>JAUMHL010000009.1:470637-498831 GCA_032362345.1 Sandelia bainsii | reverse complement strand
GCTATGTAAAGTGCCTTGAGATGATCTTTGTTATGATTTGGCGCTATACAAATAAAGATGAATTGAATTGAATTGTTTTACTCGACAACTGCAAGTAATTAACCCACAAACTGCAGTTTTTTTATTTCACTGACTCTGACCTCACTATTTCATCTGATCTTTGTCTGACACTGAGCATTGATTAGTGTGTGTCTGTGTGTGTGTGTCTGCTGGACCAATGATGCTGATCTGTGACAAACTGAACTGGACTTTGTCAGTTTTGTTCCATTAGTTTTAATATATTAAAGCTGAAATGAACCTTTTTAATCGTTTCAGGCTGAAATGAAAAATATGACCTGGTTCCTTTTTATTATTGCAGGTTTATGACGCTTGTAGCTTGGTGGAGCCTGGTGTTGGTGCAGAGGAGAAGCCTCCTTTTCTTTAAGTAGTGAGCAGGTGTTGATTCAGCAGTTTAGTCAGTTAGAGAGCTTGTTGATTTTGTCAGGAACAGCTTCTCTCCTGAAGGACGGCAGCACACTTGGTGGTTTAAACAGTGTCTTGTCCTGTGTTCTCCCTCTGTCAGCTTCTGTCCTTTGTGGCCTTCATCCTGGAGGAGGTGGTCAACAGCTGCGTCAACTGCGGTGCTCTCTACTTCTTTGAGTTTCTGAGTTGTACGGCCTTCCTCTTCACCCTGCTGCTCCTCGTCCTCCTCTCCACAGTGCTGCACACAAAAGTTGGCATCACCTGCTGGTCCTATCTGGTAAGAGCTGGTCTCCTTGTGTTACTTCCTCATTTCATCCAAACTAAACGTCATCTTTCACCACACACTGAGCTGGGGCTGCGTAATAAAACCCTCTCAGTAATTACTGCACAAAGATCCACTAAGAAAATGATGATGAGGGGCTGGAGATGAAAACTGGAGGTGAACAAGTGACACGTGTCAAAACAAAGAAAACACGTAGTCATGTTAAGTAAAGACACAAAAGCAGACGTTCACATTCAGTCTCTATGACACGACGTTACTGTTTTCACTGCATCATGTGACACAAAAATACTTCTTAAAATAGCTGTTGAATGTTCAAACATCGTCTTCAGTTGTGCACAGTTAAAACAGAGACTTGTTGCTTCTTCTTCATCTGTTGGCACTTTGTATTTTCTGTTCACGTCTGTGTGCAGACACCAAACACACCCTGTTCCTGTTGAAGTGCTGTGGTGTGATCTTCACCATGACGTTTATTCACACACATCATTCCCACCAGTCAAACTTTAACTGCCTGAAAAGAAAAAACAAATAATATTAAGAACATTTTCTCTTCATCACATGGAAAAACACTCGAAACAGGAAGTAACAAAGATGTGTATTTGCAAATTACGTTTTGTCTCATTAACATTTCTGACCCACAGTGAGTGAGTTAAATCAGCCGTTAATGTCAGTGTGAAGCTTGATGTATTTATAGACAAAAGCTTATTTTATTCCAAGCAGACTTAATTAAAGTTATTTCTCATAGAAACAAATCACTGACCTGAAGCAGTTTGGACACTTTTCTACTGGAGCGTCAGTGAAACCTGCTCCAGCTCCTGACATGTGGTCCAAGTCCACTCCAAAGTCCTCCAGGTTTTTCAGTATGAAAATATGTTCTTGTCCCTGTTGGTGTCGCGTTCCTCAGCGTCTGTAAACATTCGTCCAGTGAGCAGAGCAGGAACAGCGGTGAACAGGTGGATTTTATGGTGGGACGTCTCTCAGGCGAGGTGACGACTTCCACGTACCAGAGTGGCCGCCACGACAGCTCCACTTCACCCTCGTCTGTGCTCCCGAGTAGAAAACCTCCTTCTCTGCGATGGGCCGCCCACATGTCTGACACATCCGGAATAACTCCATCAGGCTGCTGTTGTGGACGATCGTGCAGTCTCTGTCGGCGTCCTCGTCGGACTCGTCAGACGTCGTTATCGAGCTGAACCGTGGCTCTGAGCGGAGGCTGCTGTCGTCCAGAGGGTCGACTGACACCACGATGCAGAAGCTTTCGTCTGACTGTGAGGAGCTGCCTTCAGCTCCGCAGGTCGTCTGAAAACACAATGACCAGTGCACGTTAGCATGTTAGCACAGGTACTTTGTTTAGTGTTGTCCATAACTCATCAATCTTCTAACTTTAAATATAAATCACTAGTGATATTTCCAGTTTAAATCCTACTGTGATTGGTAATTCTTATGTGTTCATGACTGGTAACAACATAAAACAGAAGGAAATGTACATGTAGGATGTATTTACACCAACTCTAACTCTGCTTGTGCCTCTGTATGTATTTCTGTACATAACAAACGTCCTACAGAAAAATACATTTATGGTGACTGTTTAGAGTTTGACACTCGGCTCAATTATGAAGGTGTTTCCACATTTCTCACAGACTCTTCTAACAATCCAGATAAAAATAATCCAGTTAAGTCTACAGACCTATATTCAACTTTTGACTCTGCTTGTTTTGATTGATTGAGATGACACCAAGTCATAAAACCTAAGAAACTTCGTAAAAACTGTGTTTTTGTGCCTGGACTATTTCTATCTGTATCATTGCCTCATTGGTTTATTGTGACTAACTGGAGGGGCTGAGTGCTGTCAAATGACAGGTTACCATGAATTTATTTTAATTTATCAGTAATCTGTTACCTGTGTGAGTCTGTGAATATATGATCATCCATGAAAGGATGGGACTGGACTAACTCCTTTGTTCAGGCCACTTCACACTTTCTGCCCCCACATGTCCACTATAGTATGTGTGGTCACCTCTCTCCTGACTGCACGTGTCAGAAAAGTCAACTAGACAGTCGTTTCACACATCTGAGGTTTGTAACGTTTGAACGCCGCTGATTCTTCTCATGTGACACGGCCCCACATATGTTTTTATGTCTTCCGTTGAGAGTTCACCTCATGTTCTGTGCACATGTGGAACTTTAAATGTAATGTGAATGTTTCCCCAACTGTTGTATGGATAGAAACGTGTGCACACCTGTAGTGTGGGTAGTGTGGCCCCCCTGAACCCGGGTGGCCCTTGGCCCCCAAATCCCTGAAACCGCGCCTGTGTGAATTCACTTTAAGCCACTTTTAGTAAGGTCTTTAAAGTGTCAAACAGGAAAATAAAACCGCTTATAACTGTAAAAATCACCTTCAGCGAACGTTTACCTGAGTCCTGGTTCTTTTAGGAGGCGGGGGACACGTTTCGGCTCCGCCGGGCTCACCGTGCTCTCTCCCCGGGAACACTGACGGCACAGCGCCGCTCTTCAGCGTCGGTTTGGGCGCAATGTTGAGTATTTTAGCTCGGAAGTCCTCCTCGTAGTCGTCGGGTTTAAAGTGCAGGCTGCACACCCTCACCCCGCTGTATTTAGAAACGGGAGTGTTTTCGTCGAACCTCGGGTTTTTTATAGCTTTCAGCCAGGTTCTGCAGCGCTGCAGGTCCCTGGTTGGTAATCCATGAAAAATAACCCCCATCGACTTCGCCTCATCGTAGCCTTTACAGCCAGGAACACAACACCTCCACGGCATGGTTGCACCGCCGAATTAACTGAAACAACAGTAAAAACCTATAAACTGTGAAATGTAAGAGCGGTAACGTGTGATTCACGGCTGTGACCGTGAAATAATGTTGTTTTACATGTGTGAACAGTGACAGCGGTACGTTGGCAGAGCAGCAGCTTCTTCTTCGTGTGTGTTCATCATCTTAACGGTGCGTCGCCGCCACCTGCTGGACAAGAGCGTCAGCAACAACACTACAAAAACAGAACCAAAGTCCCTGCAGGCTGTTTCCTGTGACTCCACCTGATCCATTCAGTGACTTCACACTGTCCTTGTCAGTTTATTAATGATAGTAATAATATTCTGGAGGCTACAGCTTCCAGAATGATGAAGAAATGAAGAAGCTGCTTGATGAGAAGTGAAATGGTTCAACCTAACAAAGAAGTCCTGCTGTTGTGACTAAACTTACAGATAACTTCATCTGGATGACTGAGAACCTTCACTGACATTTTCCAAAATGATGAAACAGTTTGAGTAAAAACTGAACATTAGCAGCTTCCTGAAGGAGGATTTATTACAGGACATTTAGTCTGACTTAGTTTTAGCTTGTTGTACCTAATAAACTGACTGCTGAGTGTATGTCTCTCCTGATGTGGTATTATGCTGTGCTTTTTATTTAATTAATACTGATCCTTTTCTCCATAAGAACTCTACATGTCAGTAGGACATTAAGGTTCTTGTTATACCCAGTGATGACTGTGTCTTCTCCTGCAGTTTCCTTCCAGTACCAACATGTTTTTATAAATTAGAACAATAAAATTCTGTGTCTTTGATATCCCATCATCCTCAGTACCTACACGAACAGGAACCCCTCAGACATTTATCACGTCATGGCTGTGTGCAGAGGCTTTGTTTTTCTGTCACAAAGCTGCAGGTCTGAACTCTCGGAAACTGCAGAGTCCATCCACAAAATACTGTCAATAAATACAAGAAGATATTAAAGGAAGTAGAGATAACGTGAATGATTCACTGGATGTTTCTAATGCTGGTGACACTTTGTACTGTTCTGCTGCTGTGAGTAAATGTCAGTTACACTCAGGTCTATGAGAAATGAGGTTGTACAATAAATAACCCAAACTAACTGAAGTGACTAACGCCTGGGGTCCGGCTGTGCTGGGATCAAAAGAAACTGACGTCATCTCGTTTCTGCTGCTGATTCTTCTTCTTCTCTTCTGCAGGACTTTGTTTACACCGCCGGCATCTTAGTCCTGTTCTTCATCTCCTCCATCGTTTTTGCTGCAAACAACAGCGACACGACTGTGGAGCGAGCCGCTGTGGTACGAAACCGTTAACACGCACAGTCTGATGCTCCCACACTGATGTCCTGTCCTGCCTCCTCCTCTCCTTCCCTAGCTCCTCGTTTCCTTTTTTCTTACCTGATTTTCTCTCCTTACCTTCTCTCCCTTCCTTCCTTCTGCTTTCCTCCTTTATCTCCCACATTCTTCTCTAACCCCTTTTTTCCTTGTTTACTTCCTCCTTTCCTTCACTACCTTCTCCTTTCCTTCTTATCCTTTATTTTTCCTTCCCTATTTCCTCATGTCCTTTTTACCTCAGTTTTTATTTATTTCCTTCTCTTCCTCATTTCCTCACCTACATCTTCTTTCTCCATATTTCCTATAAATCATTTTTTTTCTTTACTACATCAGAATCTCTGTGTTAAAGTCACAGATGTTGTTTCTTCTCTCCTCCTCCTCCAGGCGTTCGGCTTCCTGGCAACAGCGATGTTTCTCTGTGACGTTGTCTTTTTTATTAAGACCTACGGGCTTCCTTGGAAGAAAGGCGGGAAACCAGAGACCAGTAATGGCGGCCTGCCTTCTTCCCCAGCTGAGGCAGAGAAACTCAACAGAGAATCAAACTCAGCAGAATAAGTTTCTCTGTTCATGTGTGCGCACATGTTCATTCTGCTTAGAGGTCAGAGATTTTCTTTGCACTATTCCTTTAACATGCCACAAGACATCGATTTTTAAAGTCATTTAAAATCCTGTTTTAGCTCCAATAATGAATCAGTCACAGTCCAGCAGGTGTTTGACGACAGAGGAACTTGTTCTTTAAAGATATTATTAAGGAAGAACAGACACTAACACATCAAACCACTAAATCATCTGCTGTAAAGTTTCTTTTTTAACATTTTAAACATGGGTTTGTTTTTGTTCTGTGTCTTTTTCTCTTTCTCAGCATCATCACATTGATTTTACTTTTGTTTTGTCTTTGTCATAAAACTTCCACAATGAAGTGAATGAGAAAACTCTCCACAACTTTTAATTATTATGAAATCAGTGGGAACATTAATTAAAGCTGTAATTATGAAAAACCTCAGACACTGAAACATGTTTTAAATGAAACAACCTGAGAAGAAAAAAGTCACTTTTAATGCTGAAGAAAAGTCTCATGACAATGTGGACGCGACATATTTAGACCCACAAGGTTTTTTAGTTTTTCTGTTGCACTGAACAAAGAAAAATCTGAATAATTAATGTAATTTACAGACGTCGGACTCCAGTTTGACGTCTGCAAACAGCAGCAACAAGAAAGGATTTGAATAATAGTGTAATAAAAGTTTGACTGTTTGTTAATATTGTGTGAATGACGAGTTATATCCCAGATGATGTTGTTAATTGAAGGTGCAGATGGAGTCTTCAGGCTGCTGCTCACTGTTCTAACATAGACTAACAGACGTGTAACATGAAATACACAGAAACAGCGGGTTTTTTATTATACGTTTCACCATAAAGGAAACGGCTTCACAGCACAAACTCTGCGGCCACAGGAACCAAACATCTAACATGATTCACTGATACAAGATGACAATAATACTAACGTAGTATCTTCACTATAAAACAGTGTACATAAAAATATCCGTGTATCTATAGGACGCAGTAGATTTAATAGACAGAAACTCTCCAGTTAGAACTGATGAAGACTTTTAGATGAAACGTCTCCAAGTCCAGCTGCCCGCATACGATACCTTTAGCAGAATCCTGACCTGGATGAGTTGCTGTGCCAACAGTTCTGTTGTAAGCCTTCACCAAACCACCACGTCCTGTCCCAGGTGTCCTGTAGCTGTGGTGTCTCGGTCAGTTCCTCAGTGTCCTCCTGTCTTTCTGGTTTGATCTCTGACCTCTCTATGGACCAATCACTTTATTACTCTTCACTTTAAAGGAATAATCCACTTAAAACACGTGTCTTCCTGTGGGTAACGGGCTGTGATGTGGTGTCTTCAGCCTTTCTGTCAGCTCTGTTTCTGATCACACATATTTCACTTATATGTTTTTATATTGTTGTCTTTTTAACGTTTGCATTTTTTAAGAGGCAAAGATGAAACTGTTTTAAATTCAGTCAGTTTGATAGTTGTGCTCAGTTTTTTTTTTGTTATAGTTTAATTAAAAAAAACACCAGTTCCACTGATTTTAACACTCGTCTGAATCACTCTGTAGATTTAAAATTTCATGTGTTAGAAATGAAATGATGCTGTTTGTGTCAGATAATCTGATGATGAATCATCATGTGAGGAAAAAGCTGATCAGCTGTTGACTATCATGTCCTGATTTTAGTGATTTTTACATTTTACATTGATTATATTTATCAACTCAATACAAAACCACATTTGGGAGGAATGCTCCTTTAATATTTTGTGTGCAAACTACCAGCCAACTATGCAAAGAGTTAAAACCTCCAAGCACAAAGAGCAGATTTTGTCCTATAGTACAAAAATAGTTCATAAAGAGCCGGTGTTATGGTCCTTCTCACTCGTTTTTATTAATACTGAATGTATTTTAATCATATCTACGACATTATATTGACTCCAAGGTCGTCACCTTCTTCATCATACCAGCTCTTTAAAAGAACATTTTGTACTAAACTTTTATGCCCAGAAAGTAAAGTGGACTGCAAGATAAAACAAAAAACAAACGTTTAAAATATTTTATTCTCAGTTTTTATTCCTTTGGTCACATATGTATTTTCCTCAGTTTTTCTTTTGTGTCCAGATTCTCACAGATCAGGTGATAACGCTTTTTACTGTTGTCATAAGAAATGAAATCAAACAGTAGACATGTGCTGAAAGAAGCATCCGACCACGTGTGTGACTAAACAAGTTTAACTGGATCACATCATTATCAGATGTCTTGTGATAATTGTGAAATATGGGGAAAATCTGAGGTTTTACATGTTTGTAATACTTTTATAGGAATCATGAAATGTCGAATCTATCACCAGAAACCTGAATCTTTTGAAAATAAATATTGTTCATATCAGTTAGTGTCCAGGATTTTTTAATATCCACAATGATTCATGTTCAGGACAAAGATTTTTTAATTTTTGAGAGGAAAACCCTGTGATATATATTTTTCTTTATAATGTTAAGATTTTACTCTGTATATCAGTGAAATCTTCATATCTGTGATTTCTTCTGTTGTGTAATAAAGACATTTTCAAGAAAACATTCTTCTGTCCCTTTTAGTATTACTTAACCACAGAAATCTGTTTGAATTTTTCTTACGCATGTCGTATCAATGGTTCCAGACAGAAAAGAGACATTTTAATCTTATTATTTTCAGGATGTTCAGCAGGGGGGGGGGTTTCTTCATATTTCAGCTTGTAAATCATTTGTAAAATATTTGAAGTCATGTTAATGTCTGACTGTATAAACCTAACAACTGTACATCTATCAGTACAGTCAGTGCTTTAACTTTAGAACTGTTTTAATGTGTAATTTTTCTTTCTTTATTATCTACTATGTTATATCATTTTATATATTATTTTAAATGTTACCCCATTTGTAGTAAGGTATTGAATAAAAACAAATAAATAAATGTGTAAAACTTTCCTTTAACCTCAGAGGGCCTACATGGAAATTAAATTGGCCCACACAAAATAAAATATTACATAATTATTCAGTAAAGACTCAGTTTAGATCTAAGAGGAAAAATGTATGACGTGTGGCCTGCTGAGGCAAAAGGAAAAGAGTGAAATCATCTGATGAACATAACTGTCAGAAGAAGGGGGGCTGATCTAAGACACTTGACCATGCAGAGGACAAGGGAAAGTATGGGGGATTCTCCCCGATGACGAGGAGCAGTGTTGACTGGGGAAAAAATATAGCTGCACATGAAACAGCAGAGTGCTAACTGGTGTGACATATGGAACAGAAAAGTGCTGATGGGACAGAGGAAGTGTTACATATGGAACAGAAAAGTGCTGACAAGATGCACACTTGAACAATAGGTGTGGTTCTCAAAATGGTATAAAACATGATGTATAGACGGCGAGATTTTAGACACAATCCGGATTCGTGGCTCACTAGGTTTACTGTCGATTTTTGACAAATAAACTTTTTTACACTTCAATTCTTGCCTGACGTCTGCCTGATTATTTTTGAAAGATTTCCAAGGTAATCAGATCTGCTCTTAGACCATTTTTCACGACAATAATCTGCACCTGCAAAGTAACTAAAGCTTCATTTACACCGAATAAGTGAAACCTTAAAACATAAAATAAAAAAGTACCTCGACTGTATTAAGTAGTACTACAGTACTGTAGGTATTTGTAGTTTTTTCTTTGAATGGGTGAAACAGCGCCGCCCCGGGTTGTGAGGCCTGATAATGGTCCATCTGTGTGGTCAAAGGTGGTACTGCACTCAGACCAGTCCACGAAGAGCAGAGCAGCAGGTTGATGTCAGTTAAAACGTAACCTTCGCTGAAACTGGATAAACTGGATTTTGGAAAAGAATCTGAAGTTCAGTCACACAGGCGCCGTAAAGTGAACAAATAACAGAACGTTTCACTCTAAAGAAACAAGCAGCAGTGTTAAATAGTGTTAGCTAACGTTACCGTAGTTTTGTTAGCCAAGGTAATGTTACCCGTGATGGCGGGAGATGTGTAAAACAAACAAAATGGCGGAATGTCATAACTGTTTAAAATACTGTCCCATTTGTTAAACCTTTATTTTATTTATGAGAGCACTTCATTTTTTATCTAGACAGTAACCTTAGCTGTAGCTTAAAACCTGTTATGGAAAAAACATAAACACAATTGACTGTGGTGAGAGATGAAATAAAAACCCATTGACAGATCTGTCTTTTATAGATTTATTTCCTTGCAAAGAAAGTGTAACTGTCATACAGAGTGAAAAAGCCAGGTGAGGGCCGCGGTGGGAGAAGTAGTGTAAGTTTCGGCTGAAGAGCGACACTCTGGGTTTTCCTCAGAATCTTAATTTTACAACAGTATAAAGTTGCAAATTTTTGGACTTAAGTGTCAACATAAACTTTATGTTCACTACACACCCGGCAAAACACGGTGCTTTTTGGAAAATTCGCTCTTTTGCCACGTGCTAACTCTGCTCTTAAGCTAGTTTATCAAAACAATGGAACTGTTGGAAGAAGCGACAGTAATGGAGATTGATTCTACAAGAGAGAAAAGGAACTTGAGTATGACTCATTCATACTCCTGCAAATCCAATGAAGTGAGTGTGTGATTCTTCTCCAAACACACCATGTCTCCACCAAGTCAAAGAAAGCAAAGGTAAATACTGAACGTGACTTATCCTTCGGGACAATATCATTCGTGTCTTAACAACCAAAACAAATGAAATCAATGACAGGATGGATGACCTCAAACAGATGGTGTCAAATAATACCATGAGCATAGAAGGTCTTAAAAAAATCCATTGAACACTGCTTCCTGGAGGTTTCTGATCTGAAAAAAGAGAATGTCTCCTTGAAGAGTAAATGCAGTGACATGGAGAAGAAATTAGTGGAAATTGAACAAAGAGTCAACGAAACAGACTGAACCTTAAGATTTACGGTATCACAGAGAAAACTGATGAACACATTCAGTCTAAAGTAAAGGAAATCTGCAGAGCCATGTTTCCTGAAGGAGAGAGAAATAACACTATCTCAGCTACCGATGTAGTTCACCGTCTTGGACGTGTGAGAACATCCTTGAGGTCGTCTGCACATCTTGTTTAAATCTTTGATGAAACAGCAGCAGCTGTCAGATACTGACTGTCAAACTGAGATGGTGCTTTAAGTTCCTTTGTGGTTATTAGCTTACTTCCTTTTTTTTCCAAGACTGTTTGTTTCAAAAGCCATGACAACGATTAAACCCTTCCTGTGTGTCTAAATATTTCAGAACAACTCAGCACCATACTATCACATTTATAAAACAAGCTCTTCGTCACCAACTCTGTCAAATACATTATTTCTGGGCTGAGTCTGAATATTTGGATATTTGTTCATTGGACAAATGCTCCCTTTCTTTATTCACTCTTCCGCTCTCTGGTAGATCCAGGGAGGCTTTAATCAACCAGCAGCAGTGGTGTTAAGACAGAAACAAACTGAATTAAGACATTACGCTCTTCCATGGGGAGAAATTCCGCTTTATTTCAGTGAGGGGTGGGCGCCTGTGTAGAGTGTGTGGGAGGACTGACATGACACAGTAAAGATCACACTTGAGATCACCTGGACTTTGTACTGGGAGACTCGCAGGATAAAGTCCAGGTAACCTCTGGACCGTCAGTGATGTAGTTGCAGACACAGAACAGGAGCCTGAACCATGGCTGAGCCCGAATCAGAATTATACCTTTGAGCTCCATGAGCGAATAGCTGAAAGACAGAGGCTGTACCACATTCTGGTGTGTAACGTGGACCACTGGTTGTAAAAGAGACCGGCCCAGAACTGGATACCTCAGACAGACGATCACACGTAAAACAATTTCCGGCTGATTGATCGGTGCACCACTATTGAACATGTTTGATTGACCTAAAGGGCACATGCTGTGTTACAGAGATGTCTCAACCAAGTTTTTGGCCTGAAACCTGATCCAAGTGCTTTAATATTGTGTATAACTACAGATGTGTCCCAGTGAACTAGCACCAGTTTCCTGCAGAATCTGACTCTCTGTATTTTTCAGGAGAAATCCTGGACGTCCTGATCTAAACTGAGTCATGAACTGCCTAAACTAAACCACAGAGTCTGTGCTGAGCTGATGGGTTGCAGGACTTAAACCACATATTTCCTCATTAACCCTGTTTTCACTCATTGTGCTTCTCGCTGGGGGAAAATAATCTCACAGGAGCACAGTGAAGATGCCATAATTTCCCACCTCCCCCAGTGACGTTCATCCTGTCTGTGAGTTTGACCTTAATCTGTTTTAATAAGTTGTTTTAATATAAGTTTTATCAGTCACATTTTGGTTCCAGTAATTACTGATGTTTGTGAGTGAATCCTGTGAAGTGGTTGAAAACACTTTATCAGTTTACATTTTGAACAGACTTCTTACATTACAGAGGTACTGTCAGTGTGAAAACATAGATTTTCCACCAGTTTTATAAGGATTAGAGATGTTTCACTCTGAGCCTCCTCTTCTGTTTTTCAGAGATCCTCTCATCCAGTCAGAGAGCTTCACAGCTCGCTGCTCGCCTCCTGAGTCGTGGTCGAGGACTCCTGGTTCCAATGCGATGGACGGAGAAGAGGAGGAAGAGTAGGGATGAAGGTGATGTTTGGTTGGTCCTCCTCGTGGTGACTCAGCAGGTCTGTGGGTTTATAAAGACACAAATGCTCAGTCTGTCTCCACGGACACGATGGCCTGGCTGCTCTGCATCACCTGCATCCTGGTCTGCTGCCCGGAGCTGCTGCACGGCAAAGCTTCAGGTAAACCTGCCTGAACATTCCTGTCTATCTCTGTCTGCGTCTTTATCTTCTTCTGTTCTCTTTCTGGTTCTTTTTATCTTCTGTCCATCTCTCAGCACTTCCTGTGGTTCTCAGCTCTGAGCTCTGCACCCACTGGTTCCTAGTTCCAGTTCTAAAAAATTCTTCAGCAGCTCTTAAAATAGTTGATCTCTGTGGTTTTTAACAGGAAATAGTGGAAATTGTATCGCTGCTGTGTCATGTTTGTTAGAATTGTGTTTGCAGGAATATGGACTGAATACTGGTTAATGATGCTGCTTCAGTGTAACTTTGAGAAAAATGTGTCCCAGTAATAACCTCAGTAATAATTTATATTTGTGATGCTGTCATACAGCCAAACGGATCCAAACTGGGGAGAAAATCTACAGACAATTATACAACTGGTAATGTGATGGTTAAAGTGGCCATACTAAGGTTATGTAGGGTTTATATTTTATTCTGGGGGTCCACATGTACAAGATTATAGGATTTTTAAGCAAATAAACTGCAAATACTTATTGTTATAATCCCTCTTTGTGCAACATCTCCTCTGGACTTGAGACTAAAAAGTTGTTTGAGCCTTCCCACCATCCCTCTCCATTCTGACTGGCCAGCTCGTGTAAAACGTCCTGTGGGTTCAACTGAGCCTAACAGTGGTTGTCGGCACCACCCCATCTTTCACCGGCTTCAGAAAACTGTCTCAAAAGAAACTGTAGAGAAAAGACAATAATAAAAATAATAATTTTAATAAAAAATCAATGTAGTTATTTTTAAGCTAAAATTGATCTTCTTAGTCAAATGTGCAGATGTGGAGCTTTTTGCTGATTTAAATGACAGTGAGCAGTAAACCTGTGGGGTTTGGACACACTTCTAGGTGTGCTGGAAATTAGCATGAGATCTGCCACTATTTCTGTCATTTTATAAAACTTAATAGAAAAAGAATCATTTTAAAAGGTTGGTGAGAGACGCTTTCTTTGGATGAATGTGTGAAGGTATAAATGACCCTGATTTAAAACACATCTGCGCTTGTGAACGTATCCAGCCAGAGATAAAACTTAAAGTCACTGTTTCCTGTTGTCGTCGTTGTTGTTGTCGTCCAGAGTACCAGCTGGAGTCAGAGACCCTGAGCCAATGTGAGCTGCTGAGAGGTGCAGCTGTTGCTCAACAACCAGGCAACATCCCCCACTGCACAGAGGACGGCAGGTTCAGGTCCGTGGACTGTTTCTGACTCTCTTCCTGTGTCTGTGGTCTCGGATGCTGCTGAGTAATTCAGGAGGAATATGCAGCATGTAAAGAATGTGTTTCAGTGTTAACTTTCCAAATGTACATGAAGGAAAAGAACCGAATGAAGAGTAAAGAGAAGAAATAATAATCAGTTTATATCAAACTCTGAGACTGTCCACTGCACACAAAACTAAACTAGAAGAATAAAATGAGAAGCTTCACCTGAGTGATGTGTTTTGTTGTTTGTTTAACAGGGTGAAGTTGTGTTTGTTTAATATTCTCAGTTTTCATCTGTTATTTTATGAACTGTCATAACAAGTGTTTATGGATAAGTTAACATGTGTGTGTTGGTGTGTACAGACTTGTGCAGTGCAGTGTGGGAGGTCAGGAGTGTTGGTGTGTTGATGCTGAAGGTCAGGAGGTCGCTGGGACTCGAACCAGCAGCTCTGCTCCTCACTGTGAGTAACACAACACTTTATCACGTTTAATGATGACACACTGTATAGATGCTCCCAACATAGATGATTTATTAAGTAGTATAACCAAAAAAATGTAAAATGTCAATTCTGTGTCAACATTTAATTTCAATGACACTTGCTTAAAGTGATATTTAGATTTTTGGTGGGTTGATTTTTATTTTACCGTTGTATTTGACTGAAATGATTTCTGTGTCTTTCTGCCTTAATTTAGACTTTTTTGTTTTAGTTTTCAGGGGAATATTAAGTGTAAATGAAAATACAGATTGAGAACATATATAGTTCATCATTTATCCAAAAAGAAAAGCTTTCCTTTTTAATTTGGGGCATTTTTTTCTTCAGTAAGGAGATAGACAGGAAGCACTGACAAAAGAGGGGGAGGTATGACATGCAGCAAATGTTCCCAACTGAACTCAAACTGGGAACGCTGTGGTTACGTCGCATGAGCTTCAAATTTTTTATTTTTTTAACCAGGAAAAAATCTGCAGTGTGAAAGGTAAAAAGTCTTAAAATTCTTCACTGTATCTCTCGCTGCTGGTCGCATGAGGAGTTTGTGAAGTGGTATTTACCCCCCTGAGCAATGTTTTTTCTTTATTTATTTACTTACTTTACTTTATGCAGTGTTACCGAGCTGATCACTTGAAGTCAGATCACAAAACTTCGGCACTAGGTTGTTGAATTCTTTGGAGAAACTGTAAATTAGTGTAAGTTAACACTGGACAGACAAAAGTTCATTTATTAGTTTTATGATCTGTCTCTAGTCCAAACAGCATAGCTGGTCTCACTACTGTCTTCTGTATAAAACATGTCTCTTTCTCGGTTTACCTGTCTGTCTGCAGGCCCGTCTCCCTGCCAGCTGCAGTCAGACCTGCAGTGTGCTCCTTCAGGCCTCTTTGAGTCAGTTCAGTGTGACTCCAGCACGGAGCAGTGTTGGTGTGTGGACCCGGACGGCATGGAGCTGTATGGGACCAGACAGAGCGGGAGACCTCAACACTGTACGTCCAAATACCACTGATCAGTGCTGGAAGTATTCAGACTTGTTACTTAAGCAAAAGCACTAATACGTGGTTACCAGTCAAAGTCCTGCTTTGAAAGTGTTATTTAAGAGAAGGAAAATGTATTTAAAGTAAAGAAGAATAGTGATAGCACTTCTTTTTGACAAATATCCGATAATAATATTATAAATTAATATGATAAATGTTGTCTTGATCAATTAATTGTTTGGTAAAATGCTACTTTTCTGACATTTTAGTAAAATATCTTATTTCCTGAACAACACTCAAACTTTTGTTAGTTTCTGTTGAGTAATTTTATCTGTAACTATCATGTAATTATACTGGAGTAAAAAGTGTAGTAAAGTAGAATAAAATAGAAATACCAACTAAAGTACAGGTTCCTTAAATTTAAACTTGAGCAATGATAAGTTCAGTGAATCCTGCCTTTAACTTCTTCCAGCCCTGTTTCATTTAATAGTGTTTGTGTGACAACCTGAGGTCATGCAGTGACTGACTTGTTGACCTTTGACCCCGGCAGGTCCTGGCAGCTGTGAGGTGAGGTCGAGGCGTCTCATCCACAGCTCCGGTTCTCCTTCTCCTCCTCAGTGTGCAGCAGACGGCAGCTTCCTCCCTGTTCAGTGTAAATTCATCAACGTGACAGACAGAACAGAGCTCGACCTGCTGTACGCCTTCAACAGGTAAACTCACCTGGTAATACACCTTTACTTTACTTTACTTTATTTGGCAGACGCTTTTATCCAAAGCGACTTACAAGGTAAGACACCTGTCTACCTGTACGTCTGTCTTCAGCTTCAGTGTGTATATGTGTGTGTACTTCTAGTGACAGTTAGGTTCTTGGTCCCCTCCCTGAGCAGGGTCCTTGATGTCCAGTTTCTCAGTTTGACTTTGAGTCCGGGAACAGTCCTGGTGGTTTAGAACTTCTTCCATTTCACAATAACTGAGGCCACTGTTCTCCTGAGAACACTCAGAATGGTTTTATACTCTTATCCTGATCTGTGCCTCATCACAAAATGTTAATGTGAAGGTCTACAGAGAGTTCTTGGACTTTATGCCTTGTTTTTGTGTCCTGGGGACTATGTCCCATCAGGTCAGTTTACCAAAGATGGACTCTAGTAAGATTCAAGACCAGGGGTAGCCATTCCTGGTGTTGGTCCTGCTTGTTTTACATCCATCTCTGCACTTCCAGCTTCTAATTGGTTGAACACACCTGATCCAGGTGATCAGCAGTGGGAAGAGCAGAGATAGTCAGAAATCAAGCAGGACAGTGGCCCTCGAGGGCCCGCGCTGGTTAATCCTGATTTAGACTTATCCCATGAAAATTCAAAGTAAACAGAAACAGAATGCACCTGACCACAGGTAGGAGCAACAGCAACCTTCACAGTACGTAAGGAGAGACGTTCGAGGAAACTTTTTAGTTTTTATTTTTAATACATTTTTTAACATTTTGAAGAAAATCTTTTCACTTTGTCATTAAGTTGTTCGTAGAGTGATGAGAGAAAATAGTGATTTATTCATTCATTTGGCATAAAACGTGTGTGTGTGTGTGTGTTTCAGGTTCCCAGAAGCCTTTGAGACATTCGGCAGTTTCAGGAAGTTTTTCCCGACGGTTTCCTCGTACTGTTTTTGTGCAGACAGCCGAGGCCGAGAGCTGGAGAACACAGGTACACACACAGTCACATGCTGGTATGACGATGATGATGATGATGATAACGAAGGTGTGTACTTCCTGTACAGGTGTGGAGCTCCTCCTGTCTGAGGTGTACGACTCAGCGTTCTCTGGTCTTCAGTCTGGTCACTCCTTCTCTCAGACCAACATCTACAGAGTCCTGCAGAGGAGGATGCTGGGAGTCCGCCTCGCACTCACTGGACACTTCAGATGTAAACTGTAGAATTTAGTGTTTTGTGTCATGACATAAACGTTGTTGTGTGAAACGTTGTAGAGTTTGACGGTTATGATGGCTCCTTTCCTGTTGTCCAGACACTATAAACATTAGTTGTATCTAGTTTTAGGTCTGTGTGTCTACACACACTGCACAGAGTAGACAGAGCACAGCTGAGCAGACGCTAAATCCTTCCTGCAGTGCGGCTGGTTTTTTTGAGCTTTAGAAAATAAAACCTTAAACTGTCACATGTCACATCTCGTTTGAACTCCGCCCTCTTTCAGGTCCCTCTCCCTGTGAGGAGGAGCAGCGAGCGGCGATGGAGGCGTCCAGTGTTTTCATCCCATCCTGTGAAACTAGCGGATACTTCTCCTCCAGACAGTGTCAGCAGGGGGGGCAGTGCTGGTGTGTGGACCCCACTGGGAGAGAGATTCCTGGGACACGACAGTACGGAGACTCCCTGGTCTGCAGTGAGTATCCTGGAACAGTCTGTTTTATTTTCACACACAGGCTCCTTCCGCCTTTTAAACTCTTCTCTCTTCTGTCATCTCTGTTCATGTCATTTAATGTCTCAGCATCCTTTACATCCCTTTATTCTGTCTTCTTCTTTCCCTTCCCCATCATTTTATCTTTTCCTTCTTTTCCTGTCCATCTTCTTCTGAATTCATTTTGTCTGATGTCTTTTTATCTTATCTAAAATCTTATTTCTTCTGTTCGTCTTTGCAACTGTTCTCTTTCATCTCTTTTCCTCCTTTAATGATGTTTTCAATAAATATCTCCTTTTCTTCTTAACACTCATCTATTTTATTCCATTTCTTCGTCTCATCTCATTTCTCTTTATGTAATTTATTGAAATCTTCTCATCGTTGTTCCACCTCCTTCATTCTCATTTACCCCCTCCTCTCTCCTTTCATCTCCTCTCGTTGTCTCCTCCCGTTCAGGTTCGGGTCTTGCTGACTGTCTGTCTCAGCGTCGTCTGGCTCTGTCCCGGCTCTTCTCTGGTCCTGCTCATCCTCTGGTCTTTGAGTCCTCCTCTGGCAGATCTCCGGCCTCCTGTATCGCCCTCCTACAGTCTCTCACGAACCTCCTGCCAGTGGTGGCGGATCCAACCTCATTCCTGTCTCATCTTGTCGAAGTCCTCCAGGGCCTTTTTCCCTCCGTTGGTGGAGCTCTTCAGGCTCTGGCTCGTTCCTCCCCTCGTCGTCTCCAGGAGGACCTGTTTGGGGGCAAGTTCCTGAAAAACACTGCTGCCTTTAACTTCAGCGGAGCGGTGGGATCTCAAGGAGCCCTCGGTCTGGACCAGCTCTCCTCTCAGAGTGTCAGTCTACTGAAGTACCGGGAACTGGTCCAGTCTGTCAGCAGAGCTCTGGAGGAACCCTCTTTCCTCTCAGCCCTCCAGTACACACTGACGGCGCTGAGCATCTCACAGTCTGCCTCAGTGGAACAGGTCAGACACAACAAGTCCTCCCACGTCTACAGATCGATCACAGTAATTTTAATTAAAAGCTGCAGTCAAACCTCAAACTGTGAAAATAACGTGATGGAATAACACATGATGGAAATTAGACACTTCTATTAGTTTTGTGTATTAATTTGAGGAATAAGATAAGATTTTTTTTCTTTCTCCCCCTCGTTGTTTTCCAGGTCCTGACTCCTCTGCTGCGTTCCTGCACTGGTGAGGAGGAGGATGCAGCAGCCATTTATATTCCCAGCTGCACGTCCAACGGTGGTTTCCAGCAGGTTCAGTGTCAGAGAGCAGAGTGCTGGTGTGTCGATCCTCGGGGTCAGGAGGTCGCGGGGTCGCGGACTGCCAGTCGTCCGTCTCGCTGTCCGACTCTCTGTGAGACGGAGAGAATGGAGGCTCTGAAGGTGAAATCAAACTTGGCTGCCAGCGCCGAAATCCACATCCCAGCATGCTCGGAGGGCGGAGACTTCCTACCGCTGCAGTGTGTCGGCTCACGCTGCTTCTGTGTGGACGCTGAGGGAAAAGCGATGACTGCCAGGCCAACAGGGGGCGCCGTCACCTGTAAGATATCATCACTAATAGACGTCCTGGCTGTGAGAAGAAAATACTTTTCTTTGGAAAATTAAGGCGAAATACTGCAGGAAACCGCTCAAATTAACTCTCTGATTGAACCAGTGGTTTAAAACAGAGATATAAATATAGAACTGCAAAGAAACGTCAGGTCTTATCAAAATAAGAAAACCTCCACAATGTCTAACTAAAAATCAAACATTCTTCTCAACAGTATTTCTGTATAGAAACTGCTCGATGTGTTTGGATCTGTTTCAGTGGCCTTTAACATTTCCCATAAGTGTTTATTCTGCTGAGTTTATACTTTTATTTCATGGTTGCTGTAGTTTTTCAGATGCTTAAACTAATATGTTGATTAAATTTGTTAAAATCACAAAGTTATCATGTGTTATAGTGGTTAGATATTTATTGTAGATGTATATGGAAAGAAAGACACTTTTGAACAAATTCTAAATATATGATCTCGACCTGACCTATTTTAAAAGATTCTGTTATTTAAATGTAATTATTTAAAGTATAAATTGAATGTGTTATATTTTAGTGTTGACGTGTGTGTCTGTGTGTTTCAGGTCCAGAGAGAACAACACAGAAACCTCAGACGTCTTCAGGTCAGTCTGAAAATAATAATTCACTTTTTACACTTCACACCTGCAAAACAAATTGTTTTTAATTTGTTCAAATAATGGATAAATGTGCAACAGAAACTGTTCTGACTGTTCACTCGTGCTGAACAGCTGCTCTTTATATTTTTATTTTCTTCAGACATTTGTGCCGTTTATTTTTTTATTTTATGTATGTGCAGATAAAGATTTGTTTGGTGTGGTTGTAACAAAGCGACGTACCTGTGAAAGAAATCAGGAGAAAAAACAGTGGTGGAGGAAGTATTCAGATCCTTTAATTAAGCAAAAGTACAACTAAACATAGTACTACATTGTAGTAATAGTGTTATATGTTATTTTCATTAGTATGTTGATTTGGTTGCTGGTTTGTAAAAAATTAAAAACAAAATATAGTGTCGTCATAAGACTCACTTTCAAAAGATTTGTTTATAACTGAATTGTTAAAATAACCATAAGAAAAAGTTTTTTATTTCTTTTTGGTATAAAATGTACTTTTCTGTCGGCCAACTGATTGTTGCATTATAAAGTAACTATGTCAGATAAATGTAGTGGAGTAAATAATATCTGCCTCTGAAATGTAGTGAAGTAGCTCAAGTACTCAAGTACCTCGAGTTTGTACGTATGTGTACGTACTTGTACTTAGTTACTTTCTGTGGTTTAACTACAGCGACGCTTCATTCTGATGTTTACATGTTGAACTGTTAGCACAACATGCTAACCAGTGTGATGCTAACTTGCAGGTCGGTGCTCTCAGGTGTTAGCTGAGGTCACACCGTTCAGACAGGACGTGAAGAGCATCATCGCTCTGTCCAACTCCTCACACCTCCCTCTGGGATATGGATTCCTGTTGGCTGAAGGTCTGCGTCTGACACCTGAGGAGCTCCAGACCAGCCAATCAGAGGAGGAGCTGCAGGTATCCGACAGACTGCTGAGCTACTCCAAAGCTGCTCTGCGATTGGCTGCTTACTCCAGTGAGTCAGATAAGAGTCAGTGAATCTAACTGATGATTGTTTTCATTATCATTTATCTGCAGAACCTGCCTGAGAACCTTCATGTTTTTAAGTTAGCTTCAGTATCACAGTGATCGATGTCTGTACGGAGGAGCTGATCACAGATCGTTCAGCCGACACAGTTGTCTTCAGACTTTCTGTGCTTTACAATCAAATCACAACCTGTGAACCTGTCAGATTATCACTGCTTCATCGGTGGCCTGGTGTTTTAGTAAATGAGGTGTGGATGAAGGATGTGTCTTGTTCCTGGTGGGGTCAGGTCTATTTGCTGGTGTCACATTGACAGTGATGTTGTTTTGCAGCTGTCCAGATGTTCCTGCCTCCTCGGCGTCGTTCGTACCAGCCGTTCACTCCGCAGTGTGACGCTTACGGAGACTGGCTGCACACACAGTGTTACCACAACACAGGTCTCACAACCAAACACACACACTCACATGTTGCTGTTTGTATAGTTGTGAGGACACTGTCTGCTGTCTGATCAGTTTAACCATGAACTGAACCTAAACCTTCTTCTAACCTTAACTCAGTGTTACTCATTGCTTCTTCTCTTCGTCATATAAATCTCATTGTTTTTATATTATCAACAGTTTTAGCTTCTTCTCCTGAAGCTGAAAACAGTGAAAACGTTTCTGACTCCCTCAGTCGAGACAGACACTGTGAACGAATCAACACACTTTTCCACTGATCTCACAACATATGAGAACAACTGTAATTATAACTCTCAACTGATCATTAACACAACATCAGGAAAACTACAACACTAAGCATGATTTGTGCTGGTGGTGCTTTGGCCATCAGCGACTGGGGAAGAGAGACACACACAGATTAATAAACATTAACTGGGAGGGAAATTATAAAGACAAAAAACAACATAACACATCTTAACTTGTCATAAATCCTTTGACTTATGTTCAGGACAGTGTTGGTGTGTGGATGAAGATGGAGAATATGTCCCTGACTCTCTGACCAGCCGCTCACTAAGCCTGCCAAAATGTGAGATAACACACACACAGATTTATCTGCACATAAGGAAAACACACACTGATTAAAAGTGTGTTTGCTCCTGCAGGTCTGACTCACTGTCAGAGAGCTCTGACTCACACGCTGCTCTCTGGTTGGACAAAAGTCAACAACATCACCACTACTTTAACTTATCAGCCAAAGTGTGAGGAGGTAAGAGTCACTTCCTGTTTACAAACCATCAGTCTTTGAGTTGTCTGGTGTTTGTAGGTTTCAGATAATCATCGTGTGTGTCGCCACCTTAACGCTGAGTCACTCACTCATCTCATTTTATTTGTTTTCTGCTTCTATTTCAGGATGGTCGTTTCTCTGTGCTGCAGACAGGAGGCGCTGCAGGCTGGTGTGTGAACCCTGTGACTGGAGAGACGATACAGACGGCAACACAGAGCACCGCAGGACAGCTGACATGTACACACACACACACACACACACACACATAAACACACACACATTACTGCTGCTGCCAGTGATGCATTCACTGTCTGTACATCCTGTGTGTGGTGCGTTCAGGTCCCAGTTGGTGCGAACTGCAGGGCCTCCAGTGTCGCCCCGACAGCTCCTTCACCCCGCTGCAGTGTGATGTCACTTCCTGCTGGTGCGTCTCTGAGGACGGACAGGAAGTGAGCGGGACCAGGACGCTTCGACAGACGGGACAGACGCCATCATGCGATCGTAAGTGCAGCAGGTTGCTGTTGGTTTACTGGTGTCAGACTGAGCCTGCAGGTCAGACACTGACTTGTGAAGAACATAAATTAAGTATCTGCAGGTTTTAAAAATCCTTTTTAAGTTTAAACCAGTTTTTCTCATTCACTTGAGTCAGTTTCATCACAGCGACATCTGGTGGACGTTAGAGGAATCACAGCTCAGACTGATTCTGCCGATTCGTCTGCGTTTGTCGTTCTCTTCTCTCCAGGTCCTCTCTGTCCCTACCCTGCCATTACCCATGGTGCACTGGTCTGCCACCCAGCAGCCGATGGTCGTCAGAGCTGTGACCTCGTCTGTTACCGTGGTTACCAGAATGCACTTCCTGTCGGCAGCTTCCTGTGCCAGACTGAGCATCAGCAATGGGATGGAGACAACAGACCTCTGAGTGGAGCCTGTCAGAGTAAGACGTTAAAAGGACCATACCGCAGATTTATTTAAGGTTTTATCTCAGACTCCTCACAACAATGAGTCTCATGCAGCTTTTGTATATTTTGTTCTGCACATTATTTGCACTTTATGTAATTTTTCACATTCATGTGTAGCTGTAACAATAATGACCGCTGGGAACATTCACTTGTTAAAATGTGTATGTGACCAGTGAATATTGAATCTCTCCCTTTCATTTTTAGTGTCTCAGCCTCTGCAGTCGGTGTCGACGTCTCAGCTCTGGATTCTGTCATCTGCTTGTTCCCAGATCAGGAGTTTACAGTCTGTGCTGTACAACTCAGTGAACAGCAGGGGGCTCTGCTCTGCTCAGGTAAAAAGAAAAGGGACAAAGATATTATTTTCTCAATTAATCATTTGGTTTGAAAAATGGCCAATCATGGTGTCCTACAGCACAGGTCACATCAGCAGACGTCTTGTTTGTCTGACCAGTAAAACAGTCTAAAACAAAAACATTTAGTTAACTTTAATATAAGTAAAGATAACTCAGTCAAAATACACAGCAGGTTGTCAGACAGTAACGGAGACATGTCTAAGATATATCTGAGAAAATGTTTGTAAAAATATTTTTAATACATCCGATTTTCACAATATTAAAAACTTTTATATTATAAACTGGTTGAAGTTGGTGAATGTGTGTGAAATGTTTGTGTTTGTAGCTTCCTGTGTCAGGTCGCTCGGTGTCGCTCTGTGACAACTCGTCGGTCAGTCTGCAGTGTGACGGTGACGATTCGCTGCTAACACTCAGGTGGACAGCTTACCTGTCTGACATCCCGACCTCTGACCTCCCCGACTTCCATGACGTCGGTGAGCAGAGACGAGTTCAAACAAAAAAAATATCCCACCAGACTCCATCAAAAAATAAAGTGATTTAATTTGTCAGTGATCATCAGTAAAACTACAAAACGCAAGATTCATGAATCAGTGGGTTTTTCAGGTAGAACACAGCTGGCAGAGCAGCGGTTCCTAACATAGAGGTTAGAACCACAAAACAGATCTTAGTTCCCTTTTTTCTTTAAACTGCTGGATACATTTACGTCTCTGTAACGATCCTCACAGTCTGAGAAGGTTTAACTCATCACAACCATCAGACATAACCACATGCAAACTGTGAAGCTTTGTCAGGTAGGAAACGGGGGATGGATGAAATCTTCACTGTGCTCCTCAGTAGTTAAACTCATTGTTCATCAGAGCAGGTAATGTTAGTGACCTCTGCAGAGAGAAATCCGGCTTCTGTGGAGCCTCAGTTAAAAGTGTTTACGTTGTCACGCTCAACATGAAGGTTTGTTGGACCTGAATCTGGATCCTGCTGATTTCCTTTCTAACAGGTCTGTTCCTGAATGAGTCCAGGCTTCTGGAAGGTGTTCAGAGACTTCTGGTTGACATCCGGTCCATGCTCCCATCAGAGCCCAAACTGGTTTCCATGACAACGCCAAGCTTCGGCTGTTCCCGTGGTTACCACCTGAGCAGTGACGGTGAAGGCTGCGGTGAGTCGGTTTATATTCAAGTTTGACCTCTGACATAAGGTCACGCAGGTGACAGGTGTGCCGGGTCATGCTGGGGAGTGATGACGCAAATAAATGTAAATATATTTCACACTTTGAGCTGCATGATTTAAAATCCCTCTCTGTCTCTTTTTGCAGTTGTTTGTCCTGCTGGAAGTTTCTTCAGAGAGGGGGCATGTTTTCTGTGTCGTCAAGGAACCTATCAGAACAACGAGGGGCGGGACTTCTGCAACAGGTGTCCCAGAGGCTCCTCACCTGTTGGTGCATCTTCTGCCAATCAGTGTGAGTCGCGTTAGTCGCGCACAGTCTGTGAGCTCTGGTCCATCAAAGTTATAACATGTCATACGACTGTTCATCAGTACAGTAAAATTTATTCTAGAGCATCAATCACTAATTATTATTATTAGTGATTTTTCATGCAAACATGTCAAATATTGAGACTTTAAACTTTGACTGTAAAGACTGATTATTGACTGTATAATTATCTTACTGTAAATTTATTAAAACATGTTTGATCTTTAAACATGTTGGTTACATTGTTTTGTGCAGCAGCAACATTTAATTTTTAAATATTAAAAAGGTTCAAACTTTTAAAAGCAGGAAACACAAACCTGTTTTTACCTGTGTAATTCACCTATCTGTGTGTTAGGTGTGACAGAGTGTGAGGGGCGGGGCCTGCGGTGTTCAGAGCGAGGGGACTTCCTGCCAGCGCAGCCTGACTTCCTCTCTGACAGGTGGAGGTGTGTCAGCAGCGAAGGGGAGGAGCTTGAGTGGACCTACAGTGACAAACCTCTGCCTGATGACGAATGCTCAGGTGAAGACACGGCAGCCAATCAGAGAGCAGCTGTGTGTTTAGTTAGGGTTTGTTTGTGTGTTAGTTGTTTGAAGCTTTTTGTGTGTTTGTGCTGTAGTTCTCAGCAGGTTTCAGGCTGTTCCTGGATCAGATCTGCTCCTTGGAGCTGAAGATACTGAAGTCCTGCAGAGTATGACCTCTGACCTCACAACCTGTGTCCAAGGTGTCATTTAATTTCGAGTTGATTTCAAATCTCTAAAAAACCCTTAGTTTGATGTTAACACTATGTAGAACTACACCTCGATCCCACCTACACCTGTGAGGGTTGAGGTTGGGTGGTGGGAACATGAGGGTGAATTTGTCTTTTAGAGTAAAGGATCTGAGACGCTCATCACTGATGATGTGCTCGTTTCTCTCAGCATGTGCAGTGGAGCCGTCCTGCCACCATGTGGCGCTGTTCAGCAGACAGACTCAGTGTGAATTGTACAGCACACACACACTGAACACACACTGCAACACCTCCCAACAGGTGAACACACACTTGAACTCCTTTTATTCTACAAACACCTGAACATATTAAACCTTAAAAAAAACTTTTTAACCAGTTTAATTGCTTTTATCTTGCACTTCAACTGCTTTTATGTATTTAACTGACTGAACTTATTTTATTTTTCTCTTTAACTGACAGTTTAACTGCTTTTATCTTAGTCTGTAACAGTTTAAATACTTTTATTCTTCAGCTGACGTTTCACATGCTTTTATCTCTTTCACTCCTTTCAGTGCTTACAGGTAAAACTACAGAAAACTTCAGTGAATTTACTGTTTCTAGTTTGTTTAATGAACTTTTATCGATGAAACTGAATCTGTGTTTCTACAGACCAGTGGGTTTCTGGGTAATCCTCAGGCCGAACATTTTGATTGGCTGAGCTGCTCTGTGAGAGTGAGGGGCGGAGCTTTAGATATGTTGGTCATCAGGAAAAAAGGTACCGTTACTGCTGCACGTGTAACTGTGTGTCCAGTGTGACAGGTGTGCACCTGTGCGTGCACCTTTAACAGGTGTGTTCAGATGTGTGTGCCTGTGTTTTAGGGGTGGAGTTTTCTTCCCAGCAACAGCAGCAGAGTTTTGTGAGGATGAGGATGATGAAGGCGGTCTCAGGTGTGTTCAGGACACAGGTGTTCTCCTCCAGACGGACCTCTCTGTCCGACACTCATCGTTTCTGTCAGGACGGCTGCAGCCGCGACACCTGCTGCGACGGATTCATCCTGAACCAGAACAGCCTGAATGGAGGTACGTTACCATGGAGACAGCGTGAATGAAAGACTGGATCATAAACTGAACCAAAAATAAATGAATATGTGAGTTAATGATCCAACACAGTGAATTAATGCAGAAAATGTCTGAATTAACAAAGAAATAACTGAGGTGATTTTATGAATGAATGCTCGAGACACTCCCCCCTCAGGTTCTCTGCTCTGTGGTTGGCTGAGAGCCCCGTCAGTCCTGATGTGTGGTGACCAGGACTGGGATGTGATTGGACAGGGAACAGCCAATCGAATCTGTGGGGCAGGTCTAAGCTACAACGAGCAGCAGAAGAGCTTCTTGTTCGACTTTGGAGGACAGAACTTCACCATCAGTAAGAAAACAGAACCACAGCGGAACAACAGGATCATTAAAACTAAGACTTTTAATTAATGTTTGATGTCAAAACAGAGAAATCTGGTAAATTAAATTGTTGTCAGACTAACACTAAGGAACAAAATGTTTCCCGTTTCTCTCGGTTTAGGCGATTCTGCTCTGAACGCCGACAGTAAGAACAAGACGGACTACCAGACCTCCATCGTCAGCTTCCAGGCCATCTACATGAACACTGGTACCTGGCCTACGACGTCTAACGAAAACCAAACCTCTACATTAATCCTTCCGCAATTTGTAGTTCAGTCGGGTCAGACAGTCGTTCTGTAAAAACACTTTTGTCCAGAGTGAAATATTGTGATATTAAGTTTCAGGCAGCAGCTTGATACCAGAGTATAGATCATTGTTGTCTGTCACTGTGTTGTGTTTGTCAGGTGCTGGTTCTGGTTCTTCCTGTGCAGCAGCAGAACTCAGTCGTCCTCTGGATGGTTCGTATCCTCTCTCTGAACTGGTTTTACTGGTGGTGACATGTCACCGTTTCGATGTGATCGTACAGTATGTAACACACAACACGCTGAACAGAAACACAGTTAAATTATTTCTAAAAATTAATTATTAATTATTATTTATCAGCTTCACTTATTGATCTGATCTGAATCAAAGAAGAACTGACACTGACATGACGAGATCCTCTACAGCAGTGGTCCCAAGCCTTTTCTGAGCCACGGACCGGTCGCTTGAATTGAAAAGCTGATTTGATTGAAAAGCCGATCTCTAAAACGCTGGTGGGTTAAACACAGATCGTCTCAAACATACTTTTAAGGCCACCGTCATCTGCAATCTCCAGCAATTTACCCTCTTGCCGCACGGACATGCTCAGTGCACCAGGTATGTTTACAAATGGAGTGCATTAAGAGGAGCTGATGGCAGAGAATCCGTTTTTTCAAAATAAAAGACTGTGATTTTTTTCAAAATAAAAGACTGTGTCGTGTGGAAATAAAATAATTTTTTTCTTTCTGTGTGGCCCGGTACCAAATGACCCACGGACCGGTACCAGTCCGCGGCCCGGTGGTTGGGGACCTCTGCTCTACAGTGAAGATGTATCACTCTGTTGGTATTCCTGAAACTACAGAAAGAGAGTGGAGCATCTTCCCTCACAAACTATCTTTGTCTGAGTCCAGAGTCCGGGCTCAGAGACACTTTAGCAGGTTCCTCACAGAGTTCATGTCCTTTAGTGAAGCTGGATCCACGTTTGTGAAGCTGTTGAATGTTTCTACTCTGATATTTACTGATGACAAACAGAGATTAGTCTCTGTACGCAGAGTTACAATTATTTTTCACCTTGACACAGATAACCTTCTTGTATTCTTGTGTTTTCAGAGTCAGTCCAGCAGAAGTTTCAGCCTCTGTCAGAGGACGACGTCCTCGTGGATCCTCAGAGGAAGCTCCCTATTCTCTCTTTCTGGCTCAACAAGAAGAACTACAACTCCCAGCAGGCACTGCTCTGGTGTCTCTCACGTACGTCACATAAACATTGGAAACAAAAACCAGTTCAATTCAATTCAATTCATCTTTATTTGTATAGCGCCAAATCATAACAAAAATCATCTCAAGGCACTTTACAT
>JAUMHL010000009.1:428731-450762 GCA_032362345.1 Sandelia bainsii | reverse complement strand
GATCTCAGGTCATCCAATTCAGTGTCTGTTTTTAAATCAGGTCTTAAAACACTACTTTACAGGAGGGCATTCTTGTTGAACCACTGAGCTCACCTCTGCTTTTATGTATGCTTTTTTTTTTTTTCTCTTCTCCTCATGTATTCTTATTTTGTTTTTGTTTGCTATTGTTTTTATACTGTGTGTTTGCTTTTATATTGTCTTATCGCTCCCACATTCTTTTATCGCTTCTCTTAAGCCTTTTATTGTGAAGTACTTTGTTACTTTGTTTTGATAAGTGCTATACAAATAAAGTTTATTATTATTAATACAATATATTTCATTCTTACTAATTCTGCACAGTGACTTTAACTTTTGGTACTAATATTTCAAATTATACTTTTGTACTTTTACTAAAGTAACATTTTGAATGCAAGACTTGTACTTGTAACAGATTACCTTTACAGTGTGGTGTTGGTAATTTTACTTCACCCACCACTAATGGGAAGAACGAAAAGAAGACAACAAACAACATCGAAGAATAAATTACCAGATATCGCAGAGTGAGGTCTTCCTTAAAATAGACGATCTCTGTCCAGTCTCATCGCGAGCTCCTGCGCAGACTCCCTGCATCCTCCCGCGAGCATCACTGCGCACCGACAGAAACACCGTCACACCGAGCGGGCGCGGTTTCGACAGCGGACATATGAAGGCTTCATCCCCGGGAACAGCGGCTCGTGTTCGGTGATTTCTCCGTGTGTCGTCGCTTCTCTATGGATGTGAAGTGAGAGACACCAGCAGTCAGTCGGTGTCCCCCGCTCCATCTCTGCGTTCGTCTCCCCGCACGGTCAGGACTGCATCCCTCTGCCCCATAAAATGGCGGATATCGTCGAGCTGGGACCCGCCTACGGTGAGGCCCGTTCTTCTTCATCTCTTCACCGTCGAAATATCCTCACTGTAAACACGTAAACTCGTCTTTTGTGAGGACTTTGTGTGTTTTATCATCTTTATAACAGGTGTATTTCTCTAAAATGTCCCGTGTTATCACCATTAGTTGTATTATCCAGTTCATGACACGGTATCAGGCCAACACCCGTTATTTCTATTTTATTCTGACATTTTCCATTGATCTATCGTGTAGTTACTATTTCGCTGTCATTTATCATCAATATTAATTCGATAAAAACCAGTTTAAAAACGTTGTCAGTTAGTCCGGTTAGAATCGATGAAATATTAAAACATCAACGTGTTTAAATATTTTATTAAACTAAAAATGTGAATGTGTGATGTTAGAGCTTCAGTTAAAGGTTTTACTGTGATAAATGTGAAGGACAAACATTAAAATATCATCATCAACAGACGCGCTAAACAGCGCGTTCTCGCGCTCCCACGCACCGTCTGCCTCGCGTGCGCGCGTGCGTGCGCCAGTCGGGGTGGGTATCGGGTGACGTCATGTCTGTACCCGCCGCTGTTTTCTTTCAACAAAAAAAATAAACTACGCAGTTTTTATTGATATATTTAATTTTAGAGGAAAACACAGAACAGAGAGAAGAACCATGAACCATAAGAACATATAAATATCTGCTATGATGAAATCTCACATTTCTACAGTTTATCAGGAGCAAAGCAGCAGCATGACCTTACGTCCTCTGTTTAAACATCTTTAATCCGACTGAACCAGGAAACTTTGAGTCCACTTACTGAATCATAAATATGTTCTTGTTTCCAGCGTCTGACACGTAAGAAACAAACTAATAAAGTCATTATTTCCTGAAATGTTATCGACAAATCATCATTTAACTCAGGTTTTTCTGCTGATTTAAGGTTCAGGTTCAGGTCAGACTCTTCTGGGACCAGAAGTTTCTCAGGGACCAGTTTGTTGTTTCTATAACGAGTCAGAACCAGGAGCTAGTTTAGTGTCTGCGTGGCAGCATCAGTGTCCTCGTGGGACAGGACAACAGTACTCCTCTGTACACTGCAAACAAAGACCTCCTCTTCCTCCCCCGGTCTCAGCAGGGACCAGTTCAGTTTCTAATGAGACCTCAGGAGAGTCGGCGTGATGACATCACTCTGTTTTTAACTACGATGTCATTGTGTGTTAGGATTAAATCATAAGTGACTCTGCAGGGAGACCTGACGCGATACGACGTCTCATGTCGTATCTTTAAAGAATTACATTCAGCTGCATTATGGGAGATGTAGTTTGACCACTAGAAACTAAAAGTCAGAATATTTAAACATCTGCTGCACAGATTTGAGCAGTTGTAGAAAATAAGTGAATTTGTAGGAGAAGAACATTAGTTCATCAGTAAACTGGTGGAAAAGAAACAGTTGATTCATTAAACAGAAAATTCATCTGCAGCTGTTTGATAATTGTCTGATCGAACATCACAATCTGTTGTGACGATAATCAGAAATAAGTGTGAGTCTGCATCATGGAGGAGCTTTTCCAAACAGCTAAACAAATATTTGATTCTCACTTTTCCACCTCCTGTAACATTATTTTTATTAGATGCTCATTGCACCAGCTGAAACACTAACACACACACTTAGTTTAAACAAAGTCAGTTATAAACTTTCCCACATTCATCCATCATGTTTACACACAGGAAAAGGATGAAAAACACGTTTCACATCCTGGAGTCGTTTCTGTTTTTTACCTGTTTCCTTCTTTCCACTCGTTTCTAGTTCAGTTACATCTGCTGCTGTTTTACGTTGTGTCCTGGTCACGAGTCTGTGCACAACTACTCCTGTGAATCATGTTATAGACAAAATAATGTTTTATATGGTTAATTTAAAATGTCATTTATCTTCAGCTCACCTTCCTCGTTCTGTTCATTCCGTAAAATGTTAGAAAACAGTCCGGAGAGTTTTTGTAGTTTTCCTAAAAAATCATCATGAAAGATCATTTTTGTCTTTTTAACTAATAAATCAATCTAACTTCAGTCTCTAACGTGTCCTCCCCATGTCCCTCTGTCCCCCAGCTATGTCCCCGGTGCTGGCCGGTTTCTTGGGAGCTGGTGTTCTGGTTTTGGTGGTGGTGGTTCTGATTCTGCTCTGGTCTTTCTGTCAGCGTCGTTACCTGCGCGTGTCTGGAAGGTACAAGCTGCATGGCGACCGTTACTGCGACGCTGAGGACCCCCCCTACAAGTTCATCCACATGCTGAAGGGCATCAGCATTTACCCAGAATCCCTCAACAGCAGCAAGAGGATCGTGCGCGGGATCCGGCGGGCCGACCGCACCGACCGTGACGGAGAGCGAGGCTGCACTGCCTCCTCAGGGAGGGGCATGGTGCTGGTGGACGCTGAGAACAACATCCTGGACGTCCCGGGGCAGCTGCAGATGAGTCACCTGATCCCACCCGCCGGGCCGCCCCCCGTGCAAGGCCAGGCCCGGCTGGAGCGGGCTCTGCCAGTCCGTGCCGACTACTGCTGCCTGGACAGCAGCTCTGCAGGCAGCAGTCAGACCAGCAGCCAAACCAGCAGCAAGACGGCGTCCCCCTTTACCCCCGCCTCCTCAGAGCCAGAACCCGAGCCCAGCCTGGGGGCCATCAGCCTCACCGTCGACTACAACTTCCCCAAGAAGGCCCTAGTGGTGACCATCGTTGGGGCCCGGGGCCTCCCCGCCATGGACGAGCAGGCAGGCAGCTCGGACCCCTATGTGAAGATGACCATCCTGCCGGAGAAGAAGCACCGCGTCAAGACCCGCGTGCTGAGGAAGACCCTGGACCCGCTGTTCGACGAGACATTCACCTTCTACGGCGTGGCCTACAGCTCGCTGCCCGAGCTCACGCTGCACTTCCTGGTCCTCAGCTTTGACCGCTTCGCCCGAGACGACGTCATCGGGGAGGCCGTAGTGCCGCTGAAGGGCGTGGATCCGAGCACGGGCCGAGTCCACCTGAGCCAGCAGATCTCCAAGAGGAACATGCAGGTGAGGGCTGGTGTTCTGTCTGTTTAGAACCAGGTTCAGGTTCTAATGAACCAGGCTCCACAACAAGTCTCAGATGATTGGTGGATCAGCACACGTGGTCAGATTGGTGATTTTAAGATTGGGGATTGGGGATTGGGGATTTGGGGGGGGCAGGAATCAGCAGAAAGATCCAAAGTTAAGTAGAAACGAACAGAGGGAAACACCTGGAGGCTGGATCAGGGATTATCAGGATAAAGGGAGGTGGACAGAGACCTGCAGCAGTTCAGAGACCTGCAGCAGTTCAGAGACCAGAGTGAACGTTCAGGTCGTCAGTTTTAAACACAGTCTGGATCAAACAATACACAGAGGAAACTGTTAGAGTGGAGGAGGATATTTCTGTTTTATAGCTTCACCAGCTGTTGCTGGTTCCTGCACAGAAGATTAAACTGGTTTATTTCCTCACCAGCATCATCTCGACACCGTGACTCCAGTTAACCTCAAAACTCTGAGTGAGCTGCTGTTGTCGTCCTGATGCTGAGCAGCTGGTTGATGATCCGATTCAGACACAGTCTCACTGTTGTCTCGTCTTTATTAAATTAAAGTTACAGAGACAGGTCTATTGTCTGCAGACGTCTCACTCTGACACAGTTTTTATTGTTTTAATCAAAACATGTAATAAAAAACTAAAACTAAAAAAATAAAGTGACAAAAAAACATAAACGTGCAGCAGGTGGTGTAAGATCTCACACAGCTCAGTTTCTGCCTCCTGCTCCTCCATCACACACTGAGCTGCTCACAGTGTTTAAAATATTTACACAGAAACTTATCTGACATTATACGATGTCTCTCAGCATATCCAATCACGTTTTAACATCCCTCACTACGTCTGCTCGGACACGACCGCCGACGGGGGACAAACGGGTCACTTGTCCCGGGCCCACGGTAGAGGGGGGGCCCAGAACTGGGCCCTTCAACCCAACAAATTATCAAGAAGAATCAGTTTACAAAATGGGCCTATTTGTGGAAACAAATTAATGACATAAAGTGTTTGTATTTTTTCTTCATAATTGACCTTAAAATAGTGTCAATAATCCCCCCCCTACACAGAAATGGTTTGGCCACAGACAACAACCTTTGACTTTGAGTTTATTTAGCGCTGTCCAGTAAATTGTCCGGTGCACAGAAGAGAGAAGAAGAGAAGAGGAAAGTAGAGGTTTGAGGGATTTTATGAGAAAATATGTAAAACCAGGTGATGATGATGAGGCTGGAACAAGTGGAGCGGGGGAGGAAGCTACGAGCAGTCGCGTCATTATAGAGCAAGGCAGCACGTAAACGTTTAGCAGCCTCTAACATGACCTAACTGTCCAGTCCAGCTCTAGTTTAACATGAATGAATCTTGTATAAAAGACACAACATGACATAAACAGCAGAGTGTGTAGCTCCATCAGAGATGAGGGAGGTGCAGCAGCGGAGCAGGAGAAGCAGCTGAGGCGTGTTGTTCAGGTGACAGAGAGAGAGGGAGAACGATCCACTTTTATTAGATGAAACTGATCCGGGTGGGTCTGCCTTCCCCGGAGCGGAGACAGATTCAGGCTGAGAGAGAAGCGACAGTGGGAGGGGCTCGGTGCCCCGTCAGAGAGACTGATCAGACACTTAGTTACAGCGATCCTGCATTATGACCATCTAACATGACCGACTGATAGAGTGAACGTCATACATGAGATGGCAAAACGAACGCTAAGGTCACGTTACAGTGTTACTGGTTAAAAAAAAATTATGTCAGAATGCAGTGGGTTGGGTTTGGAGGGGGGACATCTAAGATTATGTTGTTCCGTGCCCAGCCAAGACTGTCAGCTGGCCTGGCTACAGACATCACATCCACCAAAGGGCCTCACTGTGGTTGTTTTGTTCCAAACAAACAAACCAAACCAAGAGGAAAAACAAATCAGAGTTTGTATCGACTTCACAACGCAGGTTTGAAAATGTCATAAAACACTGGCTCAGGTGAGATACCTGATGCTGCTCGGCAGGTCGTCCAGCTGGACCTCAGCGTCCTCTCCGTCCACAGCGGACACGATGGCTCTGATCAGCCGGCTGTCAGCCCACAGACAGGCACTGACCTCAGCAGGAGAAGGACTCAGAGAGGACTGCGGGAGATGACAAGAGAGGAAAACATCTCAGAACACTACACAGAGAACCCTCACACACTCTCCAATGTAGAACCAATGGTTCCAACTGAGAACCACAGGTCACGTACTGTCATGGCCAAACGTTTTGGCAATGATGGAGCAGCTTGGTAGCTGAGTGGTTACAGCACGTGCCATGTGACTGCAGTGGTGCGAGTCCAACTGGGGACCTTTGCTGCACGCTGCAAGTTTCACAACTTTTATTGGAAAATAAATCATCAACTTTTCTTCATGACTGTTTCAGTTCATTCTGGCAGCTGAGTATCAGCCTCTGGGCCAGATCATGACGATCCATTCTTCTCTTATCAGTGTTCAAATCTTGAAATTTGTGCCACTGCCAAAACGTTTGGCCAAAACTGTACGATTCAGGGAATGTTCAAGTTACCTGTAGCTGCAGGTGTGAGAGGGAGGAGTGCAGCAGCATGTAGATGACTATGTGATGTCTCTGAGGAAGTCCTCTGGACAGCATGGGAGGATACACAGACTGAAGGACAGGGGATAGACAGACAGAGAGGATTCTAGTGAAATATACCTTTAATTCTGCACTACAACATGTCATTTCCCTCTACTTTTTATTTTCTACTCTTACAAAAGATCAGAACTACACTAATTAATAACAATAATAATAACAACATACAAAATAGGTTTTTTTTCAAGAATTAAATTTCCCCACTTTTATTCTAAAGGAAGTCTCACTTCAAACGATTTCTGCGGCAAACTTCTTTGTGTGTCAGTCTCACCTCCCACAGTCCCAGTATTTTCGGAGAGATGCCGTCTGGTTCCAGTTTGAGTCCAGTTTCCTCCTTTAACTCTCTGAGACCTGCATCCAGCAGCTACACATACAAACACACATGGATGGATTAAAACACACTAAATTAACACAAAGAGATGATAATGACTATAAAGAGCTGAGTACACAATGTGAGTCTGGTTCTGGGAGGGGTGGAGCACTGTTTACGTGCCTGTGTCCAGGGGTCCACTATCTCATAATCCATCCATGAACACACAATAAACACACAGAAAAAAAACAAAAAAAACCTTAATTAACAGAAATATATTTACCGTCTCATCCAGCTCCAAATGGCCGCCTCAGAAAGTAGAAACAAGAAACAGGAGCGTTAAGACGCACAAACACCTGGAGGAGGTGAGTTCATGTGTTAAATATGCGTCTGACCTGGAGGAACCCAGACGTTGGGAAATATACGAAGCTCCTTCGACCTGCGAGTCAGCAAAACTCTCTCATTGGCTGTCTGCAGGAGGATGGCCACGCCCACATCCACTCCACGCTGCTGGATGTCCAATGGGATTGCAGCTGCCTCTGTGACTGACAGGTGTTTGATGGGACAGAAGGCGGCCCTCTGAGACATACAGAGGGGGGGTGTAAATAATAAAGTCACCTGGTCAAATATTGGAGGGGGGGTTAATTATTCAGTGTCTGACCTTCAGTGGGATCCTTCGTCCTTTGTCTCCTCTGAACAGGATGAACTGGTTTTTCTCCAGAGAACAGTTCACCTCCACCTCGTCGACACCACCGTCACTGAACTGACCTGTTATACTCTGACACAACACAAAGTGATTCCAGGTAAACTCACCTGGTCTGATCTCACACTTAAAGGAACAATCCAACATTTTAGGGGAAACTTCCTCCTCCTGCACTGACCTGAACAAACGGAGCTCGTTGTGGAGCTGCTCGCTCTTTAAAAACATAAACCAGGATCCTCCTCACTTTATCCATGCTGCTTCCTCACCTGAGCCGCAGGAGACAACACACCTGTTTAAAACATCTGCACAGGTAACTGCAAATTTCTTTTTAAGGACTATGTCACTTGACACTGCACAGAAGTTACACGTCCATGTCTGACACAATTTTCATTTTGTACTTAAAATTAAACAACTACATCTGTCAGCTTTAACTTTAAGGTTTGGTCAAAATAGTTTTCTGAACTGTGCAGAAATTATAATTATTTTTATTCATGGATTTCGACAAACTATTATCCTGTTAAGGGCTGCACAGTGATGGAGCGAATCCTAGGTGTGCTATGATAAAGACAGTGTAGACCCTGGACAGGTCCCCAGTCTATCTCCAAAGTGACATACTGTATATAGAGACACACAACCATTCATACAGCATGTCTGTGGGTTGTGGGAGAAAACCAGACGACCTGGAGGGACATGCCAACATATAAAACCCCTGCCAACCAGCCTGGATTTGAACTGGGGAACCACTCTACAACCGTACTACCCTTAGACAAAACAACATAACCATAAGTGAATCTGACAAATGCTTCAGAAGCGACAGGAAGAAGCTTCACTGGGCAGAAGGATGAGGACTCAAAGAAAAAAGCAAACAGAGACTTTTCTAAGGCAAAGCAGTTATGAAATGATGTCGGAGACTATGTGTTTGTGTGAGTGTCAGACTTTATAAACCACGGTTTAACAACAGGTAACGTGTTTTACTCTGTAACGTTACGTTACACAAACAGATAGCTAACGCTAAACGCGGCTACAAGCTTCATTGTGCAGAAATAAAACGCTCTAAAACGACGAGGTTTCTACATTCATTTAAAGCCTAATATTTACCGCACACGTTTCCATTTACACTACACAAACACACACACAGTAGAGACAGTAGAAACAGCAGCTAGCTTCCGTCAGCTCATTTTAGCCACTTTACATCCGGTTCCACGTTTCAAAATAAAAGCTCGCAGTTATTAGTAACTAGCTGTGAATTAAAGTGATGGAGCTGCTTCAACAAACTAATGAATCAATCAATTACATGAATAAATACACAAATTAAAGGACAAATTAATTAATAAACAGATAAATATTCAAACATTATCACATCAAACAAATCGTGATGTCTATTTAAATATGGAAAATTATATATAAACTTTCTGGGAGACAACATCCTTTTCATAAATCTGACTGTAATTAATCACTATGTGATTTAAGTGTCATCTTTACTTTAAGGGTTTGGTTGAAAATACTGTCATTTTTATTCACACGCGTCCAATTTTTAGGGGCTCAGAAGTATTTTGGCAAACTATATACAGTATAACCTAATTGTCAGTTTTAAAACTTGGTTTTCTGTCACTGAATCTGGACTGAAACATCTCAGGCTTCAAAGCATTTTAGATGTCAACTTATATACAGTATATTAACAGTCTGACACAGTGTAAACACCACAGAAAAACTACTCCGGTTTTTGTTTTTATTGCATTTATTTCCACAGCAGGCGGCAGTGTGATCTCTCACTTCTTAACCACAGTGTGTTGGCAAACTTCAATTTTAGCATCAGGACCTGGTTCAGGAAAATGTAAAGCAACAAAAAGCTGCAGATCTTTTAAAAAAAAAATCTATAATAAAGAAAATCCAGATAAATACTAAGAAAAATAAAAGAGTAAAACAACATTTTGTCTTTACAGATTTATTCCCCACAAACATTGTAAAAACAAACAAAAACAAGTTTTGTTGCATTTGTGCAAATTCTGGAGATTTATAATTTTCATCAATAAAACATAAAAATGCGTTAAAACTAATTTACAATCACATTCAGGGCTGTGACAATAAACCTTTATTTATCAGGACAGAATCACCAGTATCTCAGATTCTTCAATAAATAAAACATTAAATAATGAACAAATGTGCGAATTGTCCTTAAATAAAAAAAAAAAAAAATTGTAAAAAATATGTAAATATGTAAAATTGTTTGGCTCTAACTTGTTACTGACTCCTGTATTATTGGTGATTACTGATGAATTATGGAAATATTGTTTCCAGCCCTCGTTACGTTCACAGCAGGTTAAATAGTTCATACATTCATTTATACACAGTAATATTCACACGTTCACACACCCTGAAACTCACAATTTATCAAAATGATTCTGTGCATTTTTTTTTCTGCTAAAATAAAACACAACACGTACAAAACAACACATGAAATCTTCTGTGATCACAACAAATGTTTCTGGTAAAAATTACATTTTGTATTTACATACAATTATATAAAAATAAAATATTACAACTCTGATTGAGAAACGTATAAACTGTGATTATTTGAGGCTGCTGCTGTATTTGTGAGATGATCAGGTTGTAAAACACTTTGTCAAATCATTTTCTCAACTTAAAAGTTCTGATTTCTAAACATCGATAAATGATAATTCTGTATTTTAAGAGAATAGATTTTTGGCAGTGAAATGAAATATTGTAAAATAATATAATATAATATAATATAATATAACCTATATTTCTCCTTTTCTGCTGAAACTGGTGCTGAAAAATTAAATTATAGATCTGTCATTAGTTTTTAGAGGCTTGATGTTGTTGAACTTAAAAAGTCACCCACAGGTAACTGAAGTAACCCAAAACGTGAGCGAGGATTAAATCCTCATCCCTGCACCACCTTGACCTCAGGGTCAGCGTCCTCTGGGCTCAGCGAGGGAACACTCTCCATAGATTTGCTCTTTTTGCCGTTTGCTGGACTCACCTGGGAATTTACTTTACTGGCAGTTTTGCTTTGTCGCCACATGTGGAGACCACCGAGGATCAGGACACAGATGCTGATCACCAGCAGGAGGGAAACAACAACCAGCTCACTGTAGTAACTCTTCTCTTTAAGAGACTCACCGAGCAGCTCATTCCTGGACTGGGGGTATTCTTTGGAGGCCGGGATCTGGTCTGGATTGGTGACTTGAACAGTGCTCGGTCCAGAATCTTGTGCCTTGACGATTGTCCCATCTTTCAGATTGGTTGTGACTGTTTCATCACCTCCAGGCTCTGTAAAGGAGTCCCCTGTGCCTGAGGTTTCCACAGAAACTGTTGGTTCCACAGTTCCTATGTCTTCGTATGGCTCTTCATTTATGGACACATCATGTTCATCGACATTAACACGGGGTATCACCGAGCGTGGAGAAAACTCTCTGACATCGTAGCTAGCAACTACTTCGACGTACCCGTCTTCCTCTGCCTCGCAGCGGTAGGTCCCAAAGGTTGCATTGGTGGCAAAGAAGCTGAGGTTGCCGTCAGCTGAGTGGATGAACAGTTTGTCCTGGGTCTCGTGGATCTGAGGGGACTTCCAGGTCAGAGAGGCCAGGTTGGAGGGTTTCACACACTGAAGCGTCACAGCTTTGTTCCAGTGAACGTTCACTTCTGTAGGACAGAAACAATATAGTGACACATGGTGCTGAGTAAAACCCTCTGATGGTTGCTTGTGGCCTGGATGTGGGTCCACAGAGAAAAATCTCTGATGGATCACTGTGGAGTTTTATACAGATTTTCCAGGATCAGGATCAACCTTAATGACTTTTCATCTATCACCATCCCATGGTTAAAATGTGGTTCAGAAGTTTCCATCAAGATAAACTGTAATAACTTTTCCATCATCAGGTCACTGGACATAGATATACACCGTACTAACAACATTCCCATCTGAAAGTGCTAATTGAATGTTGACTCTAAATCTCTAACTTCAGCCAGTAACAGTAGTTTTTAAAATTACTTTACTGGAGATTTTATATCTTTTACTGAGGAAGACTTCACCTGTTTTTCCTGTGTCCAGTCGAGCTCTGGTTTGTCGCAAACATTTCTCTGTCACGTTGCCGTTCTCCACGTCCTGAACCCTGAGAAATAAACAGACAGTCTGACAGTAAATCCCCCAATGCTTCTTATAATTTGTCAAAGTCTGTTGAAATTTGATTCCGATTTGACTGACAAGGAGCTGGACCGGCTGATGACAAGTCGGTAAAACTCCTATATTCGACATAATACAGAAGACATGGTACTATTATCTATTAAAACTTCTTTGAAGAAAAATATCTTTAGGCCGCTGACCGGTCATCTGTATCTGAGACTAAACAACCTATTGGGATGTAAAAGACACTTTCACTTACAGAGGATCAGAAGTGTCCAGTCCAGTGCAGACTCTCCTGGTTGGACTCCATCCACAGAAGGGATCTTTGGCAAGAACACACTGGCTGCAGGTTTTGTAGATCGAGCATCTGGCCACAGGCACAGCAGTTACACCTTCAGATGTCCCCACATAAAGTACTCCCTACAGGACCAGAAATAAACGGAAGTATTTAAGTATTTTATTTAAGTAAAGGTACAAGTAGGACACAGTGAAAATACAAGTGTTCAAATGACGTAGAATTTAATGTAGAAAAAGTAAAAGTGACATAAAATGGAAATGTGCGTAGTTAGTACCTTTGAATGCAGTGGAGTGAAAAGTAGAATATTTGAAGTAGAAGCATAAAGTAGTATAACAAGAAAGTACATCTAATCCACATTCTTCGTTTATAGAGATTTTCTCTGTGGAGCCCAAAACTGTCATTTCCCTGAATATTAATTCTGTTTCCTCCCATCTAGAAACATTAAATAATACAGCAAAATCAATCACCGCCTCTATGCAGATATGCTGTATATGGGGATATGCTCCCTGCTGTATGTTTCTGTTGTTGTTACCTCCTGACTCCCGTACATCAGTGTACGACAGTAAACATATTGAAAATGATGTGAGGAAATCACACATTTCAATAAAGTTACACATTTCTGAATTATACATTTGATTACTGTAATTCTCTTTTCCTTTGGTTACCTAAAAATGATTAGATCAATTTTTGGTAATTCAGACGAATGGACTGAGAATTTTAACGAGTGAAGTCTAAAACCATGAGACCAACATACAAGCTGCAAGTGGAACAACAGATCTCTAACAGCGATGCAGCAAACTGATTAATGATCCAAAAAATGAACTGATGACTCTTTTCAGTCATGAATATTTGTTGTTACATTTCTTGTGAGAATCACCAGAAAGACACAACAAACCGTAATGAACTGATATTTTATTCAGACATGGTCTCAGCATTTTTAACTGCAGCCTCTACAAAAAGAGGACGTAAAAACAAACAGATTGTTCCTCTTTTCTCAGGTCTCTGAGTGTGTCTGTGTTGGCCTGAACTTAACCTTAATGCTTCATGAGCAGAGGGAGTAAATGCATTTCTTAAATGTAAATCCTGCTGGTGCTAAAGGAAGCTTGATGCTAAACAACAGCCGTTCGCCCTGAACCAGCAGAACCAGATCCAACGTATCACCATCGTCTCCTTTCTGGAAACTGTGTGAGGGAACATCAGAATCTATGTTCTGGTGATTCTTTGTTATCTCAGTATCATGTTTCTCTGCTCGTCTGTGACCACGTTAATCAGCATATTAGTGGCAGAACCTGTGTCTGAAATGTCGCTGATCGTGTGTTGCTGTGTTTTTCCTGCTCTCATGCATCTGATTCCTGCTGCAGGACAGAACTTCCAAAACTACTTTTTATCTCTAACACTGATAAAACACTTACACTTAAAAGAAGTTGAAATCAATCAGAAATGTGCAGGCAACAATCATTTTTGAAATGCTGCCACTTCTTTCTGTATGAGATACAGCAGATGACAGCAGCAGCAGTAGTTGTGACTTACCAGGTGATACTTTACCACGACCACACATGGTGTAAAAACCTCTAAGTGAAAGTGTTGTGTGTGGTTTTGGTTTGGTTTGATATTTACTAGATTAAAACAGCTCTTTTTCATTTAACCTGCCTGTTTCAGCAGCTCTGTGACTCATCACTGCTGCCATGTTGTGGACTCGTGGTCTTACCAGTGCGGCTGTTTTGTTCATGTATCTGTATCTGGGCTCCTGGGTCTCTGTACATGCTCAGAAGAAGAAGACAGTTTACCTTAATGGAGGACAGGATGATGCTTTTGGCCGGCTGAGGTTTTGTGAAGACCTGAATCTCCTCAACAACTCGAGCACCCCCGTTAACCAAAACCACTTTCTGAAGGAATCCAGACTCTGCACAGAGAGAAAGTGATTATTAATCATCCGAGTCGTGGAGACCAAAGGGAAAAACCAACAAGCCTTTGGTTTCCTGAATCAACACATGGAAAAGCTGCAGAGAAAGAACACGTCCAACGTGCGGCAGATCCTGTGAAGAGATCAGACCACACTTTTATCCTGAACCACAGCGACTAAAACTCCACCTGAAACCATAATAAACTCCAAACGAAATAGAGAGAAATCAAACTTAAACAAATGAAGCAGCAGGAGGAGGAACTAAGTCAAACTGAACAGAACTTCATCACTGTGCATCTCACCTGTAAGAAGGAAGAGAACAGTGTAGTTTTTGCCATCGGCTGCTTCAGTCCTCATGGCAGCGACACGACTGTAACTCTGCTCTGAAGAAACAACAACTGGACCATTTCCAACTTGACTCACACTGCTGCTGGTCAGGAAACTCTTCTTCACCTGGTTCAGTTCTGCATCTGTAGCATTGTTCAGTCCACACTATAAAAAACATGGAGGAAGAGTCACATGAGGTGTGAGAGAAAAAGTCTCTATTGTGAGCAACAGACGGACATTTCTGATCAGAAGAGTCCTGGAGGATTTGGATCAAAACCAACAGAACTAAGTGTTAAACAACGTCTGAGCCTGAGTGTATATATACACGAGGCCCAACGTGGTTCTGAAACAGGCCCGATTTAACACGGACGTCTTTCTCCTGTTTTAACAGACGTCCACAACAGCCGGAAACTCCAGGATCTGCAGCTCTGTCATAATGAAACCAAAACCCGTGAAATCCAACAGCTGAACTGGTTTTCTAGCGCCTGTGTGACACAGACCAGGTTATTTGTTCTGCATCAGACTAATTTTCATGTGAAAGCCCCCACCTTTCCCAGGTACGAGTGTTTTTCTTGCATTGGACCCCACTGATGGTTCTGTGTGTCAAAGTTCCTGTAGCTGCCAGTGAACACGGTCCTGATGTCCTGCAGGGTAAAGACACAAACTGCAGACTCTGGACCTGAGGACCTGAAAGAGAGCAGATAACAGAGTCCTGTTAAAACTGATAAAAAACCTGCTGAACTGCAGCTCCTCCTGAGACCAGAGGCTCCAACTCACAGTGAGCTGACAGGTGAGATACACGTGAGTTCACCTGCTGTGTAGTAAAGAGTATAAACCAGGACAGTGGTTGAGTTGATTGTACTTTCAGTGATGGTCACTCTGTACAACAACCCTGCATCTTTCCACCTGCTGTGAACCATGTATGTTAGAGATGAAGGATCAAATGTTCTGCTGAGGCTCCTGTGAAGCTTCAGCAGCTCCACAAAGCTAAAAAAGTCCTAATGAGCTCAGTGACCCCCTGACCTCTGTCTTTGTGTAACTGTGAGTCTGACTGGATGGATGGTTAGTTATCGTCTTCCTACCACTGAGAGGTGAAGACGCCGTAGAACAGAGTGTCTGACGTGCTGTTGTCGGCTGCTGGCTGCAGAGTGAACACGTCCTGGAGAACGTCGAAGGGAGGCTGTTTAGGAGACTGACAGAGCAGAGGAGCTTTGGCAAAGGACGTCCACCTCTTCTGTAGAGTCCTCTGTCCACCAACGTCGTCCTGTAAAACAGACGTCACTGTTAATCCTTTCTCTGTATTGTCACAGGGTTATAACCGGGGCCCCTCCCTGTGATCACTGTCACCTTGCAGACTTGAGCCACGCGGGCGACTTGCAGCTCTTTCACATAGATGAACTCTTTCCCAACTTCTCTGAAGAAGTAGTAGAGTTTTTTCTCAGCTGGGTCCAGTGACGAGCTGATAAACACCGGGTCTGAAAAACAGAAGTTATGATAAAGGAGGAAGCTCGGGGTGAGGTGCCATGTGGTCTGATGTAGGGAAAAGAGATGTGAGACTACATCAACCACAAATGCTTTTTACTTTAAGTTTCCAAATCTGAAAGTTCAGAAAACCAAGAAAGTGATGTTGTAGTGAAGCTGGAGTCGAATGTCAACGATACGAACAAAGATTCGATAAAAATAAAAAGCACGTGTTCGACCTTTAAACACAGAAATGACACTTTATAAGATCTGAAGATGAAATGATTCATTTCAGTGTGTGGTTTGGTTGAAATTGTGTAAGTTGACACTAAAGTATGTCGATATGTGACAATGAGGTTTTTATGGTTTTTAAACATCAGCATTTCACCGTGTTTCGTACCAGCAGCAGCAGGAGTCATGACAACACAGTTTCACTGGTTTTCAGTGGTTGGAAGTGAACACAGAGTCTGTTCTCTACCAACCAAAACCACCATCTTTCCTCAAGTTTAACCCACTTCAGCTCTGTAGTTAACTGTGTAACATCAGTGAAGTTGTGTTTTGCATTATCTGGAAAAAACACAGAGTCACAACTTTGTTAATTAACACACAGTTTTGAAATCTGTGACTCGTCTGTGAGGAAACTGTAGCGACTGAAAGTTTTCCGTTTACACATTATAGTTCAGGATATTCTTAGATGTGATGGTCCTCCATTAAGCCTGCACAGAATGAAACTGAAGAAACTGCAGGATGGAAGTAGGACTTTTCCTGCACTAGAAATGGGAAAGTACATTAGTGAGACCGTTCTGGGTCAAAGCTGAGCCGTAGTTTTGGTTCAGTTCTCACTCTGACTCCTGTTTATTACAGGAAACAGATCAAAATACACATTTACAGTCACAAAGAAGAACTTTCTCCTGGAACCTTCACTGGATAAAACTCTTCTCTAAGTTAAAGTGTTAAAGTTAAAGTGGGAATAAAAACTGGCCGAGAATTCTGATCCCAGTTCAAACCCGTCTGGACTCAGACCAGGATCTACAGTCCTGCTGTGTCTCCTTCTATTGAATCTTTGCTTTACCGTCATCAAACCCTTGTTGTTTGTCTCAGATTCACCACAACACAACACACTGACAGTTCTGCAGCAGTGAAACACAAACAGACTCACTAACAAGCTAGAAAATGTGTCACTTGTTCGTTTTCTGTTGACTCAGTTACTCGATTACTCGTGTCAGCGTTAATCTGGTTTACTCACCCTCCAGTAAACCCACAGACGGGTCCTGGGTGACGTCTGGGCGGCCATCTTTGCTGAAGTGTCGAGAAATCAGAGGTTTGACTCCTCTGAAGTCGTTTGTCGTGGCGGTGAACAGCTCGCCATCTGCACACGCACAAACACAACAGCTCAGAGTCAAGTCCAGGTTAGTACCATGACAACATGATGAAGAGTCCAGACTCCCTTAAACCCAGAGGGGACTCAGGATCTGGATCAGGTTTCTTAAGCCCTGTGTACACTTAGAGAACTAATGACAACACTTTTACATTTATGTTGTTTTAACGATGTATAAGCTCCTAAGTTTCTGTGTCATAGAATCCAGTAAAGATTTACGGACTCAGGGCTCTGATCCTGTTGTTCCTGCTTTAAGTCTAGTTTAACTTGTGTTTGTTCCCCAGTCTTGTCATTAACGTGACGACCACAGCTGCAGACTGACCGGTGCTGATGGCCGTGTTCCTCTCGAAGGGGTTGAACGGACAACGACCTTTAGCTGGACCATGTTGGACCATGTGGAAGTTTTCAGTGTCCTGAAGGAAACAAACAGAAGCTGAACTGTGTGAAACAGTGTGTTTCACAGTGAACTTAACACGGTGTCAGTGTCTGTGTGGACATACGATGTAGGCATCGTGGGGGCTGTAGGCGTAGCTGCCACAGGCGTAGAGATGGGTGGAGTTTATCGGCTGCAACACACGAACGTGGTTTGGACAGTCGACCTGTGGACAGATGATCATGTTTGAGCATCACAGTGAAACGCTGCAGTGATCAAAAACACAATCAGATCCAGTCACATCACTGGGACCATAAATATTTGGACAGTGACTCAGTTTGCATCATTTTGTGTCTGTTTGCTGCCACAGTGTAAGAAAATGTGTTGAAGACTGTGTAGAAATGAACCATTATCATATATCGTATCTGGACAAACTAACATAACTGAGGTTTGTTAGTTGTAGTTGGTTGTGAATTCTTTGCAGTGTGGAAACCACAGACATCACCAGATGCTGAGTTTCTTTCCAGGACTTTACTGCAGCTGTCTTCACTTCCTGCCTCTCGGGATGTTTCGCCTTCGTTAGAGTTTGTGGTGTGGGAGCAGGGACAGAGAAACTACAGAGACTCAGCTCTGGATCTGTTTGTGTGGAGCTGATCAGGCAGGACGGGGCAGTGACAACAGACCTTTCAGCAACATAACAGACACAAACACCAGCTGCAGGTGTCACAAACTGTTTGACTCCAAACTAAATGAAGCTCAGCCAGAAGAAAACTGATAAGATAAGACGTAGCTAAACATCTGAAGAGGGTGGAGGTGTGTTCATAGTTACCTCACGGTTCTTGCCTTTACTCTGACAGTTGTCTACTTCCCGTTTAGTTGGAGCCCAGTCCACCTGGACGAGACACAGACACATAAACACTGATCAATCTGACTACACACATCATGTTCATTAACGAACCAGGTTAACTCATTAACTCACCTTCTTCTTCAGGCTGATGACATCACTCTGACTGACGTCCAGTGAGAGGACGGCGTCCCGTGCTCCTACGTACAGGGTGGAGCCGTCATCACTTAACAACAGCGTGGTGGTATAGTGGACGTCAGGGCGCCTGAAGTGGACCAGAGGTCTGTCTGCAGAGTCTGGACACAAACAAATTGAAGATGGAGTCTTTTTCTTTTTTTTTTGTGTGGACAGTGAGAGAAACACAGACAGACAGAGCCGATCTGTGTCCGTTTAACAAATACATGGCAGAAACCTGCTGAGGTTCACTCTGTGTTAGGTTCAGGTGAAACACGGAGGTTTAACTACGAGGAGACATCCACACATGTCCCTCTTTCACCACTGTCCCAGTCTGCAGACCTTTGTCCTGGACAAACCTGGTTACAGTTAAATTACAGTATAATACCAAATGTTATTTTACGGTAAGTTTCCATTAAAAATTACACTTTTTTTCCGTAGCTTCTCTCTTTGATTTTACAATCTATCGTTGGTAGAATTCAAGTTGTGCACCATAATAAAAACATTTCCAAAATGTAAAAAAGCAAGAAAACACTCTCATCAATTAAAGGTTTATCTTTTTTAAATTATAGTTACACTGCTTTTTTAGTGACACTGTCTATTGATAGTGTACAATAAGCCTACAGACCTCCCACATCAAACAATCACCAAGAGGTTAAATATATTTCTTTTAAACCATCATCTACCACTTTACATGTAACTCGGTATGTTGTGGTAATGTGCAGCTCACTAAGTCAGTTATTGCTTATACAAGCTGAGCATCACACCACAATAACAGCTTAAAGTATCAACAACTGCGTCTAATAACTGCATAAATAACTAAGATGCAAAGTGAAATTCAAAACCATGAACATGACAAACAAAATGTAGAAATTGTGACTTAAAGAATGTGACATGAAAAGTAGGAAAACAGAGAAATGATGTTAATATGCTCATCTGTAAAGTACCCAGAAGCCCCAAGACACGCCCACTTCTCCCAGGTCACTACAACACAGAACAGATAATATTAACAACTTAAAAACAAGTGTAACTGCACTGTTTACCTACAGGATCTCTCTGTTCTTACCTGCTTACAGGTTTATTGTGAATAGTTTTCTTGCTTTTTCTTTGCATTTCAGAGACGTTTTTACGGAAACTCACTCTAAAATAACATTTGGTATTTTACCGTAATTTCATGGGAAGTGTATAGTTACTCTCAAAACCCATTAAAAACAGCACAATCATGTAAATAAACAGTAGATTCTCATAATGTGACTTTTTTTACTTTAATATTACAGAACGTCTATTTAAAAAACAGATTTACTGTAATTTAATGTTATATGCTTGCACTTTTCACAGTGAAACCAGGTTTCTCTGCTCTGGTATTCTGGACTACTAAAGCATTAAAAGTGTAAATGTGATGTGACTGAGCTGGTTCAGGAGGAGCCTGCAGCCTCTCGGCCATCTGTGGTTTTCTTCAGTGAAACTTCACATCGATGTGGACTAAACAAAGACAGAGGCTATAACAGGAGACAAGAGAACAAGAAACACCAACAACCCATCATCAGCTTCAGTAAACAGCAACGCTTCCTGTTCAGGATGCGGTTCAGGTTTATAGAGAAACTGTCCGGCTCTATAAGATCTGAGCACAGACAGGTTTAAAATTAGAACGTGCTCGGTGTGATGCAGATGTTTCATCTTATTCACACATTCTGCAGATGTAACACTTGTGCAAAGATTCAAATGAACTGAAACCAGCTCAGTTCACGCTGTGTTCACACTGAACGCGGCTTCTTTTAAGGTTTAATTACAGCTTGAAAATATTGTGTCAAAGCAAAAACGAAGGAGATGTCAGAGAAAATCTGACAAAATCTGAGGCTGGTTGATTCAGAAAGGTTCAGAGAAATAATCTTTAAGAAACTATAAGAATCCAGTTTTTTAAATGATCGTGCTGTTTTAAATGGTTTTGAATAACAGTAACACTTTGTTAATATTATTTCACAGTAATCTGCTGTAAATACTGTAGTGACAGGGAGCGTCACTTTTTGTTTCTCACCTTCATGCTTTTTAATTTCACATTTCATCCAGGTTATTTACTCAGTTATTAGACTGTAAGTGTAGTTCTTCCTTGTTCAATCAAAGATCATCTATTGTAGTGTGATGCTCTGCCTGTACAGGAAATAAAGTGCTGCTGCAGAGAGAATAAAGCAGTTTCTGACTGACCTACATCTTATGAAGACACACAGAGTAGGATGTAAGGTAGTAGGTCATGGTCTGTTCTCTAGGAAAATGTAATTTAAGTTAAGTTTAGTTATTTGTGATTTGTGCAATTGTAGAAATCTGTGGGTTTGCTATTTATAGCTGGAATAATTTTATTAAACAAACAGTTTACTGTAATTTAATAGATGACAAACGTTTAAATGTTTTCTTGCTTTTTTACATTTTAGAAATGTTTTTTATAACGGTAATAAAACTGTAAATCTACCAAAGGTAGGCTGTAAAATCACACTGAGAAAATACAGAAAAACCTGGAATTTTCAATAGAAACATACTGTAAAATAACACTTGGTATTTTACAGTAATTTAAGAGAAACTGTTTGATTTTTTACCTTTTTTCATGGTTTTATTTTTTACAGTGTACAGATTCACTTCTCTTTATCAGAGCCACTGAACGTCTGTCTGGTTTTTCTGATTCTTATCCGTCTGTTCTGCAGTGACGATAAAGTTTCACAGCCACACAAACACGACATGACAAACATGTGAATGTAATGTCAGACCCACCTGTCCCTACTCTACTGTGTTTGTGAACCTACACTGTACAAGTAAAAAGTTAGTTTGTGTTTTAGTTTGGGTCACCTGCTGCTTCCTGCATGTTGAACTGTAAATTTGTTCTCCTGACTGGATCATTAGCACACAGTCACACCTGTGCAGGTACACGTGTCTCCAGGTGTCCAACAGACCACCAACATGCCTGAGGACCAGGACTCCACCGTGTCCTGCACTGATGATGCTCTGTAGTTATGAAGCCGTCACAGACTCTGCGGTTCCTAGTTCTCTTAACTTTCTGGTTTTGTAGCTGGTTTAAACTTTCACACGTTCGTTTGTCAGAAACATTCACGTCACAGTGGAAACTCGTTACCTCAGAGGATTTTACCTGCTACAGTAAGTAAAGGTGAGAAGAGAATCAGTATTTATATATATCTGTCGTGGACGTTGGTGTGAAAACCCTCAGAGAGCAGTGATGTTATTTAACCTGATATGAACAGTGACAGAAATATCTGTGTGAATCATCGGATGATTTAACTGAGAATAAGAGTTTGTTTAAGTATTTAATCAGTTTGTGCAGTGAATGTGTTTCAGTGATTAAAATACAGATGCTGCTGGATCTGAGTTTGTTTTCACTATTGCATGAACAGAACTAGAGAAAAACAACAACAAAAAAGACACACTTGCACAACCGTTAGAACGAAAGGGGGCTCTACCACTATCACAGCCTCATTGGACTGACCTCATATCAACTTGACCCAACCTTCATCTTGTAAATATACCATCTAGACCATAACCTTGCATGGGTCTCTGCTTTAGACCTGAGA
>JAUMHL010000009.1:406936-428631 GCA_032362345.1 Sandelia bainsii | reverse complement strand
AGGGACTCCGCTTCGCCAACTCGCTCCGAAAGGTTTTGCGTTTCCTCAGCGATATTGTCCAGTTTGCTGTTGATTTCGTGTCTCAAGTTGTCATTGTCCGCTTTCAGGTCCGTCTTTAACTCCTTTATCGCACTGATTACTTCTCCGGGTCCGTCATTAATTGAAGGACGCCTCGCGGAGACGCTAGCTTGGTCTGGTCATTTTTTCCTCTTCTGTGGCCTTTTGTGGTTCTTCTCTCACCCATCCACCGAGTTCGCTGTAGACGTCGAGTTAACGAGTTGTTTGGTGGGATAACTGCTTATTCTGGGAGAGCGGCTCCACCGTGCGTCTATCTACGCCATTTTATAACCAAATGATAAAGTGATGATGAATAAAGTTGGTATTTCATTTTCATTTTCATTTTGACAACTGTTGCAGTTGATTATGATGTGAGAATAAAAATGTGACAGTGTTACAGTGTGAAAGGCTCATTTCCAACACACAGCATCAGACGATCTTCGTGCTTGAAGCGTGTGTCACATACTAAGTGAAGAGGTCGTCTGCTCCTGCTCTAACGCACGCAGCCTCTTTGCTCCAAATGATCAAGTCAAAGCTCAAATCCCCGCCCCAGCCCCACGTTCACATCTGAACCATGTTAAAGCAGAAAACAGAAACATCCCATCGTCCTGAGACACTGAGGAATTACTGAGCACTGACAAATGATGAGAAATGGTTTCTGGACTTACTGAGGAGGAAGGAGGATCGTGGAGGAGGCAGCGAGCGGACGGAGCTCAGGAGGCTGAGGAGAAGCAGCACAGCCGCTGGATCCATGACGGAGGAGCTGATGTGTTCTTCTGTGTCGACTCTACAGCGTTTAAACGTACGGAGGCTCAGCGCTGACAGACTGCGACTGTGAAGAGACTCTCAGGAGGACTCACCACAGCTTCCTCTTTACTGTAGCCTGAGGTCAGGGGGGGGAGGAGAGAGGAGGCTGAGACATCATCATCAGCGCAGCAGGTCACTTCCTTTCTACAGACAGGTGACTGATGCAGCAGTTTACTGACTTAAACAGACTTTTTCCACAGACACATATTCTTCACAGACCACAGCTTCTTATGATGAGATGCTGCTGCTCGTTTTACATAAGTGAAAGTAGCAGCAGCATCCTAAAGAAAGATAATGAAGTGATATAACGTCTGATTCACTTGTAGATTCACCAGCAGCATTTATCGTTATGATCTGCTCCACTTACCGTCGTCTGGCATTTCCTTCTGCTCTTCTTCTTTTTCTCAGAGTGGTTCTTGCTGGTGTTATTGGACCTGTTTGTTTACACCGAGAGGTGGGGCCCGCTCAGGGAGGTCAGGTACTGGTGCTGTCATTGCAAACTGTGCACATTGCCACTGCTGTAGTTTAACGTCTGTCAGCCCTTGGGGGCCCCCGGCTGACCTGGGGCACCAAGCGTCATCTGAGCTACAACACCAGTGCTCTTTACAGAGTGTGGGTTACTATTCTTAGGTGGTGCAGTGGTTAGCTCGGTTACCTGACTGCAAGAAGACTCACAGGTTGGGTTAGAGACACCTCCCTCCAAACGTACCGGAACAGAAAAGCTACTTCATGTGTTTTCTCTCTGCACAGAAAACTTTTACTCAAACGACGGATACGAGACGAAAGCTTTAAATTTCCAGTTTTACGTTATGTACTGGTTCAAGAGAATCAAGAAGAAAACACTTTCATCACTTCTCAGTGGTCACGAGTCTGCAGCCGACAGTTTAATGACATTACATCTGCAGAGAGAGGAGCAGCTTCTGGAGACGACTGTTTCTGGAAATGACCATTTCCTTTAAACCCTTAAAGGGTGAGGTTATGTTTCTGATACTACTCTGATTCAGTTCATCCTGTTTCACATCCCCCATCACACCAGTTTCACATCCCCCTTTGTTATAGAAGATGATCTGACCCAGAAACAGACGCTGGCAGGAGGGAAGACAGAGACATGAAAGAAACGACTCTTCGTGCAGCTTAACGGATCAACCTGGATTCACCTTCATTCAGTTTGTGTTTTTTGACCACACGTGTCTTTTCTGACAGGTTCATTTTCTCAGGTCAGCTACAGAAAAGACCGATGCACAGGTTTAAATCACAGTTCATCAGCTTTAGTTTGTGTTTCTGCTGCCGGTGTTTTAATGTTTCACACTTCACCCACAAACTCCTAAAGACGTAAGCAAAGGTCTCAGAGAAGCAACTGTTGCTGCACGTTTAACTTTCTACAGAGAGAAAGATTATTAAGTGGAAAACGTTGACAGACACAGACGATCTTCTCAGGAGTGGACGTTCCAGCACATTCACCTCACTTCACCTCAGACCTCAGCACGATGGTGCAGGGGTGATGATGTGGGGCTTGTTTTCCAGCCACAGGATCAGGGCACTTTGCAGTCACTGAGTCGACCGTGAGCTCGTCTTTATACCACAGTATTGTAGAGACAAATGTGAGGTCGTCTGTCCGACAGCTAAAGCTTGGTGGTAATTGGGTCAAAGTCTACTAGTTCTACTGGTCAGAAACATCAGTCTGCTCTCAGCTGTCACTGATTCCCACAGACACAGACACAGTCTTATCAATGTTCATTAAACATCCTAAACACACAGGAGCAGTGTGAACATTGTGACCTTAAACCTTTCAGAGTAAAAGCATCCTCAGTTTTATCAGCTCCAGATCTGTGAGCAGCTTATTCTCCGCTCTGAGCCAACAGACAACAACAGCTCCTCTCTGAGGGGAATATTTTCCACTTCGACGTGGATGGATGTTTGTCAGACTGTTCCTTCAGCTGTGTCAGCCTACGTTAGCTTAAAAACAGCTCAAACATTTCAGAGAGGATCACGAGCAGCAGGCGTCAGTTTACAGTCTGATAGTTCAGGAGCAGAGAGAAAGTTGCAGTGCACATGATCACTGCAGCCTCTCATCTAATCTGTGTTGTTCACTGCGCACTCAGAGTTTTGTTCCCTCACTTTAGTCTTTCAGGCAGAGCAACACCCGAAAACTAGAGAGACGCTGTGTCTGGAGGACAGACGCTGTTCACACACACACAGATATGAAACAAACAAATCTTAGAACAGAAACCTGAAAACAGTACCTTCTAAATAAAATGGTTAAATTCTTTTTCTGGTGAATTAAAGCATAAAGTTTGATGGAGAAAACACTAAAACTGAGGTTGAGACAGTAAAATACTACGTTTGATCCTGTTTCACCAAAGCAGATAAACGATCAGAAACAAAACAGTTCAACACAGAAACTAAATCTCTGCCAGTAATTCCAGAGATGTTTGTTGAGGCCTGGAGGGACGTGGATCTGATGTATAGTCACATACAAAAGCAGAGACACAGCTGTGAAGAAGGATCCAGCTTCACAAAGGACCAACACTGGAAAATGAAAATACTCCATTACAATTAGAGCCAAGTATCAAAGTGTGTGTGTGTGTGTGTGTGTTGCATTACTGAGCTACTACTGCTGATGAAGAAAGTGGAGACAAACTTTTACTGCTGTAGTTGATCAGCTTTAAGTAGTTTATGTAACGTTTTCATCAAGTCAAACTTAAAAAACTTAATCTATAAAGAAAAGAACTAAAACTGCCGAGTGAAAGTTATAAACTTATTTATTTTTATTTACTTTATTCACTTTCCTAAACCACAGACAGAAACAGACTGAGAAACGTTTTTATCTGTTTAGCCTTAAGAAGCTGTTTTAGTGGTGTGACGGTTAACGTATAACATGCAGTGATGAACTGTGATGAGCTTTTGATCGTTTTGAACATTAAAGACATGATTCAGACTCAAACACAGTTGATGTTTGTCAAGTACAACATGACCATAAAGGTTCATTGTCACAGATTCTGTTTCCTGCAGCAACACGTGGGTGATGAAACGCTCGGACCACTACGATGTGGTGTTAATCATAATAATATTCGACTGTTTGGGTTACGTCACCAAGAAACTGACCTCCTGCTGCCTTCATCCAACTAGTTGCACATGGTGGAGCAAGCTCAGCTCTAACGCTCCCTCTCGACATTAGTAAGAGGTTCAGTCTTTTTATTTCTAATGATGTGATGAAGGATGTAAAACAACCGAACATGAAGTAAACTAAGAAGAAATCAGATACATGTAGAAACTGTTTTACTGACATTTAACAGCACAAATACAAATCAATAGATCAATTTATCAATCAGTAAAGGCTCATATTAAAACTCAGCACTTTGGTTAAACCTGACAGTTAAATCAGGACCTGACTGAAATCAGTTTCTGCAGTTTTAGATGCTTTTTTTTTTTTAAAGAACAGCTCGTGTTGTCGACACGTCAGCATGACGACAGTTACGTAGTGAAAAAGACGGAGAAACAAACATAAAAACCATCACACAGGAGCAGGTAGTAAAGATACTGTGTTTATGATGCTGTACGTACATGTAGTATTTTCTTTACATCCACATACGTTAACACAAGCAGCATTTATCGAGTATGACCCACATTCTGTGCTGTGCTGGTCCAGTCCTCAAGTATCAGAGAATGAACTGAAACTGTATTGACTCTAAAATGGAAACGTTCAAGACTTCGATAAAAATAATTTTACAGTCCTGACAGAACAGATCAGACAAACTTTCCAGCGTCATTTAAATCCACGATTCCTCCCGTTCTTTGGCGTAAGGAGATCAACAGTTTACTCTCTGGGGAAATTCCAGACCGGCTCCAATACAAATCCCAAGGCGGGTTAGAAAAATAAAAACCTAAAAAAGATTTTAGAGACAATCCTCACGTCAGAGTCGTCATCAGTCTGTTAGAAACGGATTCTGAGATTTCACCAGAGTCGGATCAAAATATCCAGAAACTTAAAACTTTTTTTCTAAATATTCTGAGTAAATATTCACATTTCAAGAGTAAATCTGTGATGAGAAAATACATCAAAAGCTGAAAAATAATATTTATATATATAAATATATATTTCAAAAATTAAGTCAAAATGTTTCAGAAATGATTTACAGAATTATACTGAAACAGGATTTTTCTCAAATGAGTAGAGAACACTGAAAAACTAAAACACTGTAACTTGATCTGATTATTCCCACTTTATTCTCTAAATATTACGTTTATTCTTAAAATTATAAAACTGAAATCTGAAATATTGCGACTTTATTCCTATGTCACTAATTTATTCTTGAAATGTGACTTTTTTATCAAAATATTTTGACTTTATTCTGGAAATCTCAGACATTTTATTCATTTAACACTTATTTCCCTGATACGTCGTAGTTCCTGCTGCAGCCTCTGTTAGTTCAAACTTCACGTTCCTGGAGAACAAAAAGTCTTTTAATGTCACAAACTCTCGATCGTTCAGATTCACAACTCAACATAAATTTAGTCCTGGATCATCTCATCATTCTGACGATGATTCAGTCGAGTCCGTTAGTCTCGTTTGGTGATGATTGAAAAGGTCCTGCAGAGGTCCCTGGGCCACAGTTTGGGAACCATCGACTCCATTACAGGTTTGATCCCTGTCCAAAGGGTCCATGAGCAAGGCACTGAACCTCCTGCTGCTTCCAGGGGGCGCTGTTTTATGACACCTCAACCGTGGGCTAAAGGTTGGCGTCTCTGCTGAGGTGCTGCTGAGCAAGGCACTGAGCTTTGGAGAAACATTAGCATTTACTTAAACTTCCTGTTTGTGAAGGATTAAATGAGAAATGTGACGACTGAGTGCAAAATGAATAATGAGCCATCATCCTCTTCATAGTCTCTTTAACAGGTTTCCGGGTCAAACAGAAGCAACGCTTCAGGAATTTTGATTCAAACTGAAGATCAAGTTTCTCCGACTCGAGTCGTCCCAGCTGATCTGAGGTTAAACCGGAGACAAGTCGATTTTCTGAGGGACTGTGGGTCGAGCTGGAGGAAGAGGAGGTCGTCTGCAAAGACAACAACATGGTCCTTATGTTTTAGTTTGTTTTTCTCTGTGTGAAAAGGAACCAAACTAAATGGAAAATGCATCAAATGTACGACCTGGTTCGGACCAGAGCTCCTGAACGGTTTCAAAACGCCCTAAAACTGAACTAGTGTAACAATCTTACCTGTGGGGGCCGGCCGCAGGTGCGACAGCTCTGTGTTGTGGTGGTTTGGTGCTGTCGGTGTAGCCAGGATGGGGGGGCAGGTGGGATGGTGGAGTCAGATGAAGAGGCTTTCTGGGCACCATAGGTTTAAGTGGAACAGAAACCTGAAGAGACAGTGATGGATCTCAGAGTAAATATTCCTCAGAGGAGAAAGACACGTTTCAGCTCCTTCAATCTGACGTCATTTTATTTCCTCCCGTTTCACACTAAACACCGGAGTTAACTGCAAAAGTTTTTACTTTCCTTTACTTCTCTACTTTGTTATGTGCCATGTTTTCCTGCTCTCTGCTTTTCCTTCAATACAGCATCTTCACTCCACTTGCAGTCGACTCTTCTGGTCCCTCTTCACCCACTAAACACACTACGCTGCTTGTTATGCTAACTGTGATCAACTGTAGTGAAACAATAACTTTATTCTGTTAAATCTGCCAAGCTAATTATGAACCTCTGTTGAATTCTTACAGACTTTGAAGCTGAGAACGAGGTTCTCCAGCTGAATTGACTTAAACTTTGGACAGAGTAGTTTCACTCTAAAAGAACTTCACAATCATAAAATAGTTAAGAACCACTGTGGTCTAATGTGAGTACTCACCTTAGTCTGAGAAGAAGTGGTACTGGTGCATAAGTTACTGTACATCTAAAAGTCTCTAAAGGACATTTCAGTGTTAAACAAAACAACCGAGGAACTACACAAAAGCCATTTGTTTGCTTTTTGTACCCAGAATAGAACAAGATCTGCTGATACAAACACAAACACAACATCTGTGGTCTGAAACTAACATTAATGATCCGAATAAACCAATCAGGAACCGGATCACACACCTGATCCGAATAAACCAATCAGGGACCAGATCACACACCTGATCCGAATAAACCAATCAGGGACCAGATCACACACCTGATCCGAATAAACCAATCAGGGACTGGATAACACAAATCAAACAAATCAAAAATAAATCATTCTGCTGAGCTTCATTCAGTGTCAGTTCTCACATGCTTCCAACATGCTAAGTACATGCAAGCTTATTCTAAGAGCTGCCATTAGGCAGGCGTGGTGTACCTGTCCAGGTGTGACTGGGTCAGGGGGCAGTGGCTTGTTGGGTGGAGCTGGTCGACTCACCAGCTGCTGTAAGGTTAGTGAGGAGGAAGACATGAAGAGTGAAGCTTGAGCAACAAAAAGATGATGAAAGAATATGTTTCACACAGAGGACAGCGTGCTGCGACAACATCTCAGGTGTGTTTTACTTTGGCATCATCATCATGATTTTCTCTGTTCTTCTGGAGCTGAATGAACTTAAAGATAATCTTAACTAACTAAACTCAGAATACCAGTGCTTCATGCAGAGGGGAACAAGACAGAAGACATGGAGACAGACTGAGAACATGCTGTAAAGGTCTGGTCACACCAGCAGTAACTACAGAGCAATTTCACTGTAATCAGGGAACAAGTTTACATGCAGCAGATCACTAATCAGATTTCTCCTCGACCCCCCCCATTGGAGTAATCTCTCCTTTTCTGATGACTTTTGTCCTGCACGTTTGCAGGAATCTACCTGTGGAAATCAGGTTTCTTTATTGCTCTACCCCGACATCTCTGAAGCCTTATGTCATGATAGATTGATTAGACAAACTATTGTAAGATGTTATTCTTAAAAATGTGGGGGACATTTCATAGTACACACAAACCAGTTACTAAAATAAACCTGAGAATCACTGCACTGGATTCATCTGTGCTACAACCACTTTATGACATTACTGAGACGCTGGGGCTTGGTTAACAATGGAACTATGTATTTTTGGGTTGTCTTACATGAGATTTGAGAACATGAGAACCCCTGGCACCCTGTGTGTCACTGTACTAGTTTGTGGTGTGACTGGACCTTAATTGTTCTTCAGGCTCAGAATTTGAAATAATTAAAATAATAATTTTGGTCCTCCAACCAGCAGGTGGAGCTGCAGTCTGAACGTCAGCAGCTGTCCAGCAGTGAGGTTTGAGTTTGAATTATCACCACCATCTACTGATCTGTACATGAACTGCAGACACACACAGGACAGACAGTAACACTACACACTACAGGTAGCGGTGACTGTACCTGGTTGGTGGGGGCGTAGGGGTCAGGGGGCAGAGGCTTGGTGGGGGGTGCTGGTCGCTGTTTAACAGTCTTAAGCAGCTACAATTAAAGTCAGAAAAGTCAGAGTTTAAAAGTGTGAGGTTAATTTAATAGTCTGTCTTTTACTTTTTCTGAAAGTGAGATAAAAAGACGACTTGTAACGATTTCTCCGTTTCCAGTCTAAACTGATGACACATACACGACTAATAGACAAGGGTCAAAGAAATAATCTATTGTCGTCTTTAAGTCTTAAAACAAACATGAAGTCACATGACTGACAGGGAGCTCACTGATTGGACAGTTTTGTTAAAAATCATGTCTTCAGTGATATTACAGACACGTTACTGTGGGATCAGTAAGTCACACACTGGTTAATGAGCAGCAGGTAGATGGACAACAAACACAGATCTACCTGGGAAAACTCTGCACTCACACACTGAGCACGTTTGTTTTGTTTAGTTCATTCATCCAACGTCAGAATAAAATGAAAAGAAAATACAAAGTCAAATGAGTTTGGTGAATTCATAAAAAGCCAAAAAGATCAAAGACTGATTTCCACCTGAACACCTGACTCTCTGAGACTAGTCGTAATAAATAACTTCTACACCTGTAAACATCGTATTTTAACTATTTACTGAGACGACATCACTCGACACATCATGCACGACAACAGCAACACAAACGCTGCAGAGACTGACAAGCGTACAAACTGTTCATACACTGGTTCTGACACCTCCAGGTAAGTTCAGGTGAGGTTACCTGTGGCGGGGGTTTTAAGGCGGGGTCAGGGGGGAGTGGCTTAGTGGGAGGAGCAGGCCGCTCATGAACCTGATAGGAGAGAAAACAGGAAGCAGAAGCAGAGTGACAGCTGAGACATGCACAGGAGAGAAGCATTGATCAGAGGGCAAAGGTCAAACAAGCAGGTGACTTAATACAGGTGTGTCGTGGTGCTCGCTGATGACTACACGAGCTGCACCTGGACGAAAAGTTGCAGTCAACACGGTCTCTACAGGAAGTCACAGGAACTCTCACTTCCCATTTTTCTTCCGTTTTTTTTTCTGACAGAGCAAAGTAGCTGACAGGCGATGTGCAGCGATTCTGGAGGATTCATTTAATGTTGAATCAGCAACATGACGTTTTGTAGAAACTTTATTTGTTGTTAAATCACAGAGATTCTGATTTTATTGGAGTTTTAACCTTTGAGATTTATTCTCTTACAGAACAAATGTGGCTTCAAGTGGCTGAATAGATTCTTCTTCTATTACAGATCAGCAGAAAGTTCTAATGATTCTTAAAGGAACATTTAATATTTTAAGACAGATTTAAACTTCCTCACTCTGATCAGTTCATTTACAGCAGCAAACTGATAAATTTACATGAGGATTCGGTCTGTTTGGACTTTGATGCCTGAGGAGTTTAAACCATATAAAATACTTTAACACAACAGTTTAAACCAACAGTTAGTGGAGACTGAGGACGTGTCTGATGAAAAGTTATTCAAACTAATCTGATGATGTAACATGATGCATGTGTGTCTTGTCTGCAGCTTTTTGTGTCTGCACGCTGCTGCTGCTGCTGCCTCATCTCGAATGATGTGACCCAACAGCACGATGAAAAGAAAAAACATCTGCAGCTGTCATGATGTGTCACTTCCTTCTGTTTTTCCTTTCACAATAAATCTGTGTTGAAATGTCACTTCATATCATTTCATAATGACTATGAGCAAACAGCAGCTTTTTGAAATGTGGATCCCTCTTTATGAAACGTGACATGTTAACGTCTTATTGTTCAGATCAAAATTAAAAGCTGAGAGAAAAAAAAAACATTCGTCTCCAAGTTGTAAATAGAAATCTGACGTGAATTTCTGACAGTGACATGTTAATATACCTGCCAGTATTACCACAGATACAATCTGCTCATTGTTTCAGGTGGTAACAAGCTGCTCTACATACACAACACAATAAAACGTGCTCGTGATGTGACTACACACCAGAGGTATCAAGGAATAATGCAAAAATGTTCCATTAACACATGTAGAACGAAAAATACTGATATTCATGAAAGCTGACATTTGGTTAGTCGGCGCTGGTTGGACCCCGTCTGTGGATTTTCAGCTTCAGATTTATTTGGCAAAACAAGACAACAACAGTTTGCCTTAAAACTGCAGCTGAGAACATAAAGAAAACCTCCTCACTGTCAAACACATAATTAAATCTTAATTAAAAGGTTTCGTGTAAAAAAAACAAAACTTCTGCAAACCAGTGAGTTTGGGTTGGGGGTTGTCATGGTTACCTCTTTGTGGGGCGGGGTCAGCGGGATGTCCGTGTGTGGTTTCAGGTGGTATCTGAGAGGTCGGACCTGCTCTCCGTTCCTGCCGTCCACTCGCTCCATCACCGGAGTCCTGCACGCGACGTGAGAAACGAGACGATCAGAAGCAGCAACGGGGAGAAACACGTATGTCTGTAACACGAGGACCTACGTCATCATCCAACACCTGGAACACAGACTCTCAGGTCTGAAAAAACACTTCTGTTCATGTGGCGATTCACTGACAACAGATTTGTTGAGCTTTGCTTGATAAGTGCAGAACAGTTTTTCTTCTGTCGTCCACCAGTTGTTTTATGTGGTCTTCAGGTTTTTGATGTCCCTGAACTGTCCCTGTTCTTTCTTTTCAAACATGAACCAAATCCTCGTCAGCCACACCTGATGTGTTTGGTCCCTCTGATGGACGTGGCAGTGACAAGAACAAGAACTCAGCACAGCACTGTGGAGCCTCTAAAACTAAAGGTCTACATATAAAAATAACTAACTTCTACACAAAGTTTGTACCAAACACTTTAAAACTGACACTTCACACCTAAAGTTCAGATCAGTACAAGATCAGATACCTGTGGGACAGGTGAGTTCTTATCAGTGAGGTGAAGCTGATGTCAGACACAAACCTGATTATATTTAAAAAAAAACAGAACCAGAACTTCACCTCTCTGACTCTACAGGAACAGACTACAGACCAGAACCCAGCTGGTCCAGCAGTACCTGGAGAAGTGGGCGGGGTCAAACTCCAAACCCCACATCTCACAGTGAGTCACACTGGATCACGTGTTAAAAAGAAAACAGGATGGGATTAGTTAAAGCTCTCAGGCTAATTTATAAAGTTTAAATCGTTCAAAGATCAATAACGTAGCTGTAATTTAAATTTAATCTAAACTTCTCTTACTGCAGGTTTACAAATGTAAAATGAAACAACACTGAGGAGAAGAATATTCTACATTTCTAAACATTAAACCATCGATGACACGAGAATCAGTTTGTAATTTTAATTTTACCAAAGAATCATTTATCAGCTACAAAATGTTTGGTTGTTTAACTGGTTTCATTTGATTTCAAAATACAGTTTAATGATGTTATTGTTAAATTTTTACAACTTTTCCTAAATTTTATAACTTTAACCTGTAAAATTTATGTTTAAACTACATTTTTCTCTCAAATGTTTTTTTTTCTAAGCAAAACTACAAATCATGTGTAAAACATTTATATTCTGAAAAAAATTTAAAAAATTGGATGAAATGAGTGAAGACAACTTTTTTATCGTGACAAAGACAAACACACACACACAGTGCGTTTTACCGGTTGTGTTGTCGAGCTTTGTGAAACGGGCTGTTTGGTCCCAGACAGAACAGAATCCGACGGAAACGAGGGAAGCGAAGAGCGAGGAAGAGGAGCAGCACCGGCAGGATGAAGAGGAAGATGACGAGCAGGGCGACTCGGACCGGGTCAGACTCTGAACACACACACACGCAGGTGGAGGAAGTATTATTATTATTATTATGTACTCACAGTAAAAGTACACGTACAACACGTCCTGTGATACTTTAACAACAATACTGAAGCAGCTCAGGTGCTGCACATTTACCTGTTGTTGCTATAGAGACAGTAAATTACAGAAATGTATCTGAAGATTCATTGTGGCTGTGGATCAGCAGGTAGAGCGGTCGTCTACCAATCATGGGGTCGGTGGTTTGATTCCCGGCTCCTCCATACATATGTCAAAGTGACTGAACCCCCAGTTTCCCCCGTTGTGTGTTTGTGTGTGTGAATGAGAACCAGTGTAAAAGTGCTTTGAGAACCAATAAGATCACAGAACATTTACACCTTTATGTTCCAGTATTTAGGATAAATGATGGTTTAGACACAGGAGTCGTTCTGTTGAGTTTCACATGTTTTAACAAACATCTTAAACTCTGCTAAATTTCACTGGTTTTTTTTCTCATCTTGTTTTATATCTTTTCATTATTATTTCATCTAATGTAATATTGTGGATTTTAGGTTCTTATCTCTCTTTCACAAGCTTTTCTTCATAGTGAATTTGAGCATATTGGGTAAAAATATCTTTGGATTATACTGGGTCTGTGTACCACACACGTGGCTTTTTCTGTGTGGTACCTCGAGCGGTTCTGGCCGGTCCACTGTCCACGCTGCCTCCATGACCAGAATACCTGCAGTCAGGTGGAGCCCAGCCCACATCACAGTGACAGTTGTTATTACTGTTACACACCTGAAACACAGACACACAGCAGATTGTAAGCAGATTGTGTTTTTATGTGATGAATCTGATGTTCTTTATTTTTTAATTTGTCCTGTAACAACAAAATCAGCAAATGAGGCGACTTCGTTACTACTACTACTACTTATAACTTAAGACTCTTCTTTTTGATAAAAGCTGTGTGATTTCAAATATTTATTCTCAGATTAAAGAACCTGCAGTTGTTTCATCATCTGATTCTCGTTATCTTTGGTTCATCTTAAGAAGACACATCTTAAAATCATCTTAAGAAGACACTCAGAGCTTTTTCTTTTCCTCTGACGTCTTCGGCATAAAAAACTGCTCCATCAACAATTAAACCTAAATAAATCAATGAGCTGTAAGAACTAAATGTGTCTTTACAAAGTTCGCACAGGGAACCATTAAGAACAGAACAGGTGATGGGTGTTTTTATCTGAAGTCAGTGTTCACTCACCCCGTGACCGTTGCATTTCCTGCGACATTCGTCCACACCAAACACCGACACATCCTGACACTTCTGGTTCAAACAGGCCTGCAACAGCAAAACAACACTTCAGCCACATTTTCTGCAGAAACCTCACAGATACCTGAAGCTTCTCGACACCTGTAGGTCATTTATGTCAAACCTGGACGTTCTGCAACATTAAACCTGCTGCTTTTCTTTAGTATTTGATTTTAAAGACATCAGACATGTGAGACAACGCTTCACGAAAACGTTTTTCTGTGCTCGACCTTGCCGGGGCCACAGGCGGTGCCCTGAGCCACGGTGGCGGGGTCCGACACGTCGTCTCCCAGGTGGAAGAAGGTTCCTCTGCAGACCAGGTCGCTGTGGTTGAAGCGGACGGTGGTGGTGAGGATCTCGGCGTTGGTGCCCAGCAGGGGGCGCTCCCTCCCACCCTGACACTGGATCCTGCCGCAGTGAACGTCCCTACAACCAACAGCAGAGAAAATTTTCTCAAAGCAGAGGCATCATGGGATTTGTAGGCAGAGGAACTGTTACTATACTCTGTGTACTGTGTGTACTTTGTCTGTGTACTGAGTGTACTTGTGTATGTACCGAGTGTACTTGTGAGTGTAGAGTGTACTCACGCGTTTCCACAGGGGACGTAGGAGCCGTTGCTCAGCTGACCACAGTTTCCATATTTGTTTCCCTTTTTGTTGACAGATGAGAAACAGACGGTTGGAGCACTGGTGGCATCTGGAGACACACAGGCAGACACACACACACACACACACACACACACACAGACACAGACACAGAGACAGATCAGTTCACAGTCCAGATTCTGTAGAAATCCTCTGTATAAGATAAATATAAAGTGGTTCGGACTCTGAACAACCTAAATTGAACTTTGTATAATCAGGTTTTCAGCTCAGTAAATTTGGGTTTTCCCATTAAATAAACTGCAGATTGTTCAGTATAAACTGCTCTGGCTGAGTTCTAGTTTACTTGAAGTATAAACTGATTCTAAACTGGGTCTTACTGGGTCCCCACAGCATCTGGCACTGGGTGTGCATGCTGGAGCAGACTCCTTCGTAGCAGTAGGAGGTTCCGTCTTCGCAGGGTTCTCCGTTCTGCAGGTAGACGTTGGGGGGGCAGTATGCGGAGGAGCCGGTGCAGAACTCGGGGAGGTCGCATTCTCCGAGCGGCTGGCGACACACTGAACCCGCCGCCTGCAGCTGAGGAAGAGGGGGGGGGCTTTAGATCATGACTGAGAGAAACATTGTGTTGTGCTTGTGTGTGTGTTGTGTTGGTCTCACTTTGCAGTCCTGGCAGCAGATCCCATCAGACGAGCACTGAGCCCCAGGAACCAGCTGACAGGTGGAGGCGTTACAGCAGGGGTCCTCACACTCCTGACCAATCAGAGCACAGCAACACATCAACAGGCTGCACGACGAGAACACTGACTCACACACACAGGTAGAGACAGGTGAGCACCTCCAGCAGGCCGCAGTCACACTCCTCTCCTTTCTCCACATACAGGTTTCCACAGCGCGGCCCCCCCAGCAGACGGTCCGGCTGCGGGACGTTAAACAGACACATGCCGCCTCCGTGCAGCAGACTGACAGACAGATCTGCAGCGCTGCAGCTGCTGAACTGCTGCCCCGGCATGAAGCTGAGGGTCAGAGGTCACACGTCACAGTCAGAAAGTTATTACAACAACTAACTGTCATATAATCGACTCTGCAGTTCAGTCGATAGTGACACTTGTTCTCTTGTTCTGGTACTGACCCAGTTGAGGGCTCCATGATGCATCCTCCCAGCCGGGGCTCATTCTGACAGGAGCAGTGTCGCTCTGCGGTGTCGTGGCTCATTCCCAGATTGTGACCGAGCTCATGAGCGACAGTGGAGGCCACGCCCAAAACACTGACCAGGTGATCCTGAGAGAGAGAGAGACAGGTTCTATTTTATACTTCCTGTCAGACACACACACCTGTTTTCAGTTTATCAATGGAGTTTGTCTTTGTCTCCGTCTCAGGTTTGACTCCAGAGGCCCTTTTAACGTTCTCTGCACATATAACCTGTCGTCATCGTTCAGTGTTGGTTCCTCACAGAGGCCGACGGCAGAGACGGGGTTCATGGAGAGACCAGCACTGTGTGTTGAACATTTATGAGGAAGCTTCTGCTCAAACTGGAAGGGAAATATCCTAACCATCAGCTTCTTAACAAACTGATTTGACTGCCGCACAAATGATGTTGTTGTTCCTGTTCACCCACACAAACTGGAACTGAGCAGTAAAACCTGTGATGTGAACATGGACCCGGGACTGAAGAAGCCCTGACAGCACTTTAGGAAACATCTCACAACATTTGATCTGATGATTGTAATTATGAACTCATTTTCTCCCTCAGCTGGACCAGTAAACCTCAGTTAACTGATCCAGTTTACTGTCAACAGACGCCTAAATTCAAAGTAGAGGCGTGTTCACTGACCACGTTGACGCCACCTGACCGGTCTCTGGAGCACATGGATGACTGAGACGCCATGCCCACCGTGGTGCCATCAAAAGACTCGCCCCTGCAAAATAAAATCTGACTTTTTATCATCACGATCAGAAGAATCTGAGGCTTTTATTTTGTTAAATGTTCTTGTCCTACATGACGAGCTGGGCGTTGTCGTGGCGAAGGCGCGGCAGCAGTTCTCTGGTCCTCCACTCCAGGAAGTTGTTGAGGGTGTCCGTCGGACTCTTCTCCACTCGGATCTTATCGCGGTCGCTCCAAATCTCCAGACCAGTCAGCGCCACGCGGACGTTCAGAGGACGGTAGAACTGAGACAAAAAAGAGATGAAAGTGTGAGACTGTGTTTCCACTAGATGGGAAGCGTCTGGATGAAAGGAGAGATCATTACTCCTCCTACTCCTTCCTGGTCTTACCCAGTCCACCTGGTTGGCCACGTCCAGCATGCGGTAGATGATGGTCTTATTGTTTTTCTGGTAATTCAGAAACTGTGAGGAGCAGATCAGACATTTAGTGATGACGATCACCTCATGTATCACAGCAGGGTTAAACGGATAAATGATAACAGTTTGTTATTTGTAATTAAAGGACCTGCTGCCATCTTATGTGTTGAAGACACAACTACAGACAACATTGAAGTTTTTCTATCATTGATCTGAGTAAAAAAATAACTCTAGATCAACCTGAGAATCGGTCACACACTGTCTCACTGATGTTTTGGACTGTTCAGGCGAGCGAGACAACGTGCACAAGTTTTCCTGGACAACATATTCAGATGTGCAGGGAACTGAAGCAATATGGTCCAGAACCACGTTGACATATGAGGACTTGAACTTCAAACTCTACACCACTGAGACACACTGTCACCAAAATTCAGAAGACTTCATGTGTCTGACGCTATCAGAGCCTAAATCACCTTTAATGTGGAGATGGAATAAATGAGCTGAGCATTACTCTTAACTTAAAAATACTGACACACACACAGACACACACTGACCTCCTGATGATCGGCCACCAACACCAGTTCGATGTACTTGGTCTCAGACAGGATGTCTCTTTTCCTCTGCAGACAAACAAACACAAACACCTGCCAGTAATTAAAACAGACCAGTATCTGAAATTCACCAAAACTAACAATAACGTTATTTTAATGTTGGTCTCTTAATAAATGACAATGAGCATTTTCCATCCTGGGTTTCTCCTCTCAGGCTCCAAACAGGCTGCCTGAGCTGATTTAAGGTTGTTATAGTTGTGCAGCCTGACTGGCAGATGCAGACAGGACTCAGGGATGAGTCCCCCCCCCCCTCAGTGTGGTTATCAAGTGAAAAGCAGCAGGTCTCTCTCACCCTGTGTGTGTGTGTGGAGCTGTGGATTGGAGGGACAGCAGTGTGAGAAACACCACAGCCTCCAGCACCGTCACCCTCCACAGGGCTGGTGGAGAACACCAGGTGGACTCCTTCTTCATCAACTCCTCCTCCTCCTCCGCTTCCTCCACTTCCATCTCCTCCACTCTCCCCCGCTCCTCTCTCGCCCTCACCCAGCTGGTGCTGGTGGTGCTCGTCCTGAGGCTGCAGCTCAAAGCTCAGGGTGGAGTTGATGGCGATGACGCCACTGCAGGACGAAACGCAGTCAGTGATGTAGGAGATGTTATTGCCTTTTTTCCAGAGCTGTAGTCATGCACCAACCTCGGGCAGACGGAGTTAACAACGGCTACAGATATTTATCAGTGTGTATCTGGTAGACTACAGTCACGTCTTTCACGTCCAGTAGTCTGTGGAGGTTTCTGCACACAGGAGACTTCTACTCCCTGAGTTTAGTCTACAGGTCAACGACTGCCTGTTACATCTGCAGAGGAGAAGCTCTGCCTGAAGGACATGACTGTAAAAAACGGACTGAATGATAGATAACACCACAGTAAAAATGTAGTACTGCAATATGAAAATACTCAAGATACAATACAAGACACCTAGAAGAAAACTAGAAGTAGGTCAGTCATAATTCATACAGATTTACTGTTATCATTATCACATTTCGCAGATTTGATTAAATATCTGCTGAAATCTGTGAGGCGGCAAATTCACGTTGTTTCTGTTTTTGTACTGAGCTCATTCTCAGTACAGAAACCTGACTAACAAATGGTCCAAATCACGTTAACGATCTGTTCTGTGTTGGTCTGCTGGACAGAGGTTTCTGTGTGCATGCTGCCACGTTGATCCTCTGACCCTGAAAACCACAAACTGGAGCTGGTCTCTTCACGTGACCTGATAAATAAATCCACTAATCCTCCCTGCAGCCTCTGTGCTGCAGAGGTCAGAGGTCACTCGCACTGATCCGGATCAGGTCAACACGCAGAGAAATGCTAATGTTGTCACTCATGGTTTCTGCTGAGTACGGCCAAGAAACACAAAGACCTGAAACACAGCAAATCCTGGACAAACCGGATCAAAGGTTTTTAGGTTTAAACAGATTTTGCTTCCTTTGTTTTCACAGAAAATGTGCTTTTCTGAATTACAACAGACTCACTCAACATCCTGAAACAGACACATTTTTCTTTCCGCCTGTAAATTCTCCCTGTTTCTTTACTGAATGAGAACAAACCAGCACAAGTTTCCTGAGCTCCAGTAAACACTGAAGAAAGTCTCACACACTGTCGATGTTTTCATCCTGTCAGTTCAGATAAAAAAAAATCAACATGTGAACCGAGTTTTTCTTACAAGCTGATGTCTGGAGAACTGTAGTTTAAAAAACTCCCTCTGTTCTTCTTCATGAGTTTTTCTTTATCTGATGTGAGTGTCTGAGGACACAGCAGGTCAATGCTGTGATTCAACACATGGAAGAGTAAAGTTACTCCAGGACAGGACAGAGGCTTGGTGCCAGTTTTCTGTTTTACAGAACCTGTGTCTGTTGTTGATACCTGAAGGTTTGTTAAGAATTTTTCTGCACAGTTACAGTTTGATCTTTTCACACAAACCCTAAAACTAGATAAAGAGAAGCAATCAAACAAACTCACTGAGCTTCACTTACCGGAGTCCGGAGCAGGTGCTCAGAGCCACTCTGGACTGAGAGAATCCTCGAACGCTGCCGTGGTAAAAACAGTTGGTCTGCAGACGACACACACACACACACACACACACGTCACGGGTGGAAACCCCAGCAGAGACAGTCTGAGGACAGGCCGCGGTGCATTCACCGACTCACCACAGGGTCGGCTCTCACAGACACTCCGGTCCCGTTGGGCAGGTAGTAGAAGACGTTGGGTGGTTTGGGCAACAGGTTACTGCACAGAGACACACATCAGACTGTGTGTGCGTGTGTGATTCTGAACCTAACGAGTCAATTAAGGCCTAACGAGTTGTTCTGAAACTGTTTTTTCTACTTCATGAAATAAACGTATCAACAGTGGATGAACATTTGAACAACTTTAACTTTTTCACTTCAAAAATGAACAAAATTTTAAAAAGTGATTTGCTCAGAGACCCAACCTTTGCCCCTTTTGTGTATGTTTGGCATATTTAATGCAGGTATCTTAGTCATCAGGGAGGTGTGCACACAGATTTGGGGCAGAAAATGGCCCAAAATGCCTGAGAGCTTACAAGGAGATCAAGATGAAAAGTTGTTTTTGTTCCTAAAACTGGTGAAATTCCGAAAGTGCTCAATGTTTAATGTTAATTATCTGAAGTAGCAGCAGAATTAGCTGCTCAGAGCTCTGGATTTTATAAAGCTGAAACTGTAAGAAGAAACTTTTCAGGTCAGGTTACTGTGTAATGAATAACGATGAGGCTCTGTGTTTGACGTGTGTTTTAGTTCAGGACTCAGTGACAGATGATAGAGGAACAGACTGATGCTCACTGACAGAGTCTCTGAGGATAATTCCTGTATTAACAGTTTGTCAGAGTGAAGCTCAGACTGTGGACACTGCATCATCTCTAATCAGAGATTCTGCATTAATGCACAGTGTGTAAAGTGTGTAAATGAAAACACACAGTTTACAGCCTCACAAACACTCAATATAATAAACCTGCTTTCTCACAGTTTTTAAATGATTTGACAGTAAAGGGAGAAGATTCAGAAATATCAAGGTCGGTAATATTTTAGGCTGCAGTGCATCCTCCTCTATCTGTGAACTGTGAATTAAAGTATAAAGCCGCAGCTTCTCCGTCCTTACATGTGACAGCTTCCACACTGGAAAATGAAGTTTTGAGGGTTTGTGTGTTTAAAGCTGAGGTCACAGTGCAGCTAACTTTAGCTTATTTAACACCGTCACTGCTACTGGCTGCATCTTCATCCACCTCTGAGCACTCACAGGTTTCTAAACAGTGAAAGGTTTCATATACAAACTTATCACACCGTGGAAACATGTTCAATGTAAACTCATCCATGAGACAGTGAACGATGCAGAAGCCAGAAGAGCATCAAGTGAGAATCAACCAGTATGTGCTGAGTTTAATGTCACACTGTTTATCGGACTTACTGGTTCTTCTCCAGGTCCAACAGGAAGAGTCGTCCCCCCACCTCCAGTCCACACTGCAGCCTGTCAGGGTGACCGTCCTGAAACAGCACAAAGCACATTTCCTTCATTTACTGGACGGATCCAACAAACAGAGAAGGAAACTAAGAAGACCCTTTAAAATGAGACATTGCGTGTTTTACACTGAGAATAAACCAGGATCAGGTCAAAACCTCAACGATATCATCAGATAACCTGTTAATCACCGTGCGTTTATCACGTGTTATCAAGCTGCTTTCACACCTCATCAACAGTGTCTTCATATCATTTAACCAAAACCACCATCGTCCCCAAACCACAGAAAGAACCAAACAACAACATCTAATTTTATTAAAAACATGTCACCTGAACACATCACTAACAACGTTTCCTTCGTGTGTCCGTGTGCTGGTCCTTTAGGATGTGAGCGGGGCGGGCTGGGGGGACTTCCTGACCGGTAATGGAGTTGCTCTTTGAAGAGGAGACACTTCCCGTCCAACGCCTCCTCGCTTTCTCCTCTCAGCTCTGCAGGAAGTGAAGGCGTCTGTGTGTACTTATCTTACCCCCCCTCCACCCCCGTCATTGGTACCACTATTATTATAAAACAGTCGAACCACAGCGAGTCCACTTTCTTAATTATCAGCATCTTTGTTGACAGAGCTACAGTGTGAAACTGAGAATAAAGAAAAACAGCAAAACTAAATATCTGGACTGACCTGAGTCTTTTCCTTCAAACAAACAGCTGAGTTATTATGCAGATGGACTAAAACACTGCACAGCGGAGCACAATAAAAGCCGGATCACGGTGCAGAACCGGGTCAAAAACCGAAAACCTTCTCACAAATCAACTAAAGCTGGAACCTCGTATTGGTCCCTGTGAAACTAAACTGCATCTGTGACCATGTTTAATGAGAAACATGGACCTGTTTTGTTCCACTACATCACACACAGCTGTAAAATGTGGTCGAGGTGGATGGAGGCTGTACAAAATGTTCGACTGTCCGTCTGTGGTTTAGGCCAGAAAAGAACTTTGTTTGAGTTTGAGGGAAAAAGCTGGTTTTGTTTAGAAGTGAATGTTGTCTGAGCTTTTCTCCATTAAACCAACATCTTTCTCCAACTTTCACAAATCTGAGGACAGAGGATGTGTGGACGGAGGACAGAGGACAGAGGATCTGAGGACAGAGGATCTGAAGACAGAGGACAGAGGATCTGAGGACAGAGGACCTGAGCACAGAGGATCTGAAGACAGAGGATCTGAGGACAGAGGATCTGAAGACAGAGGATCTGAGGACAGAGGATCTGAAGACAGAGGACAGAGGATCTGAGGACAGAGGATCTGAAGACAGAGGACAGAGGATGTGAGGACAGAGGTAAGAGGATCTGAGGACAGAGGACCTGAGGACAGAGGATCTGAAGACAGAGGATCTGAAGACAGAGGACAGAGGATCTGAGGACA
>JAUMHL010000009.1:384081-406836 GCA_032362345.1 Sandelia bainsii | reverse complement strand
GACAGAGGATCAGAGGACAGAGGATCTAAGGACAGAGGATCTAAGGACAGAGGTAAGAGGATCTGAGGACAGAGGACCTGAGGACAGAGGACCTGAGGACAGAGGATCTGAGGACAGAGGACCTGAGGTCAGAGGACAGAGGATCTGAAGACAGAGGACAGAGGATCTGAGGACAGAGGACCTGAGGACAGAGGATCTGAGGTCAGAGGACAGAGGATCTGAAGACAGAGGACAGAGGATCTGAGGACAGAGGACAGAGGATCTGAAGACAGAGGACAGAGGATCTGAGGACAGAGGATCTGAGGACAGAGGATCTGAGGACAGAGGATGTGAGTTGTGCTTTTTAAGTACATGTCGACTCTGGACCTGCAGAGTTTACAGTTTGATTTTGGGTGGAGTAATCCTTTAAGAGAAGCAGAATTCCCCTCTAATGCGTGTTTGGTTTCTCCACCCTCCCCGTACTTTGTACTGTGGTGGGGTCAGGTCATTGTGTGTGTTTGTTGGCTGAGTCATGCTCAGTTCAGATGGGTGGGTCAGATTCTGGAACCTCAAAGGAAACGGATTCAGGCTGAAGACGAGGACTCGTTCACTCCTGAGTATCTACACGTGCTGGGTCACAGAATCTGGACTGTGCAGGTTTCTGGTTGATGTTTGGGCGAAGACACTGACGTCTAACACGGGCACAGAAATGTAAAGTACACAGAGAAGTACACAGTATACTGAGTACTGTACTCCTACAGTAGCTGATCTACTTATTATATTTAGTATTTTGTTGCTGATGAAACCATGTGTAAGAGTTTACTGTTGCACAGCTGGTTTTTGTTATTTTAGTTTGGTGACTTCAGGTTCGACCCCACAATCAAACACACGTGTTACACACGACCAACAACAAACAAGCAGACGTTAAAATAAAAGTTTAATGTCTACGAATGTTAAATCTGACGTCACTAAAAGAAGGAAAATAAAGTTCGACAGCACCATTTCATGTTAATCTGTGGACTTTCATCTTTGCTTTTGTTGGGAAACTTTGGATAATTACATTGATTTAAATGAAACCATGTGAGAATCTGTTGGTTCATATTCATGCAGCAATATGTGGGTGAAGGCTGTGACTCATCCAGGTGACGTTACCTGGACGTGGAGTCAGTCTTCTTCAGCGTGAAGGAGCTGCTTGAATGAGCAGTGAAGTGTTTGAAGTCCAGCTGCTGTGTCTCTGACTTCCACAGAAGTAAAGAAGTGAAGGGAGGAGGTCACTGTTCTCAGACATCATGGCTCCTCACATCCTCAGTGTCTCCATCTCTAATGAAGCGTTGTAGTTTATCTGTTTTATGTTAAATATCACTGATCCTGAAAAGTAACTAGCAGCTAAAACTGAGACAGTCTGATATTTCTCTCTCTCACTCTCACCATAAGTTGGATCCATCCAACACATTTCTCTCTCAGCAGCAGTTTGTTTTCGTGTTCCTCCTCCCCCTGGTCTAATTACACACATGAAAACCTGCATAAATGATTTTAAGTCAACTGTCAGTGATTACAAATGTTTACTGGAGAGTTTCAGGCTTCAGCTACAGAAACAAGCTGCCTGAAGACACAGGTCCGACCTAAAGACGAGCAGATCCTGTTACAGACTCTTCTCTGATCGTCTGTGTGCAGTTTTTCCATCATGTGAATTCCCACATGATGTCCACAGATGTGTTACAGATGGTCGTGAGGTTGTGACACCTCTCTCCTCTGAGAGTCTCCTCTTCTCTCCTCCAGTGTTAACAAATCTGAATACGACCGCTGACACCAACATGTTGGACACAGTGAACTTTGCTTCCGTTTCTCCTCCAGGTTACGTAACACTCTGGTCTCAGTGTCCCATCCCTCTTTAGGATGACGTCACTGAGAGCACGTTTGGGGTTTTCTTCATCACCATGATGCAGTAAAATGCAGTGAACAAAGCATGAGAGACAGACGGGAAAACATATGGGAGGAGAGACAAGTGGAGCAGCTTTCAGCTCTGCCTACGTTCAGCTTCCACCACTGTGAGCATGAGAAGGACCTCGGCCAGCAGAGAAGTTACAGGTTCTGGCTGATTGAACATAAAATCACCAGCTGAACCGAGGAGCAGTGAACAACCAGGCTGCACAGAAACAAACAGGTTGTTTTAAATCGAATCGTCAGTCACCTCCTCCTCCTCCTCCTCTACGCGCACGTCCCTCTTTTACCCCTCGACTCTCTCTCTCTCTATGGTGAGGTCATGTCTCTCGCTCGGTCTCAGATGATGTCAGAGCTGCAGAAACTCGGGGCGAGGCTCGGAGCTGCCGACCACAACAGAAGGAGGAGAGAAAAGGAGGAGCAGTGGGAACAAAACAGCGCTGACACAGTCAGGGTTTAGGCGTGTTCTCACAGGAAACAGGAACCTTGATGAAGGAAGAATTAAAGAGCCACTGATAGTTGAATTGTTTTAGTTCTGATGAGGATATTTGCTGATTTTCTTCATCTTGTATTTTAATCTACCTTTGAGTTTTAAACTCAAACATTCAGATAAAATGAGTCATTTGAAAGTTTCTCTGCTCATCTCTCAAACACTATGTAAAATAAAGTTCTTAACAGAACAAAAATCATTGAGCAGAGACAAACAAATATATATTATTAAATATATGTATATATATATATATATATATTATAAAAAGGAGCCGCTGTGAACAGTGGACTGCACCTTTAATCCAAACCTCATATCTCTTTCTCTACTTTCTCCTCTCCAGCTCCTGTTTCCTCCTGCCTGGGTGGAGTTGAGATGGGAGGGGGCTAATTAGGGGAATTTGACAGGAAGTGATCTCAGAGCTTCTGTCAGCTGCACAGGAAGCGTCCATCTACCCCCCCCCCACCGACACACTCAGTGCAGGAAGCTCCTGCAGAAAACTGTCAATGCTCCAACTTCCTTCCTGTGTTATTACACTGTGACTGTGAACCACGAGGAAACTAATGACTGGACTAATGACTGGTCCGGTTCCTGCTCCAGAATCAGGTTTCTGTCCACATTCTGGACTCAGCTTTCAGATAACCTCACCTGGATGACTGAGAACCTACACCAGCATTTCTGTTCCTACTTTTAGGACTAAAATCCAGAGCAACATCCTAACTAATGAAAACATGTGGCAGAGACTAGTGAGGATGCTTTCATTCTGTGGGAAAGCTCAAGAACAGAAAGAAACAAACAGCATTCAGAGAAGTCACAGCTTTGGGTCTGTAACGACTGATATTTTTGTCCCTATAAAGAAAAACTGATGCTCAGACTGAAATGAATGAATCATTGTATTCAGATAATTCAGTCATTTTCCACCAGAAAGTGAAATCAGAGAAACTTCATTCATGTAAATCTGTGGTCTTACTGGAAAACACGTTAAAATGATCCAGAGCACCAACGTGGACACGCAGCACTAACACAGGTGGTTCCTGATGGTAATTACATGATCAATTATAAGAAAAACCCTCAACTGTCAGAAAAAAACTACAATACGTCTGTGTATGGACAGTTTCCTGTGGGTCGTTCTCCTGCTCACAGTCACAGCAGCAGTGTTTTTCAGTGAGATGCCTACAGGTGACTCTAAGTACAGTCGTCTAAATACAGGTACTCGACAGTGGAGTATGATAAAAAAAAATCCTACTAGGATTCTAATTTTCTACCAGTCACTCACTAACAAGTGCTGCGAGTTCCACACACAGAACCAAAACCTCCACAGCAACTACAACTCCCACGAGGCTTTGACACAGCCAGACTGTCATCACATCCAAATACGCCCATCGGGTAACCATGGTAACAGGTGGGGGGACTACTTTTGTTTGCTCAGATGTGTGTGTGCGTGTGTGTGCGCGCGTGTGTGTTTGTGTGAGCGCGCGCGTGTGTGTTTGTGCGTGTTTGTTTGCGTGTTTTTGTTTGCGTGTGTTTATGTCTGTGTGCGTGTGTTTTTGTTTGTGTTTGTGTGTGTGTGCGCGCGTGTGTGTTTGTTTGCATGTGTGTTTGTGTGTTTGTTTGCGTGTGTTTTTGTTTGTCTGTTTGCATGTGTGTTTTTGTTTGCATGTGTGTTTTTGTTTGTGTGTGTGTGTGTTTGCGTGTGTGTTTTTGTTTGTGTGTGTGTGTTTGCGTGTGTGTTTTTGTTTGTGTTTGTGTGTTTGTTTGCGTGTGTGCTTTTGTTTGTGTGTGTGCTTTTGTTTGTGTTTGTGTGTGTGTGTGTCTGTCTACCCAAACATCCAGTGAAAGATTCAACTTAAACCAGAAAAACAACACAATGCACCAGTAAAAAACTGGTTACACACCAGTTACTGACCAGTAATGCAGTGGCTATAAACCAGTTATAAACCAGTAAAATGTCACGGAAACATCAGTAATACACAAGTACATTACCAGAACCAGAAGCCAAGCCAGTATAATATGAGTACTAAACTATTAAAGAACCAGTATAACGAGTACGCGTACCTGTAGAGCTTCAGCCAGGCTCCGCCTCTGTCCTTCCACCAAGATGAAGGGGCGGGTTCTCTCCAGCAGGGGGGGGCGGCGCCGCCTGTCCACACCTGAGGAGAAAGACAGAAACTGGTGTCTGGAGTGTCTCACGTCTCCGAGAACACGTCTCACATCTTTGAGAACACGGACTTTTGAAACGATGACAAGATTCCAGTGAGGGAAACGTGGATCCAGCTGAGGGAACTGACATGTACTCAGGGTTTTAATAATAATAATAATAATAATAATAATAGATACTTTATTGATAATTGTTGTTTAAACAGCTGCTAGACCCGTGTCAGCGCTACTACAGGGTTTCTGTGTCTTGTCCAAGGACACCTCGGACATGTAGCCTGCTGGGACTGAGAAATGTGGTGTGATCTGTTCTTGCGTAACCGGTTTTATTGTGAAAGGCGAAAGGGGAAGTGACGGGCACGAAAAGAGGAGCTTGTCGAGTGAGAATGGCTTGCGTGAATGTGGAGAATAAAGGACAAGTTTGAGTTGCTCTACAATGTGTGGCTTGAGTCCTTATGCCTCAAAACACGACAAGAATCAAACCGCTCACCCTTGGGTTAGAAGACGACTGCTCTACCCACTGAGCTATCATGCTGCCCCCTAGACTAGACTGATAAATGAGTCCAGAACTCCGAACTGGATCTGTGACCATTCAGATCACGTTCTGTCCCAAAGTCCGAGGCCTGCGGTAGATCTGGTTTTATCAATAGATTAGATTAGATATAGATTATTTTTCAGTCTCTACAACTTTTTCTTACCTTTTCTGTTGGGAGCTGAGCTCATGCCAACCTGTCTGAGACCTGGTCACGCCCACACGGTGACGTCACACAGGTGAAAAGGATAAAAATAAGGTAAAGTTATGTTACTTGCGTAAACGTTCTTAAAGTGGGTCGGCAACCGTTACCTGTCACAGTCAGACCCTCGGTACCGTCCGTCTCTCCGTCCTGACTCAGAACCGCTCTGTCCTGTGGTGCGTTCAGGGACCTGCAGACAGTGAAGGCAGCACGGCCGCCGAGCAGCAGCAGCAGCAGTAACGGTGCAGCGGCTCCGTTCATCCTCTCTGCGTCACCGGCAACAGGCAACAGGTTGCCGCCGCCGTTCTGGTCTGTGAGTGAGTGGCGACGCCGTCCCGTTACCTCACCGTGTCTGAGCACCGGGGGATGCTCCACCGAAACTCCATGCTGCTTCTTATCCCGGTAACATCCACAGAGAGGAGCGGGTCAGAGCTGCGGGCTACAGCCGGGGAAGTGACCGCTAATTGAGCGTGAAGGCAGCGGGCAACCCGCCCTGCGCAGCTCCGGTGAAAACAGTTTCTGTCACCGCAAACTGCCGTTAACACCGGGCGGACTCTGTTAGTTTCTGTCGGTTGTGCTCGTCTGACTAGTGGACGGTTCGGTTTGTCCGTCCCGAGAGACGTGAAAGCGACTTAATTACCGGAGGACACCGGACCACCCGTGTTTATACTGGAGCTAACGTCATGTAGCTAAGTGAAGCTAACCGGAGCTAGCACGACAAACCGGATGTAGTCTCACTTCGCCTTCAAAGTAAAGGTCCCCACATGAACGTCACCGTGAATAAATTATAAAATTAAATTCACAAGTGTTAATTTGTACCGAGACACTTAATACTTTAAAGCTGTTGTCAATGAATGAAAATATGTAATTTTGGCGTTAATCTTTCTAATATGACCAAAAACTCAAACACACAAAATAATTTAAATCTTAAATCGGTTATTAAATCGATGTTATTTAAACCACAAAGTAATGATTAGTCCAGACTAAAATAAATGTAACTGTCAGACTCTAACTTCTGTTGATTTTACTCTGAAAGTTGCTAATTTTATATATTAACTGCATTTTAAAGTACAAATATTCTGTTTGCAGCCAGTGTGTGGATTGTAATAGACTGAAATTAAATATTTTATTTTGAAACCTGGATGCAGTATTTCCACGCCTGCCCTGCTTGACACAGGTATAAGCGCTGGTAGAAGTACACACACACACAGACACACTGGGAGGGTGTTTCCTCACTAGATTTAACCCCTTACTCACTGTCTGCAGTGATCAGCAGGTTTCTCTGACTCATTGCTGAGATTCTGCTCCCACATTTTTCGCCTTTGTCTTTTTAATGTCACACTTTTCATTTCCTGAGTCACGGTAACGATAAAATGAACAAAAACCAGTATTACTTTATAAATGCTAAGTCTATTTGAAAATGTCTTTTACATTTTTACATTTCTTATAAACTTAAAAACACAGTGTGGATAGAACTGTGTACTTTTACAGCAGAGGTGTGTCCACATCATCACCCTGAACCATCAACAGGCAGAAACACACGTATCTGTGATAAATCCTGTGCACACAAAATGACAACAAATGAGGAGGTGACTTAGGTTATGGTCATTTCATGTGAGTCGTTTCTGTCTCTGAGGTCATTTGTTGTCTTTTAACAACACTCTGACTTTTAAACATGAAATGTGAAGAAACACTTCATACAAAGGGTCCTCTGGGCCTCAATAATCCGTCCTGGTTCTAATGAACTGTACTAAACTGAAACAAAGGAGCACAGATATTCAGCATCATACGAACATGTTATAACATGTTCAGTGTAATTCAGCATTTCTTCTGTGGTCACTGGTGAACAGCAGAAGAATCAGATTCATGGATCTTGTTTGCTTCTTTTGTGTGAATGTACTCGTTTGTTCGTTTACAGCAGCTTGTGTCAAACAAAAAGATTGATGTTTATGATAAAATCATCAGATCATCACGAGCTGGGAGCAGAGAATTCAGTTCCGAATGATAAACGACTAATTATTGCAGCTCTAAACTTTAAAAAAATAAATAAACCATCATCATCATAGTGTTGACATTAACAAAAATCTTCTTTTTTTTTTTTTTTTTGTGCAGATGTCTCACTCCGGACTCGATATGTCGGATCATCCTGAGGCCTCTTTGATAGAGGAGGAAAAACTAAATGAGCAAGTTTGAAAACACAGAATGACAGCTGCAGGATTACAGCTGTAAACTGATCCAGCATCAGTCTCCTGTGCTTCAGCTGCTGTCTGTGGATCAGATTCAAACTATGAAAGTGTGAATGAAGTGAGTGGCTGCACGTGCTGCTGCTGCAGAGGATCAGCTGCTTACATAACTGTACATTTCTAATCTGCTCAGAGGAGGGTTCGAGTTACAGTCTGCAGAAGATCAGCAGCTCGTCTTCATGTTCACACAGACGTTTACTGACAAAAAAAACAAATTTAAATGAACAGGATGAAGATCTGGACGTCTTCTTCTTTCTGTCCCGTCTGCCCGTCTAACCAGGGGCATAGTGTGTCCCTTCAGACTCTGACGCTTCCTGTTGGTGACGACATCCACACCTGTTCAGACACTGAAGCACCTGCAGACAGACAGAAGCACAGTTTCTCTGAGGCGTGTGATTGGACGGTCGTTCACATATGTAGCAGCATCTTTAGTAAAAGAGCTGCAGTATAAAACTCACTTTAATCTTAAACATTAATCAAAGTTAATGCACATTTATCTTTATAATGTTCTCATGCACTAAAGATTTGCAGAAACCCACAGATAACAGTTGGATAAATCCACCCTCCCACCTGTGGGGGCGCTGCCTGTGGGATATTGCACTGCACCAGCAGCTTAACCCACACACCACAGTGACGTCTTTTTCTGTTCATCTGTGAGGAACGACACATGTTGAAGAGCTCAAATCTACACATAACTTTCACTACAAGAGTCCAGTGAACACGACACACCCAGCTGTAAGAAAGTGGTTTGGTTTGTTGTTACCATCAGTCTGCACGTTCTCTTTATTTTCTATGGTCACAGAAAAACCACAGAACAAACAGATGCTAAATCACCACAGACAGAAACAGAAAGAGCTCCGACACTTTAAATGAAGGTTAAAAACGTCCTAATGGCTCTTTAATAAAACATCTGAGTCTCACCGTCCTGACCATCGAGCCTCGGCTGCTGACGTGTTTCCTCTCTCTGGAAGAAATCCGTCTCTGGATCTGCAGGTTGTAGAGAAACAGAATCCGCTTTTTCTCCCTCTGACGGACACACACAGACACACACAGACAGAGCAGGTTCAATTTGATCTGTCATTAAATGTGATGCTGATTAGACAGAGAATCAGTCTAATTAAAATCTCTCACTTCATATTTTAACATGTTAAAATAAAATATGGTCAAAATAAGAACGGACACTAATTGGTACAAATTAAATCACAAACCAATATCAACCCACAACAGTGATTCATGTTTTCTGTCCATGTTTCACTGAGTCAGACACTAATGCTAACGAACCCCTGAAGGAGCCGAGCTGGAAGCTGAGGATGTGCAGAGGAGCAGAGTCCCTGACTTGTGGCTCAGGCTGTGAGTAGGATACAGTGATGTTTGTGGAGCCCGTGTGGGAGCGGACCACATCAAATCCAGAGAGTCGGTGTAGACTGGGCCTTAATCATTTCACCTCATATTAGCTTTGTGAGAGTAACACAAAAGTAACTTAGGATGTAACTATAAATACTGTACCTGATTACTTTGAATGAACAGTAACAACATGGTTCTGATGAATGTAAAGTGATGAATGTGCAGAACGTGTGTTCAGCTCCTTCTTCTCTCTCTCTCTGTTTCTCTGAATGTCTCTCCACCACAGCTCAGCTCCGTGCTAATGCTCTTACATTAATCTGCTCTCAGATCAGATTTACTGCAGCTCACAGAGTTTAAACACAGTGTGTGTCTCTGTGTGTGTGTGTGTGTTCATGAGCACCTGCTTCTCCATCACTAAAGGAAATGACATCATGTGTGTAACATATGTTCAAACTAAAACAAAGACTCAAGTGTGTCGATTGTTTACAAATACTAATACTGTTACTACTACTAATCCTACTAATTACTACATCTCTCTCAGTGATGGGAGAAGTACTTAAGTAAAAGTAATAATACCACACTGTACAAATACTCTGTAAGTCCTGCATTTAACAGTTTACTTCAGTCCAAATAAATTTATATCATCACCAAAAGTACCAAAGATAAAGGTGCAGAATAATGTTAATTATTGATTTATTGAGGTAAAGGTGGAGATTATTTCCTTTTGGGTGAACTGTGATATTTCCCTGTTTCAGATAATAAATAGTTTGTTGATTAATCTCAATCTGCAAAGTTACTAATCCTTTCAGACAAATGCAGTAAAATACAAAGTACAACTGCAGGAGAAGTTTAAAGTGACAGTACTTGAGTAAATGTACTGAATAAAGATACTGAAATTTACTGTTAACCTGTCGTCTTAACTGTTTCTGCTTTATTTTGTGTTTTACTCTCATTTCTTTATTTTATCTTGAATCGTTTGTTTTTTATGTTATTGTGAAGAACTTTTGATTTAACTTCTCACTACAGACGTCCCAGTCAACGTTTTATGACCCAATGACACCTGGGATTTTCTCCAGCACCTCAGTGACACTCAGAGAAACATGGTTAAGACAATGGATGATGGACATCTGCTCCTCCCAGTCTCCTCGTCCAGTCAGAGCAGATTAAACCTGTGACTCAGTGTGGTTTTCAGCTCCTGGTTCAAACGTGAAGTCGATCACATTATTCATTTATTGATCTGACATGACGAGATCCTCTACAGTAAAGACGTATCACTCTGTTGGTATTTCTGGAACTACAGAAACTGTCGGTGTAACAGAGTGGAGCATCTTTCCTCACAAACAATCTTTGAGTCCAGACTCGAGTGTTAAATGTTTATGTTCTTTAGTGAAGCTGGAACCACGTTTGTCATGTGAAGCAGTAAAGAGCAGAAACATGCTGAATGTTTCTACTCTGATATTTACGGAGGACAAACTGTCAGATCACCTGTGGGTTGCAGAAGGCAGCGATGACTCGTCGGAGGCGGTTGGTGTAAACCTGAAAGCAGCTGAGCAGCGCCACCAACAGGACCCAGCTCACACAGCTCACATACACACCTGCAGGGAGGGAGGAGGGGGGAGACACACAACCTGAGGAGGGAGAGAAGGGGAGACGCTGTGTTACTGTGTTGTCCTCTGGATTCATATGTGTGTTAGACTGTGTGTAGTTTTCTGTTGGTCGTGATGCAGTGAGCTGACGATGACGATGAAGAAGCCAAAGTGTCCAGAAAGTTTGTGGACACCAGCGCTAATTAAACCAGTTCAATCATGTGGTTGGAATTTTGCTACGATCTGGTTTCTGCCCCCCCCCCCACACACACATCTAAAGCCCCCTCGTTAGGCTGTAAGGCAGACTGTGACATTGAGGAGCAAACTAACACAGAACTCATGTAACAGAGTCAGTCGTTGTATTAGAGGAACCACAAATAAAATTATGATATGACAGGAAGTCAGACCCTAGTGAAACCTTGGTGTGTCACAGGAAACTACTGCGACCTGTGACCTACCCTGGTTGTCGGTGTGGATGTGGAGGCTGGACGAACTGTTGAAAGCTGACACTGTCTTCCTCAGGAGCCGGGCCATCATGGAGGCTCCGCCCACTCTGATATCCACCTGGTGACCACCTGCAGAAAGGTGTGAATTATTCTTATAATTATTATTATTATTATTCTTATTACTCTTATAAAGAGTGAATTATTCTCTTTATGACTTAGTGAAGGGTGAGTGTTTAATTCATTATTAATCATTGATTATTACTTACTGTGATGAAGTAAAAATAGAAAAAATACATTTAAAAATGACTAAATAGGAATAAATACATGTGCAAATGTCTTTCCACATTTAGAAACAAATCCAACATAGAAGTAACTAAATAAGATTTTTAATGAAAAAAAAATATAAATAAATAAATGTTCAGATTTCACATTTATGGATTTCATAATTTTATTTGACAAAATTAACACTTATTTATTTTGTATTTATTTCCACATTTATTCCATTCCATATTTTAATTATTTCTAATTTTGCCCCTATATTTATTTATCTTCTTTTTTTTGTAGAGATAAAGACATTTGGAAATAAAATATTATAAATAATTCCTGAGGAAATGTATTTATTTCTAGGGATTATATAAAAAATGTTCTAAAAATATATGTTGAAATACATAAACGTGGAGATTACCCTCACAGCCCCAACTCATCAAAAACAAACTCTGAATGAGGTCAGTGCTGCTTTTTAAAGGACTAATCCGTAACATTTTCTGATGAATACAGTGTGTGTTTACTGGTCAGGTTGAACTGGGTGAAGGTGTGTCTGCTGACGATGTCCAGGACGTGGAACAGGGAGAAGTCGACGGTCAGCAGGACGACACACAGCAGAGCGACAGACAGCACCTGGAACCCACTCGATATCTGACAACACACGTTTGCATCAAAGGAGAATTCAGACATAACCTCAGTGTTCAAGCATTTACTCAACTTCTGTGTGTAAATACAAAATTTTAGGTGCTTTCCAGGTCATGTTACTACACATCTACTCCACTACATTTCAGAGGGAAATACTACATGTTTTACTCCATAACATTTATCTGACAGCTGGCGTTACTCTGCAGATCAGATTAAAAACATTTATTATAACTGGCAAATAATAAATCAGCTCCATCTTTACCAGCTGCAACAAAAACCCTGTTACACTAAACCATAGTTCAAATTTCAGATCTAGTTCAAACCAACTTAAGTTGAAATAACAAAGAGACCAAATAAGTCAGACTGATATTTGAAGAAGTGTGATGAACAACACATTTAGGAAAATACAAAATACATAAGTATAAAAAGAATATGTGAATTTTATGGAATAGAACAATAAAATCTATTTACTATCAAAAAAATAATGTTACTGCTCTTCTTAGATGCACAATAAAAATCACACTGAGTAATTTAATAAAAATTATTCTGTAGTGAGTCGCTCTGGATACTCTGAATCTTTACTTTTGGTACTTTAGGTTAATTTTGTTGCTGACACTGTAGTTTTACCTAAACAAGATTCTCAATGCATGATTTCTACTTTCAACACTGTGGTATTTAATCTAATTCACCGCTACAGGAGCTTGTTTCAGTTCAACCACTTATTAAATACAAGCGTTCACCTTCGTTTGCAGCACTCTGATTGTTTAATGGATGTGTTTGATAAAGACATGAACAGTTCTAAATATTTGTGTGTTATGGGTTTTCCCACACTACGTTTGTTCACTGACTTTTGACTTTTCTACCCCTGTATGTTCCTGCTGAAGTTGAACTCACCACTTCTTTGAGCTCCTCAGGGTGGATTTTCAGACTGCAGGGGTTGATGAACGTCTTTCTCTCTGATTTCTTCAGAGGCAGCAGGAAACTCTTCCCCTGCAGGGACCACACAACAAATGAAGACCATCCTGAATCGGTTTCATGCTGCAGTTCAATCTGACAGTTCATCAGGATGTTGGAGGTACCGCTTTCTTCCTGTGGGCATCGATCTGTCTGAAGTAGGTGGTGATGTAGAGGTTGTCAAATCGGATGTCCCTCCTGTACTGACGGAGGTAATCGAAGCCCCTGAGAAAGAGAAAGATTCACACCTTCATCACCATCTTACTGTGAGAAGACGTTGATGAAGGTGTGAATCTTACTGGGTGAAGATGGTGATGAAGGTGAAAGACAGCAGTAGCTGGAGGATGTTCAGCAGCTGCTCCATTGTTGTCGTCAGTTTCTTGAAGGAATCTCTGACAGCCTGAGTAAAGTCCTGATCCATCACAGCTCCAATCAGCACCGCCTGCTGCTGCTGCTCCTGCAGGAGGTCAGAAGTCATAGACATTTGTCTTTTTGTACTTTACAGCACAAATGTGAAATGAGTCAACGGTGCATAAAGCTTAATTTCTCTGGTGTGTAGCTCCAACATTAGTTTTTTGTTGTTACTGACTAAAGACTCAGTTTGTGAGAGAAGAAATTAAACAGTAACTAGTCAGAAATCTATGATTCTCTACTTGAATCTGAGCTGAACATGTTGTTTTATTTATGAGGAACATGTGGAACAAACCTGGACTAGACTTAAACATTCATGTTATTCGTGCACTTTACTCTTCCATTTCTAAGGAAAGCTGGTGCAGTCATTATATTACACGCGTAGTTCTGACCTGCAGGACGAGCTCGGCGCTGAACTCTTGGGACAGACGGTCGAAGGAACCATTCAGCTGATCAAACAGTTTACCAAAGTTTCCCTCCACTGGAATTTGCTGTCTGCACCACGGGGTCATCACTGACAAAGCAGAAACAGAAGAGGTCACAGTTTATCTTGAGTTTCAGGGCTCTGACACTTTGTTTGGAATTACGCTGCATGTGCTGTATGTTGAGCAGCTGGCGTTACTTCTCACCTCTCACGACGTCACACAGGAAGTCAAACTTCATGGAGACACAGACGATGTGGTTGATGACAGGGACAGGTATCAGCTCCATACACTCCTCCCACCTGAGTCTGAACCAATCAGCACAGCGCTGCACCCCCTCCTCCACCACACCTGGACAATACGCAGAAATGTAACTTACTCATCCTCTAGATGTGTGTTTTTACACTTGACATATTTCTCTTATAACCTTGTTCTTATGTTGTGACTCACTGTTGCAATGCATCCTGGTCTTTGCGGTGAACTGCTGCTGAGTGTTGTTACCAGTGTTGTTTTTCTTTCTGAAGCGATCGTATCCGTACTGAAGAACTACTTCGTCTCTGATGTTCTGAAACCTTCTGCTGATGTTCAGAACCTCCAACTCAAACTCTGCTTTATTGTCCTGAACAGGAAACGAGACGTGATGAAGAAACATTCCTGCTGAATGTTGTTTTATTGATTACATGTGTGTCTGTTGTTTTGTGGGTTTTACTGACTTATCTTAAACACAGAAAATATGTTTTTGTAATGTTTATACTGTTGTTAACTTTAAATCTTTATTATGACACTCAGGCCATTTTGCACCTCTTTGTGATCTGCTGTGTGGCTCCTTTAAAAATGAAATCATTGCACATTTCCCACTGTGCACATGCTACTAATGGAAATAATTATTCAAATATCTCCAAATATCTGCAAGAAAGTGCAACAAGTTGTTGTTCCATTTTATTCTACTGTACATCTAGATTCTAACCTTGGCAGTCAGTCATAGAATGTAAACTTATTTTAATTATCTTGATACATGCAATTAAATATTCATCACCTTTCTGTATTATTAGCTCTAATTTAGCTGTTACCTGCTTTAGTTACAGACAAATTACAAATTATGTGTGTGGTCTGTCTGTCTGTCTGTCCGTCTCACCACGAGCTCTTGTGTGATGAGAATAAATGGTTTGACAGCATCTCTCCACAGTAACTTGCTGTTATTAATCTGCAGGTCCAAATTACAGCTGAGAGACAGGGCAGCTGTCTCAACATTACGATGCATGTTAGAAACTGGACCTGTAATATCATCACAAGACAGACGGCACACATTACATACAACATAACATACTTTACCTCACTGTGGCACCACAGAGTTTTTAAAAAAGGCTCCGTGATTTCCTAAAACAGCTGCTCACTGTAGTTTTTATCAAACAAACAGGAGCAAAAACAGATGATCTCTACTCAAACAACAAAATGAATCACATGGACATAGTTATAAATAAGTTTGACTTCAGTCAACAAAAAAGAAATCCCAAATTTTATGTTATCAAAAATGTTGGTATGTGTCCTGTGAGAAATAATAGGTCTAAATGACAAAAAAAGCTTTAAAAGCTCTTTAAAAAAGAAAAAATGAAGTGTACAATGAACACAAACCTTTGTACAGCACAGACAGGATGAACACCATCAGGTAAGCATGGCCACGGGAACCGAGCATGCTGGGAAACATCAGGAGGGATGAACACCTGAAAGAAGAGGACAACGCTCCGCCCACAACACACACAGCTGGAACACAGGTGTTTGGTGTTAATGAATCATATTTTATCCCAACTGTGAATCTATTTCACATACTTCACAGTAAACAACTGTGAGAGTGACGTCTCCTCACCGACAAATAAAACTCCTAACACCAGCTTCAGGTCAAAGATTGGCGGGAGGTTGTGGATGACGCCCAAGTACAAGACTGAGGGACCAGACAGACAACATGAATCACAGGCTGTGGCAGACTAATAAATCCCCCGAAAGCACCTGCTTGTGGCTGTTATATCTATGTTTATGTGGACATCAACTTGTTTACACTATATTATATATTTACAACACTATAATTATTTGTAGATAGACATTTGCAAAGGTATAATAATATACAGTGTAATAAAATATGATTGTTTTTTAATATATAGAATTATGAAACAATATCTGTTTAATGAGTATTTTAAATGTTTTGCCATAGTTACAAAAATAATAAATAATTCTGTTAGTAGTAATAATTTATAAAAATTATAAATAATGACTGGACAATGTACAATAAAACCATATAAAGCAAGACATTATAAGTAATAATTATAACTTAAAAATAGACTTTAATGGTAAATGTTGACCAAATGTCTTCCTTATATAATCCCTGCTCACTGTCTTTTCATGCTGGCCCTACCTGTACTGCTCACTGCTCCAAACAGTGCTCTGAAGATCAGGTGAGACACCACAAACTCTTCTGATTGGCTGAAGAGAAATTGATGGACAGTTGGAGGCAGGACAGTGAGACTGAACCTCTCCAGAGCTGAAAGAAGCACAACAAACTGAATGGTGAGCATCAGTAGCCTCCTGTATATATGTGGACTGGAGAGATGTCCTCAGTTCAGTTTAGTTTAGTTTATTTCTATATCACAACGAATCCCAACAAAAAGTCATCTCAAGGCTCTTTACAGTGTTTAGGATTTAAGACCTTACAGAATATAAGTATTATAGAGAAAACCAACAGTCCCACTGAGCAGCACTAGGAGACAGTGAAGAGGAAAAACTCCCTTTAACCTTTAATGGAAGAAACCTCCAGCAGAACCAGGATCAGGGTGGGCGGTCATCTGCCTCGATATATATAAAGAAAATCCTCAAACTTAAGAAATATTTCACAGGTGAGACGTTATGTTATATTATTTTACTTGTGTTGAATTTTGTGTTTAAATTTTGTGTTATGATTAATGCTCTCAATGACCATGTAATTAATAAATATTATATTTTTGTTTGACGCCGCTTGTATTAACGCCGCTAACGTGCTCGCTCGGCTTTCCATACATCACCATGACAACGGAGAAACGTTAAAGTAAAGGAAACGTTAAAAAAGAGCGAGAGAGAGATAACTCACTGCAGCGAGGAGCTGAACGTGTGTGCAGGTCGGTCCGAGCCATCATCCAGCAAATCTCTGCGTTTATTCACCAGGTGTGAACACAGGACACAGACTGTTGTTGTTTTAGAGTTTGAGCTTCTAGAAGTTTCACTTCGTGACATCAGTTTTCTTTCTTCTTCTGGTCTCCAGGTTCCATGGACACATTTGAGAAATGAAAAGATGAAGAGCGAAGAAAGGAGAGGACACCTGAAGAAACCTGACGTCAGAGTTAAGGTGGGAGGAGGCGGAGTCAAATCTACTGTCGCGCACAGGTAACATTCACATATATATCTATGATATTCAGAGCTAAAGCTAAATGCTAACGAGTTCTAACTGCCAGAGACACATTAACACAGTTAGGTGAAGCCACAAAACAGTCAATGAGTTGGTTAACTATTCCAAAAAACATATTTTAATAAAGTCTAATGTCATTTATCATACAAACAAAAATCACACTATATATCTTTATTTTTCTAAAAAAAAAAAAAAAGGTGTGCTAAAGGTGTTTCAGGTGAAGTGTGAACTGTTTACTGGAAATGATACTGGAAATGTTCCATCGTATGTGTTGGAAAAGTCTTCTAAGATGGTGTTTAAATGTAAGTCAAAATGTAATTAGAGATATATTAAACTAAAGTTTGGTTTAAATATTAATGTCAACAAATACTACGTGTGTATTTGTCTGAACCTGTTCCTCTAAAAACACATCAGTGATCCACATGAACACACACTGTGTCACCATCCTGCTGGATTCATCCACTGCTGAAAATAGTCCCCAACAAATGCTCTAGGTGCTGCAGTGTCAGGCTGTTTTAAGGAGGCAAACAAAGAAACTGTGTATTTGTTTAAAGAAGACAAAAACCACTGAAACACGTAACAGGTTTGTTGTGGCTGGTATGTGGCATCTCTGAAGATGTGGTTCATTGTCTTCATCTCCACAGGTCAGCAGGACGCTCGTTGTGTGTCGGCTGGAGGAAGTTCAAAGGTCACCTGAAGGAGGGGGGAAGGAACCTCATGGCTTTTGTTTTCGGGCTGCTTCTGGCGACTCTGTACGGGGTCACGGCTCTCTTCCTGCAGAAACAGCCGCTGTGGTTCTGCGTTTACAGCACGCTGACCGTGGCCTTCCTGGCAGCGTTCGGTATGGGGCTGTCGGCCGGCGTGAGGGCCGATGTCGCAGTGATGCTGCCCTCGCTGTGCTCAGGTCAGTCAGTGTCCAAACTCTGCCTCAGGGTCACTGTGAAAGCAGGTTGTTAGGCGTCAGAAAGGATCAGTAGTTAACCAACCACAAATCAAGCTGAACCTCTCTGTCTGTGATTCACCGACAAACTTCTTTTACCACAGATTTAAGTACGCGCAGGCTTCTTGGACTTTGTCACCTGTGAGACTGAATTTATCCCGTATAGTGAGGTGTTGAAGAGCCTCAGCTCCAGGTTTCAGAGCTGCGTTAAGTTTTACAAACCACCAGATGTCACTGTGTTTGCTCTGTTTGAGGCCCACAAATAGAAGGAAAGTCCCAAGGTCCACAAGGACCAGCAGAGGTGGTAGAAGTACACAAACTGAGTACTCATTAAAAGTACTCCACTAAGACTAAGAAAGTACAGACATGTGGTGGATGAAGTATTTGCATTCTTTACTTAAGTAAAAGTACACACTGTGAAAGTACTCAATTACAAGCTAAAAGTCCTGTTTTTATAATCTCACATAGGTAAAAGCTCCATCATCAGGAAAATGTACATTTATTAAAAGTAAAAGTACTATCCCTGTGACTGTTACTATTACTGTTATTTCTATTATCCAGAAATACTGTGTTACAGGTAAAAGTTTTCTAGGAATATGGTTCAAACCTTAATGTGAAGAGGAGTTGTTGAATCCAGACTCTGTGTATGGACTGACAGCAGAGCAGAGATATACAGAGACTCTCCCTTCATTTCATGTTGTTCTGCTTCATTAATAAGTTTTGATGCATTCCCGCCTTATGACTTGAAATATAGTCGGCTGAGGCAGGTTTTCATGGTCTCCATGGAGACTGATGCTCCTGTGTTTTTCAGCTCACGGCAGGAACTTTCTGCTCTTTCTGTTCGTGTTGGTCTTACTGTCTGGTCCACTCACCAACACGCTGCAGAACACGGAGCGCGCTGCCTCCAGCCTGCTGTGTGGAGCAGAGCTGGCAGCCAATCAGACGCGGGAACTGATCCGGAAATCGACCACACCCCTTTCCTGTAAGGCCACACCCCTCACTTACCGTATGGCTGTTTGTAGTTACTGCTAACGCTAATACTGGTGAAATACTGCTAGTACTGCAGTTAGTACTGCTAATGCTTCTGGAAATAGTGTAGTTGTTACTGCTAATACTGCTAAAATACTACTGTTTGTACTAACACTACTGTTAATATTGCTAAAAATGCTGCTGTTTGTAATACTACGAAATACTACTACGTATCCTACTAGAACCAACTGTTTCATGTATTATGTAAGATATATATATAAGATATATCGAACTTTAAGATCCCTACAGAGTAAGATTCGCAGCCACACTGTGCGACATAGATCGAATAAACTGAAGATAACACGTACTGAATCATGGGTTACGACACAAGTCAGAAAACTAAAATAAAATATTTTCAGTGAGCGTGGTTCGTCTGTGCTGCTACTGATCTAACAATGAAGTCTTGTGTCATATCATTTCAGTTTTGTAAAGTTACTGAAATGGTGAGTTACACCTTCCACTTTTCTGCAGCAGCAGTGTGTCAGTGTCTGAAGTTGTATTGTTGTGTGTGTCTGCAGCTGTGTTGGACAGAATCAGAGAAATCAGCAGTAACGCCCACTCCGTAGCAGGACGAGTCCAGAACTTCATCCACGCTCTTACCGACAGCGTGCGCCACGTTGGTGAGTGAATTTCACACATTTAGTTTAAAGAGGAAGAGGGATTGTGTTTGCCATTTTCATACCCCAAACACATTTGATTGTGTTTGGGGTATTTCTAGTTTCACACTGTACACATGATTACATGCAGGTTTGTTGGAACATGATATGCATACAGTAGTTTGTAGAGTCAGTTTGGATTAGAAATTCCTCTGGCCCTTCTCCTATAACCTGATACCTACTTTCCTCTCTAGCCAACAGTTCTAATTAATAAGGCTCAGGATCTCCATGATTTTCTGAATCATTATCGTCGTAGGGCGGAGATTCTGGTGGAGACAGATCCTCTTCTTCATATTATCCTTCCATGGTGAAAGTCTGATGAAACTTGTCATTATGCATTCTGACTAAAAAAAAAAGGCTGAATCAGTGGTGATATGTCAGTCTGCCTGTTTTATCTACACCAATATTACCAGCTATTTCCATTCTCTTCATACTTATTTGCCAATACTGTAATGAAAAAAATAATTAAAAGTTAAATTGCATTCAACCTGGTCTTATTGAAACCTGCAGGAGTCCTGAAGGTGCATCGAACAAGTGTTCAAAGACTTCCTGAGGAGGTGTGCTGATACATGTTTGTTCATTCATTAGACCATATCTGCCCCTGCAGATTACATGAAAGTGGAACATGATTACAGCGACATAGATGGACAGTAAATAAACCTCCATGTATATACACTACTTATACTCAGCACTACCTCTGTCCTGCAGCTCGCACTCTGAGGAACGTCCTTCACTTCCTGGCCGACATCGGGGACATCTGTAACGCTAAACTGGGCTCTCCTTACAGGAAGTGCCGGGCAGTGTTCACCGAGGCCCGGACCGACTGCTCCAACCTGCTGGGAGACTTCAGCTTCCTGTGTGACATTGTGGACGGCTTCCTGCCGCTCTGCAACCTTGGCCGTGGTGCATTCACTGACCTTAGAGTATTACACTGATTTCAAACATTTAGATCAGTTCTTTGGCCCCATGAGTCCTTATTAATTAATTTATAACAAACAGTTGAGATTTCGTAAAGACAGAGAATAAAATATAGTATAATATGTTTCATCTGTTAATTACATCTGTTAACACAAGTTAAAGATAAAATCAAGACATCTGAACCCATTACCTTAAGCCGTGGGCAACTTATTTCTCATATTTTAAATAATCATTAACTGAAAATTTAATGTTTTCATGATTGATGCACGACAACAGTAATTATTAGTGGCAGTCAGAGCTATAGGTGGGATTTTAGAAATATTGATGATGTAAGTTCACAAAAGTCAAATTCTCTCATGCACCTAAATGTTTTTATTGTCCATCAACCAAAACTCAGTTTTTTTGCATATTTAAAAATAAAATCCAAGAATTGTATCTCACACACAGTATTTGTTCAATTACATTTTCTGTTCTCTACATGTTGTTTAAAACCTTCTCTTTACTGCTTTGTTTCAGTTAATACTACTTATAGCACTTTACAAATTACAGTATGTATTGTTGTCTATGTCTATGTTTGATATTTAACATAAATGACCATGACTATGACTTCTATTTGGCCATAAAAGTCATAGTGTGTAAAGTCAATGATGAGATTCAAACCTTCAACCAGACCTTGATTTTCTACTGAACTACTTGTGTTTGTGTGTTTTAGCTGGTGAGCTCTTTTGCATCATCCCTTCCTATGTCGCCAGCCATCTGAAAAAACGTCTGGCAGCTCGTAAGTTCTTTATTTCAGACCACTGATGATCTTCATACTTACAGTCACTCAATCTGTTTCTGGTTTTGTTTCAGCCGTTGTTGCAGCGTTTGAGCAGATGAAGCGTGAATTTGACTTCAACATCACGGCCTCGGTGAACTTTGACCTGGACACCAACATCAGCCGGTCTCTGCAGCAGATGTCTCAGGACATCATGGAGGAGGTTTCATCAGAACTGCAGCTGTTTCAGAAACTCAGGAATCCGTTAAAGTACGGTGGACTCATCTTGCTCGCCTGCTCATTCCTGAGGTCAGAACTTAACACGTCCTCTTCACGCAGTGCTCACACTTTTCAGTTTACTATGTAGTGAAGATGCTAAACGTTACGTGTTAAATATGAAGATGTAGGAAACAATAACGAAGATGTTTTTGCATTTTTTAACCAGATACTTTTGTGTTTTAAAGGTGTAATGAGCAGGACGGTCTCAGGGAGGTGCTAGACTTTTATTATAGCCGACTTCTGTGTGTGTTTGTGTGTGCAGGGCGATGCGGTACAGACGCAGGTATCTCCGAGAACTCGACTTTGACAACGTTTACATCAACTCTCAGTTTGAAGAGCTCGATCGACAGGTGACCTTGCTGGGCGGAGTTTCAGTCCTGCCCATCACACGCAGAGAAGCCAAGACCTACATCACCCCACGTCAGTGCACCTGAGTGAGACTGTGTCATTCTGTGGTTATGTGGGCATAAATGTTGCTGAGACAGCAGGTAAAAGGTGTCTGTGGTCATGTGAAGTGAGGTGAGGTGACCCGGACTGATCTGTGTTGTTTCACCTGCCTGAAGTTAACTGAAGTGGACTGTACTGACCCTTCTTCTCCCTGCAGTGGCGTTTCAGCTGACTGCCAGAGAGCGGCGGGCGGTGATGGTGGGCGTGGTCTCGGTCTTCAGACACCTTGTAATGGGTGGTCTGCTGGTGGCGCTGGACTTTCTGGTGTTCTGGATGCTGGATCAGGTGCACCACCAGGTGAAGGGGGACGTGTCAGCCCGAGGTGAGAGACTGCTGATATAAATGTGCCTGTGATGTCGATCGGAGCGGCGGGAGTCATGACCGACTGCCTGTTCTCTGTGGCAGCTCCGGTCCTGGTGGCGGTGCAGGTGAACGGGTCGGGCTACGCCTCAGATATCTACAGAGACCTGGTGGCTTCGTTTAACATCCTGCAGGGAGGAAACATCACAGTGATCAGCAGGAAGTGTCTGCTGGAGCCGTCAGAACCGAACTACAGCACATGTTTCATCCTCGGTGAGTGAGCAGGAAAATGAGAAACGTCATCAAGCACATTTGTTAACTTTGTGTCTTCTCTCTCCCCTAGTTGTGCTTCGTCCTCTCTGTGTCTCTTTCTCTCTGTACCTTTCTGC
>JAUMHL010000009.1:357340-370065 GCA_032362345.1 Sandelia bainsii | reverse complement strand
TGTTGGTCAGGAAGTTGTAGATCCACTGACAGGTGGAGGGGGGAACAGAGAGCTGGGAGAGTTTGGAGGAAAGTGTCACAGGGATAATGGTGTTGAAAGCAGATGAGAAGTCCACAAACAGAACTCTGGGCCTGGGCAGTCAAGGTGTTCCAAGATGTAGTGTAATCCCATGTTGACCGCATCCTCCACTGACCTGTTTGCCCTGCAGGCGAACTGCAGGGGGTCCAGCAGAAGGCCTGTGATCTTTTTAAGGTGAGCAAGCAGGAGTCGTTCAAAGGATTTCATGACCACAGACGTCAGAGCAATCAAGTCATTTAGTCCTGTTATTGTGGATCTCTTAGGGGCTGGGACTATAGTGGAATGTTTGAAGGGAAGGGGAACATGACACAACTGCAGGGATCTGTTCAATATTCGGGTGAAGACTGGGGCCAGTTGGTCAGCACAGGCTTTTAGGCATGAGGGGCTCACTCCATCTGGGCCTGTGGACTGAGGATAAGGATAATGATAATCAGGCTTTATTGTCATTGATCACATTTTTACATGTTACAACGAAATTTGACTTCTGCATTTAACCCATCCCTCTTGGGGGGAGCAGTGGGCAGCCACAGGAGGCGCCCGGGGAGCTAGCACTGAGTGTCTTACTCAAGGACACACCTGGTAAGGGGGATGATGTGTGTTTTCTTTGTACTGCCTAACTACGTAAGGATTTAAGCAGGACCCAGAGAGCTCAGAGATGGGATTTAAAAGGTTAGATTATTAACAAGGAATCGAGAGTTGATCAACAGGTAACGACGAGATGAGGTGCACAGTTTGGCTGCTTTGGATTTTGCACTGTATGTGCAGAGTTTTTTTCTGCAGACTGATACAATCATAAATAACTAAGTAAAGACAGAGTAAACTAAAAAAGTCTCCACACACCAAACCAAGGTGTGATGTCATAAAAATAATAACAATAAAAGTAGAAATACATGGATGGATTAATTTCACTTTTTAAATATTTCTTCTTACTGATGAATCTGTCATTTCTCGTCCTCCTTATCAGGCTGTAGAATAAAATTACTGACCGTCTAGCTGGACCGCACCTGGTCTCTGGTCCGTCCTCAGTGGGAATTCAGAAATGCTCAAGTTGAAATGGAAATTGTGAAATTCGGACAGACAACGATCGCAAACAAAGTGTTTTAAGTATTTATTCATGTTATTGGGTTTTATATTATGTTAGGTTTGAAATAACACAACACACACACAAACACCTGAGTGACATACAGATCCACATCAGGTGGATTTGAACTCAAGTCTCCCAGTTGAAGGTCAGCATCCGTCAGAATCTACCACACTGAGAAACGTGAAGATCAGAAATAAAGTTTGAGACTGAAACTCATCAAGTGTCGGAGAAGAGACGTGAAGTGAGCAAAACATGAGAGTAAAACTGTGTGATGATCAAAGTTTCAGCAGCAGCTTGTTAGCTCACACTGGTACAGCAGTGCAGGTGTGTCAGGAGCCCTCCCAGCATGCACTGGGGCAACTGATTCATGAATATAACTCTTATTTTATTTGTGCTTCTGTGTGTGTTGTTGTTTTGTTCTCGTCTCCATCATCTTGCCACTGTTTCCTCGGTCAGTCCTGTTCAATCACATATTTCCAGTCAATGTGTTCACACCACGAGTGACGTTGCTGCGGCGCTGCTCAGGTTCTTCAGGTACCTAAAACACTCTGACATCTTCATGTATGTTATACACTTTTTTATTGTTCATTCAGTGATCTGTGTGTGCAGAGAAGACCTCTGAGCTCCACCATCTCTCATCAGCCAGAGCTTTCAGTCATTTATCACCAGCTTCAGCTTTGTGTGTGCCTGTAGGAGTGGTATTTGTCTACTTTGTTATAGAACGGTCACAATAAAGTAAAGTATCAGTCCCACCCCGCTATCGACCTAATACCAAATGTTGGTATTGATACTATTGATATTTGGATCGATCTGCCCACCCCTATTTTAAAAGCAGCTAAAATTCTGACTCATGTCAATCTAATCTGGAGAAGTACAAAGAACACAGGCCAAAACTTCAACATTTTATTTGAAGTAATTTAAAGGGTCATTTTAACAAAATTACTAATAAATATATATACAGTAAAATATAATTGAAAATGTTATGAAGAAAAATCATATAATTGACAATATCTGGCAAAGTTCAGCCGTGTCCGTCCATCACATGACCAGTCCCGCGCACGCTATTGGTTGTACTCGAGCTTGTTCAGCTAAATTATAGAGTAGTGAGGGTGTGGATTAGGGTTAGACTAACCCACGCCCCCGGTAGATGATTCCTCATGGAGTGTGATGACACATTCCCCTCACTGTGTTCACACTGTGTTGGTGGATCACATCGGCTGCATTTCAAAAATCATTGCAGACAAACTGGATAAAGAGTTTGGAGAGACTGAACGAGTTCATTCATTCTGACACTAAATTATCCTGTTTACAGAACCAGCTGATAATAGAGTGAAAGAGAAGTGTAGATATACTCCAATTCATTTAAATATAACCAAAATAATGACTATAACTAATACAGCGTGTTAAATGTAGAATTTACAAAAATATATTTTACAAGTGAAAAACATGTGAAATAAAAGTGAAAGTTTAGTTAAAGTCATGTAGGAAATATAAGTGTTTGTGTAGTTGTATGTGAGGAGAGAAGACAGGGTTTAAACATTTTTATTAACAAAGACGTTTTTGTAGCATGTTGGGGCCAAAGCGTCCTTCAGAAAGGAACTGGAACACATTTAATTCAGAGGAAAGGAAAAACGTTTTCCTTACTTGACGTTATAAGATTATAATGAACCGTGATTGGAGAATATGTTCCTTTTATCGACGGCTCCATGTTACCAGTGGGTGATGACGAGTCAAATAATAAAATGTTTCTTTCAGCACGAAATGAGTGGGTAGTTTTTTTGTTTGTTTATTTTTTTAAATTAGTCGGCAGTCGCGCTTCCTGTTACGTCATACGTCACAGCAGCTGTGTCGGTCACGTGATTTCTCTTAAAGCGATACACACATACCGACTCTCAAAGAAAATTACATTTAGTTTAATTAACACTTTAAGATGGTGTTCTGGAGACATTAACTTACTAAACATAAAATTTAATCCAACCCAGAAGGTGGCGGTAATGCACCTGCAAGCTGTTAAACGCCTTAAAATCTCAGAAGAAGAAGAAGAAGAAGACGAAGAAGAAGAAGAAGACGAAGACGAAGAAGAAGAAGAAGAAGAAGAAGAAGAAGAAGAAGAAGCAGAAGCAGAAGCAGAAGCAGAAGCAGAAGAAGCAGAAGAAGCAGAAGAAGCAGAAGCAGTCTACTACTACTCCTCCACTGTTTGACCGTTACTGTTATGGAGCCTCGGTGCAGTTTAGATCCCGTTTAAGATCGAGTTTAACAGGCGAGACAGTGAACAAGAAGCCGTTACAACCGACCGGACGAGGTGTGGGAACTTTAATGATGATTGTTTAATTTTATCTGTGAAGATTCTCAGTCATCCAGGTCATGGTTATCTCAAAAAAACGGTTTTTTAATGGTCACCGAGGGTGAAACGTAGTCAAGGAACTAAAACAAGTCCAGTTGCCATTAAAAAAACCGTTTTTTTGAGATTGTTTAATTGTTTGTTCTCATCTTTTTCAAGTTTCCTCCCGGACCGGAGGACTCGGTGTACGGTGAGTCGACGTTAAGTTAACAGCTAGCTAACGGTTAGTTAGCTAAGCTAAGCTAAGAAGAGAAAAGATAAGTTAACGTGGACTTTCTGTCGTTAAACTTAAAGTTTCTCCACAAACTGTGGGTTCAATGTAGGAGACGGCGGCGCCATGTCGGTGTGAACAGACGAGGAGGGAACGAAAACCCATCACCGAGGTTTTCACCGTTTATCTCCTTCAGACCCCGTCAAATTAACTTAAATTAAATCAAATAAATTCAAATTCAATTAACAGTAGTTGAAGTGTTCACCGTCTGTCTTCAGGTGGGTCAGTCCCAGCTGTCACTGGACCAGGACCACCAGGAGTCCAGAGTACCTGATGTGGGCCCAGTAAAGTCCCTATGGTTAACTAAAGTAATAATTATAATAATTCACAAACGTTGGATTTGTTATTGTGCCTTAGTTCATAGTGACATAGTTCTGCTTTGTTACAGCTGCTCTCAGTTCAAGAGGAAAGAAAAGAACCAGAACAGATCAGAACCAACACAAAAGAAACAAGGAAATCTAAAAAAGGATGAAACAGGACAATAATTACAACCCCCCCCCCTCCCCCCTTTAAAGAGGGGGGAGAGGAGCTGTAATATGTTGAGTTTGTAGTCCAGTCAAGTTTATTGTCTAAGTACACGCCCAAGTACTTATACTCAGACACAACCTCTACCTCCTCCCCCCGTATAGAGAGAGGAGTGACAGGACCCCCAGATTTCCTGAAGTCCACCACCAGTTCCTGTGTTTTACTGATGTTGAGCTGGAGATGGTTTTGCTCACACCAGTCCACAAATCTGTCCACCACTCCCTGGTACTCTGTGATGTCTCCACCCTGAACACGTCCTACAACCTCAGTCACCAGAGAACTTCTGAACTGTATTTTACTCTTTATAGTTCAATGGTTTATGAGACTAACAGACACAGAGTGGTTTACACTGCTCAGGTCACAGCAGAAAAAACTAAAACCAGTTCTAGCAGGACCAGTCAGTGTAATTAAGAACTCAATAAAAGGTCTGTGTCACTGGTGAGGGGGACACACGGTGTCTACCTACAACAGCTACCTGACTGTTCACATACCTGCCCTGTCTACCTGAACGTTCACTTTCTAAAGCTGTGTCGGGGAGTTCAGACACACCATCAGTTTTACCTTCTGTGTCTGTCTGCTGAGCATGCACAGTGAACCACGGCTGCTAGCTAAGCAGAGAACAATGACTCCAGTGAGTCTGAAGGTAGCTAGCTAACAGCATTTATTGTTCTTCACCTCCTGAACAGCAGAATCACTGATCATCCACACTGAAAACACGTCTGTCTGTGCCTCTGTGAGCTGTCGTCCTGCAGGCAGCGTGAGGGGCTTCATGTCCACACCCCTACAGTGGAGCTCTAACAGAGATGTTGCTGTTTTAAGGGACTGAAATCCTGCAGCAGCTGCTGTATAGATCTGTAGGAGGTGACGTCACGCATGTTGGGAGGAGTAATGACACTTGACTGATCATAAAGCTTAACTTTTACCAAATGCAGGGCTGATGATGGTTCTTGATGCTAATTAGCTATGATGAAGTGACGATGGACAAAGATGTGGGAATACTGCAGGTCTGCAGCGCCAGCTTGTGCCTGTCATGTATTAATTATCTGCTGATAACCAATCAATCAATCAATACACGGCGATGTTAAAGAAAAAACTGTTCCACTCGTGTGGTTTAATAACGTGTGTGTCTGTGTGTTGTTGGTGTAAGTTTATTTCTTTGTGTTTCAGGACACGAGTTCCAACCTCAACATGGACACAACAGAAGCTCCAGGAAGCAGCTTCAGCCAGGTAACTTAGGAACCAGGTACCAGACAGGAACCACATCTGGCTCATGAGTACTCAGACCTCTTATCTCAGTAAAAGTACAAAACTACTGCCATCAGCATTTATTGAGAATATAAAAATACTCATTCTGCAGAGGAATCAGTATCTTATTACTGGATTATAATTACTGATGAATGTGCAGCTCAGGTTAATTTCTTCACTCTGCTGTTTGTAAATTTCCTCCAGTGATCTGATTTTAACTTACACTAATCTTAAATATACTAACTTAAATATATTATTTGATTGTTTCCACCAGTGCATGGGAGATCAGATTTATTTTAGCGTGTTTCATGTCAAACCTTTAAAAACAGAACTGGGACAATGTTGAGATCAGTCGTGGAAAGTACTTGTAGTTTGAGGTACTTTACTTATTTCCATGTTATGTTACCTCACCACTGGTGACTCTTGGCCCCAGCTTGGTTAACAACACATTTATTCCAAATTGCTTTTATTCTGGTAAGAGAAAGGAATCTGTATCTGTGAACCAGGACATTTTTAAAATCAGTGTTTTATTAATTCACGTATTAATCCCCCGCCCCGTGCTCTGTCTCCTCAGTGCGGCAGCTGTGACGCCCCCTCCTTCAGCTGCTGGTGTCTGGACTGTCAGGAAGCTCTGTGTGATGACTGTGTTTCAGCCCATCAGAGAGTCTCGGTCACCAGGTCACACAGGCTGCTGAACCAGCCGCCGGCAGGTCAGAGAAGCAGAGTCTACAACTCTGTGTAATGAATCATCTCAGGATTCATTCACAATCAGAATCTGTTTCATTCACACAGAAACACAACATTTGTGTTCTCTGAGCCAGGTTTACGAGAACCTCAGCATTGTTAGAACAGTTTGTTTCTGAAACAGATCCTGGTGATGGCTCCAACTCTCTGCTGATTTTTCTCTTGATTTAAAGCACAAACTTTGTGATGAGAGTTAGCAGGATTATTTTAGTCTGGATTAGTTAGAACGCATGAACAAGAATTCGGTTCATTCCTTCTTCACCACTGATTTTATTTCTCCTCAGCATCACAGCACGATCTTATCTCTAACGATGTGTCTGTTTCTGTTGTCAGGAGACGTCTCCACCCTTCCCACCAAGTTCTGCAGACTCCACCCGTCTGAGCCGCTCAAAATCTTCTGCTTCACCTGTAACCAGCTCACCTGTCGAGACTGTCAGCTCATGAGCCACATGAACCACAGGTGCTCGGACAAAGTCTACATTTCTATGTTGTCTATTTTACTTCATCACCTGAAAACTTTTCATAATAAAGGCACAGTCAACCCATTAAACAACCCATTAAACATAAGTAGTCTTTATATCCTGTCACTTCACAATAAGAGCCCCCCACTTCTGTCCGAAGTTTATGACCAGTACACTGTCATTCAGGTACACACATCCAAGAAACCAAACATCTGGAATTTAACAGCTGCCTCATCTGTGGATGTTTGGACAAAACAAGGTGTGAAGACGTCACCTGTGTTGCGTCTTCTCCTCTCAGGTACGAGTTTGTTAGTGAAGCTTTGGACAAGCTGAAGAAGCAGCTGGAGGACCAGGTTCATCCAATCAGAGCTCAGAGAGATGCAGTGAGGCAGAGTCTGCAGGACATGGAGACCAGGTACACGGACATATCGCTCACGTCTGAATAAAGCTGTTACATCAAAGTTTCCTGTGTGAATTATTTTTTTTACAGACGGATGAAGCACCAGTGATGTTCTGTGTCAGTGTCTTCACCTCCTTTGCCAGACTGATTAAAAACTCATTTAGTTTAACAGAAAAAAAGTCACCATGTGATTTGAAGGAACATGAATAAAAGCTGCTGCTGTTGTGTTTCAGGCTGCAGGACATCGTTCAGATTGAGTCTCATCTAAAGACTGAGCTGCCACAGTCCTACAGCGTCTTTGTACAGCACATGAAGAAAAGGATGAACGATCTCTTGAGAAAGATTGAGGTCATTTTTCTCTGCTTCTCTTTGGTTTGGTTTTATCACTGTTATCTGGATTAATTATCTTCAGGATTCATTGATGCTCTATTTAGTGTTTGACTGTTTTTACATGACAAAATATTCTCTTTGGTTCCAGTTTCGGAGTTTTAATGTGGAGGAATCTGCAGAATTGAGCTGGATCAGCTTGAAAACTGTTTCAGGAATTAGCCTGATTATTGTGGATGTAGTCTGAGCTGTACCTGAAGTTCTCACTCCTGCTTAAGGACATTTACATTTAGATTTTTAGTGCAGATGATCTTATTAACGTTAATGTTTTTGTTTGTGAGCAGGAGGTGCACCAGTCTGAGCGTGAGCGCATCCATAGGAGGATGGTGAAGCTGAAGCAGCTGCAGCAGAATCAGCAGGAGGTGACTGAAGCTGCAGAAAAAGCCAAAGACACTAAAGACCTGAAGGCTCTGCTCACGTACAGAGCACAGGTAAGATGGGCTCAGGTTTTTGGGTCAAAGTGAGCAGTTCATGACATTTGCTGTGAGGTTACAGTGCAGTGTGTGGACCTGTGCACTGCCTTTAGTTTCCTTGTAGTAAGTTTGTCCTACAGCAGTGGTTCTCAAACTGTGGTAAGCAGGTTCCCTCTAGTGGTACGCAGGAACATAAATAATAACATTAAAGACATAATACTACTATAGTTTACAGGTGAACTGTCTCCGCTCACTGGACAACGTCAGACCGTCAGACTTTATACACTTTACATCTCTATAAACATTATTAACAGCATTAGAGTCACAACACCGCATCTCAAATTACAAGTGTTAGTTTAAACTATACAGTGTTTTCATTCACATGATGTAGCAGAAATCTGGTATCTGAATGTCATAATTTAGAACCATGTCCAGTTTTGTTGGAGACGTTTAAGTCGGACACATGTGAGCAGACGAACACAGGTCGGTAATAACGTCGCTAAATTGATTAAAGTTAGTTCCCGCTGACACGCAGAAGGCAGACAGCTGTATAGCTGTGTGCGCACACTTCACCCGTTTGATCTCTCAGGCTGTTTTTACGCACGGTCACATGGACAGAAACAGTCTTATTCACAGACATTGCTGAAGGCTGTTGGTTGATCAGGATGTAATTGTAAATCATCTATTTCTGAATCCAGAGTGAGCTAACGGGTGATCTCACGGGTGAAGTGTGCACATCTGCGCACAGCTGTACAGCTTTAATCAATTAAAGTTCTTTAATCAACTTTAATCAATTTAACGATGTTATTACTGGAGGTGAAACGGAGTCATGTGATCATTGTTGCTACGTCTGATTGATGACAATAATGTAGAATAAATGGTAAAAAAAAATAAAAGTAATGAGTCGAGTGTTGTCTAATGTAAGTAAGAAGCATTTCTTCTTCACAAATCTACTCAAGTAAAAAGTATGATGCAGTAAAACTACTCCTACTCCTTTTTTTTTCTCCAAAAAGTTACTTAAGTAAATGTAACTCGTTACTACCCACCTCTGGTCATAATGGTGGTACTTGGAGAGCCAAATATTTATTGAGGTGGTACCCGGTGTAAAAAGTTTGAGAACCACTGTCCTACAGTATATTCTCTTATTGTATATTTTCCCTCCTACTTTTCAATCATGAAATGTTTTTTCATGTTCTGAAAATGTTCAAAAAATACTGAAACGCATTAATCTGTGGTTATTATTATTCATCTTGTCATATTAATTTTAATATTTTAACTCACTCTCTCTCACACACACAGACACACTGGCTGTTACACACCTGTGAAGCAACAACAGTATAAACTAACAGAACTAAGTTCCTCCTTTAAAAATGAAGCTGCCAGCTACAGCAAGTTAATACTAATTTAATAAACCAACTTGTGTGTACATTGTGCTGACAGTAACAAGTATTTTGATAAAAATGCAAAACGAATATCAACACTAAAAGTTGCGCAACTACCTGAATTAAACCGCAGCAGCAGGAATCACACAGGTGCAGCTACTGTTAACAAGCACTGAGTCTATTTCTGCAGAAAGTACCGAGGGAGAGAGAGTCCATGTGAGAGCTGGTACCAGTCTGCAGACATCACATGTAGTTAATAAGGAGGGAGAGCAGGTCTATAGTCTGTGTCTCTGGGAGACTGTTGCTAACTCTGGTTGATGCTGGACTGTATATTAACTCTTCAACAGGAGTTTTTCAAATCACTGTGATTTAGCACGAGTTTAATGATAATTAAAATGTGAAACGGTGACAGTAACAGCCGGAAACTTTTCCATGGTTTACTGTGAAACCAGCTCTCGTTACATCCCTAGTTCATACAGAAATACATTGGTGTCTGTTTACTAAAACTGTAAAAAAGTCAGACACAGAACCCGTTTCTTTTTCTTCTTCTTTTTGTGTTTTTTCCCCAGATTGAGTCTCAGCTGAAGGATCTTCCAGATCAGGATTTGTCTCCTCCTCAGATGATGCCTCAGATAAAGGTCGTCACTGACAGGGACTCAGTACAGACCCTTTTAAACTTCGGTAAGCTGCCGTATTATTAATGAAAGGTTGTCGTTCTGTTAGAGCACTTATTAGGAACACTTGTACACCTGCTCATTCATCTGTCACCTGGCTGCAGCAGAATGAAACCGTGTATTACACAGATCTGCTCATTGGATAAATGATTTACTCACCTACCTGGTCTCGCTGTGCACCGTCAGTGCTGACTCTCTGAACCGGAGGTGATTTTCTCAGCCTCACTGCTGCTTCCTGTCTGTCCACTGACAGGTGGAGGCAGGTATAGTGAGCTGGGTCAGTGTGGAGGTTCATGACAGAAATGTCTTGGGGCAGGTGGGGGGTCAGTAGGAGGGTGATAGGTGATTACAGAAGGTGCAGTTGGTCGATTTTTCACTGATTTAAAAACAAGCAGAGATGTTGGTAATGAGGTTGTGTGTCACGAACTTACCGTCTTCTGTCCAACTAGAAGTTTTTACCTTCTTTTGTAGGAATGAGAAAAGGTTTGTGTCAGTTTCTTCAGGGTTTGCTGCAAAAAGATGCCAGCGTGCAGCTTAATAAACTCAGTCTCCAGGTGTGACGACACATTCTCAGGTGGATGGTACCTGTTTTATCAGCTGCTGACACTTGTTTTGGTTTCCAGGAAAACTTGAAGTTTCATGGATCCCATTCCAAACCTCCAATCAGGACCAAGACACTCCAGGAAATTCCTTCCCCATCATCATTCCTTCCACCACCACCAGTCTAGGAACCACTTGCACCACCAGTGACACCAGTTTACCTGCTGCAGCAAACAGTCCAGCAGTGTTGTTGAAGGCCTCTTCTGGTCACTCCTCCTCTGTGTCATGCTCTAGCTCCGCCTCCCTCACCTTTTCTACTTCCTCTGATTCTTTCTCAGCTACACCTCCCACCTCTGCCTGTCTCACACCCTCTTGCAGACCTTTTCCACAAAGTGGGGCCACCAGTAGCTGTAGTTCAGGTGCTCCAGTAAACTTTCTTTCTGCATCAGGTCAGTTATGTCTCCCAACATCGTTGCCCTTCACCGTCTCTGGCTCGTCTTCTGCTGCTCCTCCTACCTTCACATCCACCTGTCCTGACTCCCAAACCACAAGTGCAAATCCCACTGTGGAACATCTTGTGAAAGACTGGCTTGGGTCTTTTGGGAAACTCCTGAACAGTCAGTTGGTTCTTCCTCCTCCCTCCACTTCCTTATCCACTGTAACCCCTCCCCTCTCCACCTGTCCAGCACTCACCTGCATGCTGCTCCCCCAGAGTAAGACCACCAGTGACACTGTCTCATTGTTGAAGTCCTTGTCCCATCAGGTGCATCTTCCATCGTCCTCCCCATCATGCTCCACCTCATTCTCCTGCGCTTCCTCCTCCCCCACCTGTGCTTCACCTACATCCACTCAGTTGAGTTTTGACGTCTCTTCCTGCCAGAACCTCAAACAATCTAATATTCCTTTTGTCACAAGCAATTCATTCAACATCATCCAACCTGTCCAGCCTCTGTCCTCCTGGACTATAAAGACGTTATCTCACCTGAACACCACCCTGAGCCAGGTGCAGATAAAAAGCATCCAGCCAGTTTCTGCTGTTCCATTGACCCTTCAGCCAAAGTCTGGTGTGGTCATGTCAGCAGGTCCCTCTTCGTATTACACTGTCCTCACAGCCATGCCGCAGTCAGTGGTTCTGGACCCAGGACCCGCTCTACATCAGAAACAGCCTGGTGCCGTCCTGCCGAGCACCAGCCGGCCCCTTGCCCTCCCTTCAGTTGTGCCTGAGCCTCCCATGCTGCTAAATCAGACGTCCACTGCACCTGAAAACACCTGCTCCAAACAGCAGAAACACTGCAGCCTGCTGAGTGACAGTGCTCCAGGTAAGGTCGACACAGTCTCAGACAGTGCTGAGGTACTTCCTGTCACCGCTGCAGACAACAGAGTCTCTGTTGGAACGAGTCACGATGCTCAACCAAACGACAAACATCTATCAAACCACCAAACCCTGACGGAGAAAAGCTCTGCAGTGCCCTGTGGCCCCGTGTCCTTCCTCCAGGCTGTCACCTCTGACATCAGCCCTGATTCATCCTCACTGAAACACGAGCAGCAGAGTCTCGTGGTGAAGGCGGTGGCGGACTCCGCCTGTGATCACGGTGTCCAACAGGTGGAGACAAGGCTGCAGGAACCTGCAGAGAATGAACCGACCTCCACTGTGTGTGAAGAAACTGAACCTGCAGGATCTGCGTGTGAAACAACGGACAGCGAGCCAGAAGAACCAAAGTCTGTGATTGGACAGCAGGACTGCAGTTTGAGCCAGTGGCCCAAAGTGTCTCTGTTCAGGCTGCCTGTGCCCCCGGCTCGACCTGGACGTCCCCTCCCTGGTTTTCGTCTGGTCCACGGAGATGAAGATGAGATCTACTTGGAAGAGATGAGCGAGGACTCTCAGGTAGGATTTCACCTGCCAGTCATCATGTTTAATAAAAACCAACTTCACACTGGAACAAACTGAGCAGTCGTGGTAAAAATCACTATGTTCAGATAGGTGATATTCACTCTGTCAGGAGTTAGATTCTTTACTTTCTTTTCAAGATTCAAAATTCTTTATTTGTCACATGCATAGCTATACAAGTACAACACGCAGTGAAATGCACCCTGAACTGCTTCTTTTTATGACTGTGCACAACTAAGTACAAAGAAAGTTTAAACCCTGGATCTAAATAAAGTAAAAATAAGTACAACTT
>JAUMHL010000009.1:335932-347614 GCA_032362345.1 Sandelia bainsii | reverse complement strand
GCATAGCGCTCTCCTTGACGTCTCCAACATCATTTCTGCTCAACGTGAATCGACTTTCATCAGAGAACAGCACTGAGGCCCACTGGTCTTTCCACTGGTTTCACCCGAAAGCCAAATATCCCTAACTTTTTGTGAGTAGTGTATTTAAATAGATTCAATAGAATATTTGAAATGATTCAGGTTCGATGGAACCAGATTTGGAACCAGACTGCAATAAAATGCCATCGAACCTCTCCCCCCTGTGTGTTTCAGGTGCCCCCTCCCCTCTGGGCTCACCATCTTATAGAGCGGCGTGGCATTGATCACCAGCTGCAGGAGGATCTTGGACAGCTCCTGCAAGTCTCCCAGCAGCTGCTGGATCTGGATCGGGAGCTCCCGGACTTGACGAACTGGAGTCAGCTCCGCCAACATGACGGCCTGACTTTTGACCCGGTTCAGAGTCAGCTCTCTGAGACTCTCGGCTCGGTACACCAGCGCCACCAGGAAGCTCTGGAGGTACTGCAGCAGATCCCCCACCAGCTCCAGGACCCGACCCAGACCCACCTGCAGGGAACAGAAACTGTGTCAGGTTTTATGTTGAAGCTCCTGTGTCCCTCAGCTCCAGTTGAACCAGGATGAAACTTGTAGTTTTCTCTTTCTGGACGTTTTTATCTGATGGATTTTACTTTTTATTTGATTCTAGTTTTTTTGTTTAGTCGGTGATTTACTGGGAACTGTCCCAGTTCAAGTTTTAATATTAAATTCTCATGTGATAAAATCTGACAAACGGGTCCTGATTAATTGATTCTCCACGTCTCTGTAGAGGCTGAACATCTGTCTGCTGCCCACGCTTCATGCAGCACGTAGGCACAGAACGAGTTCAATTAGATCCATGTGCAGAGGAAGCAGATCCATTTATCTGTAATGAGGCTCATTCTCCTGCAGTGGACGTGTCTGTGTGTCTGTCGCTGCTGCTGAAGGGTTTTAATTTGAATACTAATCTGTGTCAGTCGTCAGAGCTATGAACTCTCTGTGGGATTTATTCTGCTGTTTCTGCAGGTCTGAGTCGACCACACCTGACCACCAAGTGAATATAATCCTGATCAAATCACTGATTGATTTTGATCCCAATAAACAACAGGAAGTGATGGAAACCAGCTTCCTGCTTTCACCTGATCAAAGTGACTTTTTCTGACCTGCTTCACAATTTCAATTTGTGAAGCTGCCGCGTCTGGATCCATTAACACTAATAAACATTAGCTGACATAACGTTTAACTTTAGCACAACATGCTAAAAGTTTAGAAGCACGTCTGACGTCTCTAGTTTAGTTTTGTCTTTTGTATTTAAGATTTTCACCTTTAGAACATCACAGCAAACGTTTATCAGTTTATCATCAGACCATGTCCGTCTCTGTGTGTTTGTGATGTGCAGGATGAAGAAACGCTCATGACTTCAGTCACGTAGCCACCGCACACGTACACACACACACAGACACACACACACACACGCACACACTGTGGTTCCCAGCCCCCGACTCCACAGAGATTTTGATGATTTATGTTATGTAAGTCTGATTAAAATCTTTGATGTTTCTAATTTAAGATTTTTCCCTTGAGAAGATGCTGATTAAATCAATATGTGAAATATCAGCAGTTTCCTTCTGAATCTGTTTTTCCACATGAAGTTTATCATTTATTCATTTTATCTGAAAGAAGAACTGACACTAATGTGACGAGATCCTCGACTGTGTCACTCTGTTGGTGTTTCAGGAACTACAGGTGAAGTGGAGCATCTTCCCTCACAAACTACCTATGAATCAACTTCAATGTTTTGTGGAAATTATAGAAATTCATTATGAAAATAGAACAATTACAGCAAACAGTCTTAGTGCGGTGCAGACATACTCACTACAGTGTTTTACGGGGACGTGCCCCCCCCCACACACTCACACACAGCCCCTCCCTCGGGAACGTCTCTCATCTGTGTGTTTCCCATGTTCAGATCTTTATCAGTGTTTAAACGGCAGCAGCTGCTTCACACCGTCTCAGAAACGTGTCCGTGTTGGACTAAAGACTAAATGTTTGAAACGATCATCACATTCACTCAGCCTGCATCACTGCTATCATTACTCTACTGTACTTATGACTCCTGACTCTGACAGAGTCTAAGACAAAGAAAACTAATGAAACCACTTGTGGAACCAACTAAAACTAAACTGAAACTCAAAATAATGTTGGGGCCCCTCAGGGGCCGAGTCCAGCAGCCTGTGATAAATCGTCCTGTGCAGGTGTGTGTGGCGCATGTTTGAACTCTTTGCTGCTGAACCTGCAGAAACGAGGCTTCCTGCGGTCTCACCTTGTCCGCAGCGTCTCCCAGCATCCTGACGCCTTTCTGCAGCTGCTCCCTGAGCTTCATCATGCGGTGATAAAGCTGCAGGCTGAGATGCAGCAAGAGGCTGCGAAGCCTCGTCCACAGACTGGGCTCATCATCCTCATCTTCGTCCTCGTACTGCTGGACCCTCATCTCCCACTCCCGACCTGACACACAACAACAGGAACATTTAACCAGTTACTGGCCCCAGGTTTCTAGACATGGACCCTCACTGCCAGGCTCAAAGTCCTAATGAGTTCCTCCAGAAATGTGTTTGTATTTGTGAAGTCATTAAAATGACAAAAAAGACAAATGTACATAAACAAGACTCATCTTTATTCTGCAAACTCTGAAACCCAGGTAGAAAAACAGGACTTTACTGTTTCATTTGATCTCAGACATTATTACAGCGCCCTCTGCTGGTTCACTGCAGACACTAAGTGGTCCAGTTTTATTTGTCACAGGTTTTATTTAGCAAAAGTTCTGAGTAAAATGATTCTTAAACAACCAGAGACCAGAGGAACGTAAACTTCTCTATCGGATTCTGTTCTTACAGGACACAGGTGTGTGTCAGGAAGCGTTACAGACGACGCACAAAGGGAGCTGTGATGGTTTATGTCAGGGTGTCTGTCCCCAGCTGAAGCTCAGCAGAAGTTGATGCAGCAGGAAAAAGAATCTGAACAAATTAAATCTGATACAGATTCTCCTTCTGGAGTCAGATCCAAGCTCAGACATGTTAAGAGAATCTGTCTGAGCTCAAACTGTTCTGTGAGGAACTAAACGTGGTGCAGGTCTGAGCCACAGCCACAGGAAGCTGGTTTGAGGCTCAGGTCAGACACTTATTAAAGAAGCTTCTCTGACTTTTCCACCAGACAATAAGACATCAAAGTTTAGACTGAGACAAAGAGCAGATCACATTTTCTGACCAGTTCATTCACAGGTTCATGTCTCTGAAAGACGTTTCACAGTCTGACCACCATTACCCAGAATGCCCCAGTACTTACGCAGTGTGGGCGGGAGGGGCAGGTAGTAGGCAGTGGCGTCCTCCAGACGACTCAGGACGTCATCGAGTCCCGATGTGGCAGCTCGACCCACCTGGGAGTCATGCAGCAGCTGCAGCGCTGCCCGAGCCGCGTCGCTCAGACGCTCCAGCTGATCCAGAGCTCCCTCCAAACCATCCACCACCCACAGCTGCACGTCACCCAGGGTCCCGAAGAGGGCGTCCTTCAGGTGACCCAACACCTGAGGAGGACAGGAACAAGAGCAGACTAGAGGCTGCAGACATTTCAGTTCACTGCAGTGGAACCAGACGTCTCTAACAATCCCAGGACTCGTTGTCCCGGTGAGATCTAACTAAACTGAACAAAACGTCACTGATGTACTAAACAAACTACTCTTATCTCTTAGTTCAGAAATACGATGAGAATATTCTTTATCAAAAATAAAAGTATTATTATAACCTCTTATTGTAGAATGGCTCATGTCAGAATGATGCTGAGTTGGATCCATAAGTATTTTGGTTCAGATGAGTTTAAAGTGTCGACCGTCAGCTTTAATTTAAGGGTTTGGTTGAAAATGTTGCTTGAACTGTGTAGAAATTACAACAGATGCTGTACATGTATATTATCCTTATCCTGTTGTTGGTGGTGCTGTCTGAACCTGAACCACCTGAAGTGTGGGAACCACATCAGATGCTGAGTTTCTTCTGTTCTGACAGGTCGTTACTGCAGCTGTTTGCTCACTTGTTTTCTGTGCTGTTCCAGGACTTTTAATGTTCCTGAACTCACCCCTTTGTTTCTTTCTTGTTAAGAACCAAACAGTTGGTTTGACCACACATAATGTTTCTGCTGCTGCTGTTATGTTAGTTTGAGTTTTTAGTACTGAGATCTGTTCACTGGCAGTTTCAGCTCTTTGGACTTTGTACTGACAGTAAAGATCAAGTCTGAACCTTTGATCTGCTGCCTGTAAATGGACTAAAGAGGTGATAACACACCTGGCTGTGGAACAAATGATGGACTAACACTGGCTGAGTATAAATAAAAATGGTTCCTACATGGTTCTTTTGTCCGAACGTTAAATTAAAGCTGAGAGTTTACACTTTGAGCTCGTCTTGGTTGGTTGGTTCTTTTGGACCCGACTGTACATCAGCTTCTACCTGCAGTGAGAAAATATTCTGATGCTTCCAGGTGAACAAACCTCGTCTGTTGATTGGTTCAGGATTGGGAAGTTTTTCTCCAGACGGTCGAGACCAACTAGGGCAAAACTGTTGGCGACTTCAACTGCAGAGAAGATGGGGGGGGGGTCATATTATCATGTTGTACTCTAGTATTTATCTCCACATACAGAACCCCCACCTCTACATACTGTATTAGTATTAGTAGTAGTAGAGGCTCTGTCTATGTCTATGTGCAGAGCCTCCACCTGCAGGTATCAGCAGTAGTAGTAATAATAGTAGTAATAGTAATAGTAGTATAGTAGTAATAATAGTGGTATAGTAGTAATAATAGTAGTATAGTAGTAATAACAGTAGTATAGTAGTAGTAATAGTAGTAGTAGTATTTAACAGACCACGTACTCTGTGGCTCCAGGTTCTGCAGCAGAGGTGTAGCTTGTTTCATGGCCTCGTGGGACAGGTTGCGAACTCCGACCTCAGCCATTTCTCCCATCAGCCCCAGCAGAGGGTATCGACCTTTGACCCCTGAGTACGCCGAGGCCACCGACTGCAGTGCTGAGCGAACCAGAGGCAGCCGGGAAACTCTCAGCACGGCGCTGGTCTGAAAGCACATTCTTCTCGTGAACGTGTTTTCTGAACTAATCCCATGATTGGTTAGAAGTTTGTAAAAACACACAAGTACTTTTCTTTCTAAACATGGTGGGAAATACATATAAATACAGTGGATCCAACAGTGTGAGAGCAGCTGGAGAACCTGATACTCATGTAAACCTGGAAACCATCAGAAGCTTTGAGGAAACAAAATGTTCATCACCTGTCAGCTCTAAACGTTTCTGTTCCTGAGAATCGGTGGAGAGACGACACGGTCAGAACAACAATCAGACTTAGTCCTGATGCTTCTGCTGGAACCTGGAGACACAGTCATGTTTCTACCAGGTGAACAACAGCTGCAGGTGGATTTAGTGAACACGAGAGTCACCTGAACCTGAGCTTCACTGGATTGGACTCAGAGATCTGAGCTTTAACATGGTCCCTGATGATCTTCAGTTTCTGTAGATCTGCACTTTACACATCAGAACTTCCTGTTTCTACATCCTCAGACTTTCTGATTCTTTCCAGGTTCACGTGAGAACATCTCAGACTCTCAGTCCACAGTGGAGAGGCTCACTGGTTGTGATTCATGCATGTTCTTATTGAATCTGTTTTTAGTGTGAAGTTTGGTTTTATTCAGTCAGTATTTAATCTGAGAGATTCAGGAGTGTTCTTCTCCTCTGCAGTACGAGTAGTATTAGTGTTTACTCCTGAGTGTGGACCTCTGGGTTTCTGTGAACTCACCTCCTGATACTCATGTTCGGACATTTCTCCTTCAGCCAATCTGAAAGAGAAGAGACATCACAGATCAGACTCATCACGGTGTTCAGAGTTCAGCGCGAGGGAGTCAGCTGCTGCTGCTGCACAAAGATCTCCACTGTTCTGCTCCAACCAGCAGAAAAATCTGATTTTCTCTGTGTGAAGAGTCGACAGCGTTTCCATCGAATCCGTCATCTGCACAGACGTCGGCTCTGAGCTGCGACACAAATGACCATTCAGTGTGTTTGATTTAAAGCAGCAGCACGTGTGGTTTTTAACTTTTGATTCACACACATCTGTGTCAGGAAGACTGAAGATCATCTCTGATGTTTAACTTCTTTACTTTCTCAGCATCAGACGAGATCAAATCAGGAAACATCAGTGGTTTCATTTAAATTTCATCAAAGGTGAAAATGAAAAAAAGCTCCTGATACATCACTGGAACCTTCAATTAAACTACTGTGTATTATGAGGAACATGTACATGTACATGCAGTATTAAAAGTACTTAAGAGTGTGTTTCTGTTTGTTATCACTGATGTATTAATGTGTAAACTACCAGCAAAACGTCAGTTACAGAGCGAAACCTTCACAAATTATTTACACTATCAGATGTGTAGAAAGTCCGCAAAGTCAATACTCGAGTAAAAGTACTTACCCAGGAAAATACTCCACTACAAGTAAAAGTACTAAAGTACATGATCTAAATGTTAACGTAAAGTACAAAAGTAAAAGTACTGCACTAAGAAAACAGAGTATTTAAAACATTTAGTCCAGATTTTATCATCTTATATAGAGACAGAATGATTAATCAGATTTATTCATATATCATGATTTTTATAAGAATCTGATCCGAAAAGTAAAGTAATACAAATGGAAATACTCTCAAAACTACCTCAAAAGTGTACTTAAGTGCAGTACTTGAGTAAATGTACTCAGTTACTCATGTTTCCACATTCAAGCTTTAATAAATAAATCACAAAGTAACCAAAGCTCAAACTGTAATGGAGTAAAAGTAACTGTATTTTGTTTCTCTGAAATGTGCTGAAGTACACCAAGTATTTATACTTACATTTTATACTTACAATTTACAGAAATGATTAATATTAAATGTAATAAAAAGTAAATCAGTAAATGTATTAAATTAAATTAATAAACTAATAAATGAAGTCAAATAATCACTGTTTAATCTCTCTTCATACGATTCATCTAAAAATGATCATTTGTAAAGTAACTACAGCCTCAGATAAATATTTCTGATTCTCATTGAAGTAGTTGAGTAAATGTACTTTCATCACTATAGTTACACTGTAAAAAACATTATAAAACCAGTAGAAAGTAGAAGTTAATCAAAAGTCTTAAACTGAGAAATCTCCCAGGTTAAAGATGTGAGGATTGTTTTTTACATTTGGAGGCAGAAAAATCTGAAACCGGTCGTTCTGCTTCTTTCTGCTCACAGAGAACGACGATAAGAACCTTTCACAAGCAGAACACAAACTCAAACAAACAACAGGTTCTTTCCACTTTTAAAAATAATTAGAATAATTTCACAGTTTGATGAAGGAAACACAGGGAGCTGGATCTTACCCCATCACAGTGGCTGCAGACCGGACGAAGCAGCTGAACTGAGCAGCGTCGATCGAGACTCTGGAGATAAAGAGTCTGAGACCTGAGACCTGATTGGTCGAAGCTGCTGAAGTTTTTCTCTTCGCATGAAACTGAATCAATCAGACGCAGTTGATCGATTACGCAAACCAGCGATAAGAGTGAAAAGTGCTTTTATTCATACTTTTTATGTACTGGACTGGGTTAAAGTTAGTTAAGTTTCAGAGTGAATGTGGGGGGGTCACTGTGTCATAATCCACAATCCATGAACATATGAACACATAAATCTACATAAAGCAGCTTTGAGACGTGAAAACTGCTGCAGCCTTTATGTTTGAGGTGTTATGAACAGAGTCCAAAGTCAATTCCAAGCTCCATTAGGGGGAACATTCAGTGACCCACCTGCTGTGGTCTGTGCAGGACCCGGACCTGTGCAGCGCCTGTGCAGGACCTGGACCTGCGCAGGACTGGCTGCCTCTCTAACCTCTGTGTGAACTCCTTCCTGGAGCCAGTTTGTGGCAAAACCATCACAAGACGTGTGCAGGAAGAGCCAAAAAACCAAAGGCTCATCATGTGGTCCTAGACTCCAGGAACTGTTCAGAGTTCTGTAATCATTAAAGACGGACTCGTTAGAACACTGCAGGTGACTTATGACATCATGTAGAGCTGAGATTAATGTGTCACCATCAGCTCACCTGTGAGGCCTGAACCATCACCGACTGGTTTCCTCTGTACTCTGCTGTCATTTAGGAAGGTTGGTACCACTCATACACAAACATCCCCCAACGTTGTTCTTCAGTTCCTAGAACTGATCCATTAGTTTTTCATTTCTTGTGGTTACATCACAAAAAATCCCCATGAAGAAAACGGACATCGAGAGTCATCTTCACTCCCAACACGACTCCTTTGTCAAAGAGTCCATTAATACATTCATTAATGTAAATGATTCAGTGGTTCGGGTTCGGTTGGACATGTGGACTCTGACGTGGACACGGGGACGAGGGGGGGGCCACAGAGAGACCAGTGTCTGAGCGTTCATGTGACTGCTGCATCACCCTGAGTTTGTGGTGTCAGAAAGTTCAGGCTCGTTAAACGTCAGTGTGAAGACGCTCGTCAGTAAGTCACAGAGAGAAACCGTGACCTCACTTCTAACTGGAGTCTTTCTAAACATCTTTACCGAATCCAATTTGAACTTTTACTGCTGGGACTGTTTCTTCACTGGACAACAACTAAAACAAGAAGTTTTAGAAGTATCCAGACCTCAGAAAATCACTGTTACTGCAGTACTGCTACTTCTGTACATGTAAGAACATGCACTTAGTACTTTAACGTGAGTAAAACATCTCAAACGGTACTTCTGCTTGTAGTCGAGTACTTTTTGGTGGAGTACTTGTACTTCTTCAGGAGTCTGTGAGAGAAACAGAAGAGGCGTCAGACGAAGGAGCCGTCATGGCTAACTCATTTTTTATTTGCACGTCCAATGACTGTTAACAAACCCAACACAGAGGTTAGCATCCAGGTCTACAGCAGGGGGCGCTCAAACACACTAAAGCTCCGAGGACATCAGACAGGAAGGAACCAGCAAACATCTTCACATCTGTACAAATCTACAGTCACTCCACAGCTGCAAAATAGGCTTCACACGGTTTATTGGTCAGAGAAAAGTGTGTTTACATCTGCACGAGTCAAAGTGGATTCAGTTTTACACACGTTGTTAGTCTCCGACGTGTTAGCGAGCTGGATTAACTTTAATCTGGGATTAATGTGCTTGTTCACTTTGGACAAATGTTCACTGGCTTCAGAAAACACAGAGGTGAACACAGCTTTTCTGCAGGGAAACGTTCACCTGTACAAATCAGTGCAAATGGGAGAAGAAAAGTGGTCGAGGTGAAAATGTACAAAATGAGACGGAGAGAGAGAGAAAGGAAGGAAGGCGAGCGCTGAAGCTGAGAGCAGCCGTGATGAGAAGAGAAGAATCTGTTTCCTCATTAACTCATGATCCAGGTTTTATTTTGTCAGAGGAAACAGCTCCTGTGTTTGTGTCTAGTCCTACTGATACTGACAGAACCTGATTTATACACTTGAAACGTCCTGATCAAGTTTTTTAAAACACGCTGTGCTTTTTAACATCATCAGATCCAGAATCTGGTCCTGGTCCTGGTCTCCTCCTCCAGTCAGAGCAGATTAAACCAGTGACTCACTGTGTTTTTCAGATCCTGGTTCAAACACGTGAAGTTGATCAGCTTCACTTGTTGATCTAATCTGAATATGACGAGATCCTCTACAGTGAAGATGATCCCTCTGTTGGTATTTCTAGAACTACAGAAACATTCAGTGGAGCATCTTCCCTCACACACAATCTTTAAGCAGCAGGTTCCTCACAGAGTTCATGTTCTTTAGTGAAGCTGGAACCACGTTTGTCATGTGAAGCTGCTGAATGTTTCTACTCTGATATTTACTGATGACAAACAGAGATTTTACTGAACTCAGTCTCTCTGATGTTCTCTGTCCTGTGTGTAGAGCCTGACGGTGAAGGAGGAGCTGAACAGGATCAGATTGGATCGGTTGTGATCAGGACGTGTCTACTGGAGTGTTTTCTGGTGCCTTAGGTTGATAATTATGTAGATGAGGAGATAATGAAGTTGGGATCACGTTACAAACCAGCTGCTCTCAGCTTCTGCAGGAGGATTGAGTCAAATAAATATTAGTGGAAATAATTCATGTTACAAACAAGTCATTTACATCATCTCTCGGTCTGAGTGAAAGGTGGATTATTAGCATCTACACAGTCTTCAGTCAGGAGACCCCCAGTTTCTGCTGCAGGACCGAGAGGAGCAGAACCGTCACGCTGCAGCCAGGGAGCTGGTCGAGTATCTGGAGCGGGATGGGAACCAGGTCTGTAGCAGTTTCTTATTTGGTCCTACTGAAGACTACACGTGGATATATTCAGCGTTTAGTTCTATGCACGTTACTGAGGTTGGACGTTTTCTTCCTGTCAGCAGTTCTCAACTCTTCACATGGAGTTTTTTTTCTTCTCGGACAGACATGCGATGAACTGCATGACAACAACAGCAGGAGGGGAATTTTTATCTTTTTTGATGAGCGAGCATTCCTCCCCCCCATCTACACACATCGACGGCCAGGACACGAGAACAGTGGAAATGGATTCAATGCTTTTTAGTTTATGGGCTGAAGTAAAGAACTGCAGAACTTTTCTTAGACTTGCGAGTGCAGAGGTTTAGAGAGAGATAATAGAGACAGAGTTTAACTATGATCACAACAGTGTGTGTGTGTGTGTGTGTGTGTGTGTATGTGCTGTACACTGAGTCTTTATTTCCCAGTGGTTTCACTGGTGGAGTCCCAGCCGGGTGCTGCTGGTCCTCCCTCAGTACTCGCTCAGGTTGTGCCATTTGGAGATCTGCCTGCGGGGGTTTTCACAGACCTCCCTCCAGTGGGGGGCCCCGGAGGTGGAGGGGCTGTGGAGGCCGAGCAGCAGACGGCCCAGCACCTCGTTCTTGGTGGTCCGGTCAAAGTCGACCACCAGGAACTCCACGGATATCTCGGGCAGCAGCTCCGGCGGGATGTCGTAGATGAAGGACTCGTTGAAGACCGGATTCAGCGTGCACTTCTTCACGTGGGTCTTCTTCTTAGCGATGCGCTTGCGTCCGTAGAAGACGTTCACCTTTACGTAGGGGTCTGAGGAGACAAGAGGAGTTCATGAAGGTTAGTGAGTAGTGTCTGTAGGAAACAGAAAATGCTCTGGAATAATTTCCGCTCTCTGGACGTCCACTCACTTGCCGACAGCCCGGTGATGTCCATCTTGGGCAGGTGTCGAGCCTTCAGGACGACCACGCTGAGGCGATGAGACACCGGCTGGTAGGACAGAGACACCAGAAGCTCCCCGCGGCTCTCACACTGAAAAGACAGGATGAAATGTCAGAGACGGACTCAGTGTCCGAGCACAGGCCAGCTGACAGTCTTGGCTGGGCCCGGGACAAGACAATCTTAGATGCCCCCCCCCCAAAAAAAGAAAACCAATCCACTGCATTCTGACATAATTTTTTTTTAACCAGTAACACTGTAACGTGACTTTAGCGTTCGTTTTGCCATCTCACGTATGGCGTTCACTCAGTCGGTCATGTTAGATGGTCATAATGCAGGATCGCTGTAACTAAGTGTCTGATCAGTCTCTCTGACGGGGCACC
>JAUMHL010000009.1:313666-326214 GCA_032362345.1 Sandelia bainsii | reverse complement strand
TACTTCTCTGAGTACTTCACTGAGTACTTCACTGAGTATTTCTCTGAGTACTTCACTGAGTACTTCACTGCGTATTTTTCTGAGTACTTTACTGAGTATTTCTCTGAGTACTTCTCTGAGTACTTCACTGAGTACTTCACTGAGTATTTCTCTGAGTACTTCACTGAGTACTTCACTGCGTATTTCTCTGAGTACTTTACTGAGTATTTCTCTGAGTATTTCACTGAGTTTTTCACTGAGGACTCCTCTGAGTACTTCACTGAGTACTTCACTGAGTATTTCACTGAGGACTTCTCAGTACTTCACTGAGTACTTCACTGAGTATTTCACTAAGGACTTCTCTTTGTACCTCTCTGAGTACTTCCCCGAGTACTTCTCTGAGTACTTCACTGAGTATTTCACACGTGGAACGTGCACAGAGGTGCTGAGGCCCCAGGGCCCTGATTTAAGAGCGGGGCATCTAGTAGTACTCACTCAATCTGAGCTATGCTGCAGTATTATTGCTAATATTCTTGTCTGGTGGTTTTCTCCACATGATCGATGGTTAAAATGTTTTTTCTTTTGATTCTCATCAGGTTTTTAGAATCAGACAGTAAGTGATGCTTGGACAGAACGGGAACCAGAGCGGCTGCACAGAGACACTGAGGAGTCAGTCTGGACCCCCTGAAGGACTGTTTCTGTGAGCAGGTCTGTTGGAGGCTTTTTGCTGTGTGTCGGTTAATAACACAGAATCACTTTGATGCTGTTTCTATAAAAACATCGGTGACGTCACAGTTTAGAGTCTGAGCTCAGAAACGAGTCCAATCCCTTTAACCTGCAGACGTAGTTCCTGTTACATAACCAGCAGCAGCAGGTTAATCTGAGCATCGGCTCCTCGACTCACTCACCTGTTTCTCTGTTTCACTGCTTTTACCTGGTCATGAGCGGCAGCATGAACACACCTGCCTCCACCTTCATCCTCCCGCTCTGCCTCCTCCTCCTCCTCCTCGGGTCCACAGCTGTGAGGGGACATCGGTGGACGGACGAAAAGACGACAGGACAGTTGGAGGACAGCAGGGAGCTGGTCAGTTCACTCTCACTGACTTCACACCAGTAATCAATAATCAATAAGGACACGTGACCTTATCGATTACTGAGTCTGATCAATTGTTTATCTGCTGCTGCCAGTTCAGTTTGTTTTTACTCAGTGGAGAAAAGTAACTAAGTACATTTACTCAAGTACAGTTTGGAGGTATAGGTACGATACATGAGTGTTGTGTTTTGTGTACTAGTACTTCAGTACATGTCAGAGGCTGATTTTTGTACTCTCTTTGTACAAACAAACTATTTTACTACTACTACTACTACTACTACTATAAATAAGTATTTTTCTATACAAAACACCAAATATTTCAGTTTCCAGTTTCTAACATCTGAAGATTTTCTGCTTTTTATTGTGATTCTTTGAATAATTTCATTTTTAATCTGTTTTCATTTTTCTCAAACAATCAGCAGATTAATCTGACAAATCAGTTTGAAACATGGTCAAACACACTGAATGAGATTATTAACACCAACAAATGATGAATGAAGGATTTCAGCGTGTCTCCGTCCTGTGTCTCCGTCAGCTCGTGGTTCTGCACAACGTCCTGGAGAAACTTCAGAGCAGGAAGTTTTCCACGCTGGACAGGAGACAGAGCCGCCTGTTGTCCCAGTAGTATTACTGCAGTATTACACAGAGTACACGCAGTACTGCCGTCTAACCTGTGTGTCTGTGTGTGTGTCAGTGTGGAGTCGGGGCGTCGTGCTCGGTGTAGAAGGGCCTCCGCTTCGGGCAGCTCTGTGACTGTCAGAGAGGCTCCAGGTGCAACTTCTTCTTCCTCAAATGTCTGTGATCTTCATCGTGTCTCAGCTCAGTCCTGCAGACGAGGCTGGAGCCGCCTCCCGAGAGGCCCCGGGGCCAAATGGAGCCCCGCTGTCCTTTATCTTATCTTAATGGATCTCATCAACTGTTTTAAGTAAAACTGATTTACACAGAGGGGCAGAAGTTAAAGTACTCACTTTAACTTTACTTGAGTTTACTCAAGTATCAAGTTTAAATGTACTTTAAATACTGAAGTACAAGTACTCCCTGCTGGGGGGTGGGGGTGACTGACGTGTTCATGTTGGCTGATTTAACGTTTTGTTTTCAGTGAAAAAGTCTAAATGATCGTGAAGCAGCTTCTGACACTAAACTGAAAACCTCAGAAAAACATTTGTCGGATTCAACTGGATCCAGAACTTTTTGTTCTGTTTGTGATTTCACACAGAAAAAGATTTGTTGAATAACACAACACACAACATAAACTTAAATATTTCAGGTCTTAGAAGCTGATTTTAGCAAAGTCTCACCAGGGTCCCAAGTGCTCCTGAGGCCCCTGGTGATCTCTGGGCCCCTGGGAATTTTCAGATTTGCTTTTTGTGTCTGAACAACACAACAGTGTCTGAGCAGCAGATCTCCTGAGTTTAAGATCCAAAACAATGTACACTACATTTCCCACAATGCACCTGCTTTTCATGAGTCTTTGTTACAGACCCGATGTTAACTGAACTGAGTGAAAAACTGATTTGTGTCCTTTTCATGCTGCAAGTCTTTATTTTCTCTAACTGTAAAAGCAGACGTTCTATTTTCTAATAAAATAATTTTTTTGAATGTTGGTTTCTCTTTTATCAGATGAAAGTCGCTGCAGTTTGATGCAGATTCTCTTCATGTGTTTTTAAATGAAATGTTCTGTATGATCTGAAGAATCCAGGTCAGGTTTTTATCAGACTCTAATCTGGTCTTTGTGAGTCCGACCAGACTGTTTCCATCAGTGATTAAATCTCTGGGTCTCAGTTTAACAGTAACAGGTTGCATTCGTGTGTTCATCACTTCACCAGGTTTTTTCAGTATCTTCATGTTCAGGTTCATTTGTGTCCAGAGGATCAGTGAAGTCAGATCTTTACTTGTAACATGTCAGAATTTATTTGTTCATCATATTTTATATGAATAATCTGAATCTGTAACAGAAGCTTTAAAGCAGCGTTTCTCAACGGGGGCGGTACCGTTCGAAAGGCACTGGGGGGCGCTGGGAGAGAGGCAGCCAAGAGGGGAGCGATCAGATGAAATTTATACTTTATAATTGATACTTTATTGATCGGACGTTGAGCGCTGTTATTCATCCCCACATATTTAACATTATTCACTGTTATCATAAAAGACTTTTCACACATTAGTACGTTTGATTTGGACCCAATCAGTTTATACATTTGTAACTTTGTAGCATTTTCGGTTCGGTTGTTTCTTTTCACAGAGAAAAATCTAAACGTATCAAAACGCGTCGCTTCAAAGCACGTGAGAACGTCCTCTCTGCTTATTGGTCAGATGTGTCGCCGCGGGAACAACACAAGTAAATACAGGAAGTAGATCCTGTCTTGTAGGTTACTGCATGTTTTTGATATGAAAACAATGAAACAATTACACGATTTATGTAAACGTGGGTCTGTCGTTCACCTGGTGATTGTTTATTACGTTACATCACTTTTACAATTATCCGACCAGATGTCTGAGACGCTTCTCAGTACTTCACGTTTGTCCGCGATTCATCCTGCTGCGGTTTTAGGCTCATAAACGAAATAAATTTTAATCTACACATAGTCCACTGCTGTCAAATCAAACGATTCATAGCTATTGGTCCTGTTTTGGTTCGGTAAGTTTTCTCACCGGGGAGACCTCACCAGGGTTCACTAAGTGATTCTGATCGAGACCACCTCTTTTTGGGGGTCTCGGTGCAATGTACACACACAATCACGTATTAAAAGTTTCATATCAAACAACGTAACATTAGTAAAACAAAACACGAAGTTATGTTGGCTGCATAAGGTAAAACACAAATGTACAGCTCCCGATGTGACTGCTTTGCAAGAAGATTTTATTTAACCAACGTGCGGATTATTTACGCTGTTATAATTTTACTGGTATTTATCGCCGTTATTATTATTATTACTATACTATTCAAGCCTGAGCAAACACTTAATTTGGCTGAACTGACAAAGGAAGCTTAAATATCCATCTTGGTCAGTTCAGGCTTAAACTGACATCACTGTGTCCAGACATTAAAAAGCTGACCAGGCACAGGGCTCACTGTGAATTACTGTCTCAGCTGGGAACTTTTCATTTTGTTGATAGGTAAATAAAATTTTTTAGTTGGATTCTCAGAGTTTGGTCTTGTGTTTAAAATCCAAAAGTGCAGCTAACTTTAACGTTGTTACATATAGGCCCTGTGCTAATTGAATGCATTTGCAACAACTGCAATTGTATTTCACTATATACTCTATACTTATATGCTCAGTAAAGTACCACAAAACTGTACTTCAGTAGAAACTTTACATTGAGATGTAGGAAACATGACATAAACATCTTTTATTAAAATATTTCTAACTGTAACACAATCTGACCAGTTTAAACAAATTCCAACACACAGAGAGGTCAGTGAAGTACACATGGCCTGATGACAGTGAACACAGCATCTGCTGAATTAAATCACCTGGTGACACCCACCTGATCGTGTCAGTCCCCTTTAGACACGACTAACTTGTCAAATTAAACTGTCTTTAGATGAAATAAAGTGTGACAGCAGCTTCTTCAGTCTCTAAATAAAACCTGCAGATGAGCAGCTGCTGCTTCAGACCCCCCCACCCCACCCCACCCCACCCCCCAGCTCAGCGCCTCAGTCCCAGTGCAGCTCTGTCTCTCCGACCATCGTCATGTACTCGTCCAGCTCAGCGTCCAGACGCCGCCTGGACATGGACATGTAGTCGTCCAGTTGTTGGTCCAGTCTGCTCTTGGACAGCGACATGTACTCGTCCAGCTGTGCATCCAGCTGCTTCCTGGTCGGTACATCCCGTCTGCTCCGTCTCCGCCCCTTAGAGGGTCCGGCTCCACCCCTCTGCAGGTGCCGCCGCAGGTGTTGTCCTATAGGAGAAAAACACTGTTTTTGAATGAAAAAGACTTTTTTGGATTCATTCCTTCATCTGCAGAGTCAGTGAGGAGAGAGACAGGTAACAGGAGACAGGGTGTGACATAAAGGTCTTCAGCCAGACTCAAACCGGGTCGCTGCCGTGGCCTGAGCTGTAACTCTGTCTGATGTGCTGAAAAACTGACCTGCAGCCAGGTTCTGGATGTTGGTGCCGGTCAGGAGACAACAGCCAAGTCGACTCTGCAGGTGACGTCGTCCTGCAGAGGAAACACAGGTACAGGTGTGATGATGCAGGTGAATGATTTAAATACGTGAAGCAGATGTCTGAACTGTCACATTTATGTTTCCTGACAAATTAAAACCACTGCAGCTCTGAACCACTCGTGAGTGTCAAACACAGCAGATAATTAAATATTTCAGTGAGACCAGAATCTAGTTTGGATCTCTGATCTTTTAAATACATTTCTAACAAATACTCTGTGTTTATTTAAGAAGGAACCAACAGGGGGGTGAAACTGTTCTAGTGGAGTTTCAGGAGGGTTTAAGGAGGTGCTTGGTGTTGCTGTGAGCCAGCCAGAACCAAGGGTGGTTGGAGAGCCCAGTTTAATCTGAACTAGATGCTTCAGAACCACCACCTCCAGGTACTCACTCCTGTAGGTGGAGGTAAACCTGGATCTCCATCTGTACTTGTTCCTGAAGCTCCAGAAGCCTCGAGGTTTGGAGGCGGAGATGCGATGAGTGAACCGCTTCCAGCCGAGTCGGGTCCAGACGTTTCTCCTCCTCCTCAGACACTGCTTCACCCTCGGGGAGGCACCAGGAACCAGCTCACTGACAGTATCCTGGGTGTTAAGGTAAAAGTCAGACCTGGTTTCACAGACACGGGTGTTGCTCAGGTAGATATCCACACTGACATTATCATCCACCATCATGAACAGAAACCTCATCATTCAGTGGGTCATGAGAAATAACAAGTAGGTTTTATCTTCCAGGATAAAAAGACCAAAATGGTAAAACAATAAATATATTAAAACTAAATCTTATATCACTTTTCTCCAGGTGTGTGTGTCACGTTGCACCACCATCAGCCCTGTGACTCACCTGCAGGCCCTGCAGCGATGACTGCTCCTTCTTCACCAGCAGGACCACCGGCGGGGGGCCGGACACTCTCTGCTGCAGCAGGACAGGATCAAAGGTGACCATCCCGGACTGGGTCAGCTGGTTGAGGAGAACCCCAGAGAAGCTGGAGAAGAGTTAAAGAGACACAGGTTCTAGATGTGACAATACTGAAATCCTGAATCATCATCGGTGTTTCTTACCGCTCATTGAGGGTAACTGCTGACGTACTTCTCAGGAAAAACGTTGTTGGTTTTGATGAATCCATCAGTTTTCTTATTTTCTGTCTCGTTGTCCTGCAGGACATAAAAGTGACGATGAAACATAGCTGAACCGAATCTCAGAGGCTGAGGCTCCTTTCACTGCAGGCAGGAAAAAGAAACATTCACACACACGTTTGAATTCATATCGGTAATAACCTGACTTCTAGAGAGGAGTCACACCTGGATGATCTTTTTATTTCACACGGCACCAGCAGACTTAGTTAACTTTGTACCGGGCCGCAACTTAACGTTAAAAGATCATTTTGATTAAAATAAAAGTAGTTCGTGGCTGGAATTACAGCCGAATTACAGAGAAGACTATAACGATTTACTATGATGTTAAATTTTAGTCCAGTCGTTTTGTTATTTAAAAAAAAAAATCGTGAAATATTCCGTTAGAACTATTTTGAAGGGATTTCGTCTTTCTGTACACCGACTTTATGTTTGTATGTTTACGTTTGATTTACTTTAATGTTTTCTGTTCCCGTCACTGTAAAATATGTCATATTTGCTGGTTAAAGGTTAAAACATTTTAAAACTATTTGAAGAATAATTAGAACCGTAACTACACCACGATGTTAACCAGCTAGCTAACGTTAGCTAGCTGCAAACCGTCGCTTACCGTTGTTCTGACGAAGTTTCTAAAACCAGAAACTTCTTCAATGGTCGAACATTAACTTCACCGAAAGATAAAGTAGGTTTTTACTCTTAAATCAGACACAGATATCGGCCAGCTAAGTTACCTAACTTCTTATTTATCACGGAGAAAACATTTTACATCCTAAAAGCTGAATCAGTCTTTTCTACAGGTCGTTAGTTTCCTAATAATCATTCAGATTAATTTACTTTAACACAAACCGACGCTTCACCGGGGCCAAATACAAGTTTAAGTTACCTGCACACAGGTAACTAAGCTAACTTAAGACTGTCGACGTTACCTGCTCCGTCAGTTTTTCAGCTTCAGAAAGTTTTAACACCAGTTTGTCTTGTGCTTCGTGTAATTTAACAAGCGGGATTAGATTAGTTACATGTCGTAAATATTCCACTACAAGTATTCCTGCGGTCAGACCACAAATATTACCTGCTAATGTATTTAAAGTATCAAAAGTAAAAGCTGGCACACATGTCAGACCATGTACTCAGTACTTCTACTTATAGTGAATTACTTTTTCAGGAAAGTGCCTGTAGGAACAGGACAAGCTCATCACGTGATGGCGCAAACACCTGTGGCCTGTCATCACCTGGTTACCGGGGCAACCACACAGCCGTGAGCAGTGATTGGTTCTTATATCTGTCATCACCTGGTTACCGGGGCAACCACACAGCCGTGAGCAGTGATTGGTTCTCACTTTTAACAGAATTCGCGCGTAACAAACAAACTTTTTGACAAAAGTCAATTAAAAGAAAAAGGGTCGTGACCTTCAAAATAAAAGCTTCTACGACATGTGTAGATTGAAAGTACAAAACTCTTAATGTAGTGATTTTTTTAATTTAATGGTCTGATTGCTTTACAGTGTGGAGTTCTACTGGAGTACATTATATTACATACCAGAGTACGTAATACAATGTACTCTAGTACTTAATATCTCTAATATAAGTACTCTACTTAATATAAGTACTAGAGTACTAGAGTACTCCTGTGGGTGGAGGTAAACCTGGATCTCCATTTGTACTTGTTCCTGAAGCTCCAGAAACCTCGAGGTTTGGAGGCGGAGATGAAGTAACTGAATTCAAACAATAATTTTGTTTTAAGTTTGAATTCAGTGTAAAATCTATAGTAACAGACTTATTTTACCTTTTTTTCAACTTATTTTTCCTTTTTTTTAAATCTATTTTTATATATATTTTATTTAAATAAAGTGGATTGTTGTCATTATGAGCAGCTTTTCCCTCTGCTCTTATTTTTACGCAGTGCAGACATCAGCTGACTTCCTGTTATGTCTGGCTGTGGGGGGAGCATGACACAGCCGCCCCCTCCCTCCCTGAGCTCAGTGTGCAGACAGAGACGGTCTGAGTCACACGGAGGACTCGGCGTCACAGGCAGCGGATCAGAGCCGAGCAGAGAGAACTGAGTCTGGGTGAGTGAAGCTGAAACAACCTGCAGAGGGTTCTGACCGAGAGACAACTGTCTGTCTGACTGTCTAACAACCTGTCTGTCTAACAACCAGTCTGTCTGACTGTTTAACAACCTGTCTGTCTGTCTGACTGTCTAACAACCTGTCTGTCTAACAACCAGTCTGTCTGTCTGTCTGACAACCAGTCTGTCTGTCTGACTGACAACCTGTCTGTCTAACAACCTGTCTGTCTGTCTGACTGTCTAACAACCTGTCTGTCTAACAACCAGTCTGTCTGTCTGACTGTCTAACAACCTGTCTGTCTAACAACCAGTCTGTCTGTCTGACTGTCTAACAACCTGTCTGTCTGTCTGTCTGTCTGTCTTTGTACCAACCCGTCTGTCTGTACATGCCTACCTTTGCACCTATCTGTTTGTTTACTGACCTGTCTCCTGTCTGATTAATGACATCACAGTCACTTTGTTGGTAAACGAACCAGTTAATTAAGGTTAATTAAGGGTTAACGAGTTTTCAGACGAGTAAACGATGATGCTGATCAGTGATTATTACAACCTGGATCAATAATCTAATCATTCTTCTCATGCTGTGTTGATACTTTTGCTTCATGTAGTACATTTACTTTGTGCTACTTTTACTACTCTTTATCTTATGTATTTTATTTGTATTATAAAAGCTGATGATGATTATGTTACTGTCAGTTCACTGGTTCACTGTTGGATCCGTTAACCCCCCAGGTGACAATGTCGGTGCTCGGCCCGGCCCCCAGCAGTGGCGACGCCTGCCTCAGCATCGTCCACAGCCTGATGTGCCACCGGCAGGGGGGGGAGAACGAGGGCTTCGCCAAGCGGGCCATCGAGAGTCTGGTGAAGAAGCTGAAGGAGAAGAAGGAAGAACTGGACTCGCTCATCACTGCCATCACCACCAATGGGGTCCATCCCAGCAAGTGTGTCACCATCCAGAGGACGCTGGACGGACGGCTGCAGGTACGCGGGGTGGGAGGGGGGCAGGGCTCTACATTACTCTGTCTCTCTCTGTTTCTCTGTCCCTGTCTCTCTCTCTCTCTGTCTGCAAGATACAGTCATCAAGGTCCCAGCTGAGTCACTGTCTCACTCTCACAGCAACGTTCTCCAGAGAACACACAGTGTAAATGTACCACATGTAGTACCACATGTAGTAGTACTACATCGGCTGTACTAACTGATAAAGTTAGAGTTGGAAGCTGTTGTGTTCTGAAGCACTGAAAGGTTGTTCTGATGGTCGGTTCCTTTCTGGATCTACAGTAAAATCGAGAATCTTTCCTTCACATTGTGTCTTCAGTCTGTTTCCTCTCAACAGACTCAACGACTTATTTCTCAGTGTTAAAGTCAGAACTCGTGTTACAGGTTTTAATTTAAGTTCTTCAATAGTTTAGTTTCATCGATTGATTTTTAGACTCAAACAAGGAAAAAAAACATTTATAAAAATGTTCCTTTGTTCTGTTTATTTCAGCTGGAAAACATTATATTTTATTATTATTATTATATTTATTATTATTTATAATTTTATTATTTATTTTATTTTAGACATTTAACACCTGAAACGTTGAAGTTTTAGAACATGAAGCTGCAGATTAAAAGTGAATCCTCAGGTGTTGGTGTGTTTGAGTGCGTGCAGAGATCAGACTGCAGCAGACTGGGTGTGTCTCACACAGTAATTATCAGAGCAGACCGCATATAAACATGGATCACACTTCAGTCTGCTCTGCTCTCTGCAGAACTGAAACAAACCAGGAACTAGAGGAACCACCTCCAGAACCTCACAAACCCCTGCTAACTTTTCCAGAACCACTGAAACCCTCTCACAGACGTTTAGATCTCAGGAATCTCTGAAGGATTCTCACCCCCCCCAAAAACCTCATTCAGAACCCTGATTCTGATGATTTTCTGAAATGGACTTTAGTAAACCTTGAACCATTTTTTTCTCCTCTCAAGTCCTTTATTAACTAAGTGGATCCTCTGTTCCTCCTCACACCACCCTGGAAATCAAAAACCCCAGACCATTTTCAAGGAGCTGAAGTCAGAACAAAAACTGTAAAACAGCTCTGAGGAACTCTGGAACTTGTGAGCCACCTGAACTGAACCATGTGACCTAATGGAGACCTAGATCCCCATGAAGAAGCCCTGGATCCTTTTTAACATAAGGATTCTCTTCAGGATCCCTCACGGCTGCTGTCAGAGGAAACTGCAGCTCCAGGTCATTCTGTCCCTTACTGTTCTCCGTTCATCATAAAATCACACAGTAAAGCTGGACTCTGAGCCGGACTCTGAGCCGGACTCTGATGGAAACATGTAGTATGACTTAACTATGCAGCCTGGTTAGTGTCTGTCAGACTCTGCAAGGTATCAGCAGAATCTGAAACTGAATTCTGAATCTGATGGAGGAAGAGATCAGGAGGAGGAAACCGAGGAGCAGTGAAAAATGTGCAGACTTTCAGACAGTACCAGAAAAATGATGTAACAGCGTCAGAGAGACGGAGACAGTTTCCCTGCTCGGAGGAGGAGGAGGAGGAAGGGGGGCAGGCTGCCTTGTTTTGTCTGAAACACAGGAAAGGGGCCGGGTTAGGTTCAGACATTGTGTGTGTGTCTGTGTGTGTGTCTCTCTGTGGCTGCGTGGACACAGTCACTGTGAATGTGTGTCTGAGGGGGGCATTATGTCAGTAAAAGTCCTCCCAGCTGTAGACAGACCAGCGTGCGTGTGTGTGTGTCTGTGTGTGTCTGTCTGTGTGTTTGTGTGTGTGTGTCTCTGTCTCTGTGTGTGTGTCTCTGTCTCTGTGTGTGTCTCTCTCTGTGTGTCTCTCTGTGTCTCTCTGTGTCTCTGTCTGCGTGTGTGTGTCTCTCTGTGTCTCTCTCTGTGTGTCTCTGTGTGTCTCTCTGTGTCTCTGTCTGTGTGTGTGTGTCTCTCTGTGTCTCTGTCTGTGTGTGTGTCTGTGTCTCTGTCTGTCTCTGTCTGTGTCTCTGTCTGTGTGTGTGTGTCTGTGTGTGTGTCTCTCTGTGTCTCTGTCTCTGTCTGTCTCTGTCTGTGTGTGTGTGTCTGTCTGTGTCTCTGTGTGTGTCTCTGTCTGTCTCTGTCTGTGTCTCTGTCTGTGTGTGTGTCTCTCTGTGTCTCTGTCTCTGTCTCTCTGTGTCTCTGTCTCTGTCTGTCTTTGTCTGTGTCTCTGTCTGTGTGTGTGTGTCTGTCTGTGTCTCTGTGTGTGTCTCTGTCTGTGTGTGTGTCTCTCTGTGTCTCTGTCTGTGTCTCTGTGTGTGTCTCTCTGTGTCTCTGTCTCTGTGTGTCTCTGTGTGTCTGTGTGTCTCTGTGTGTGTCTCTCTGTGTCTCTGTGTGTCTGTTTGTGTGTCTCTCTGTGTCTCTGTCTGTGTGTGTGTCTGTGTCTCTGTGTGTGTCTCTCTGTGTCTCTGTCTCTGTGTGTCTCTGTGTGTGTCTCTGTGTGTCTGTGTGTCTCTGTGTGTGTTTCTCTGTGTCTCTGTCTCTCTGTGTCTCTGTCTCTGTCTGTGTCTCTGTCTGTGTGTGTGTGTCTGTCTGTGTCTCTGTGTGTGTCTCTCCGTGTCTCTGTCTCTGTGTGTGTCTGTGTGTGTGTCTCTCTGTGTGTCTGTGTGTCTCTGTGTGTGTCTCTGTCTGTGTGTGTGTCTGTGTGTGTCTCTCTGTGTCTCTGTCTCTGTGTGTCTCTCTGTGTCTCTGTCTCTGTGTGTGTCTCTCTGTGTCTCTGTGTGTGTTCGTGTGTCTCTGTGTGTGTCTGTGTGTGTCTCTGTGTGTGTTCGTGTGTCTCTGTGTGTGTCTCTGTGTGTCTGTGTGTGTTTGTGTTTCTCTGTGTGTGTCTGTGTGTGTTCGTGTGTCTCTGTGTGTCTCTGTGTGTGTCTGTGTGTGTTCGTGTGTCTTTGTGTGTGTCTCTGTGTGTCTGTGTGTGTCTCTGTGTGTGTTCGTGTGTCTCTGTGTGTCTGTCCGTGTGTGTTCGTGTGTCTCTGTGTGTGTCTCTGTGTGTGTCTCTGTGTGTCTGTGTGTGTTTGTGTTTCTCTGTGTGTCTCTGTGTGTGTTCGTGTGTCTCTGTGTGTGTCTGTGTGTGTCTCTGTGTGTGTTCGTGTGTCTCT
>JAUMHL010000009.1:269227-296678 GCA_032362345.1 Sandelia bainsii | reverse complement strand
CCCGTGAGGAGGGAACTTTCAGTCTCCTCTCATTAGCGGATCTGAGAGGGCGTGCAGGAGTGTAGCTTACCATTAGCTATTAGAAAACATGTTTTACCTGTTCAGGTGTTTGTCACCTGTGGGAGCAGAAGGTGAAGCCAGAAACAAACTGAACACAGACACTTGGTGTGAATATGGAATTAACCTCTAACTGCCACTAACAGATATTCTGTTAGTTCTGCACCACTGCTATAAGTATTAATACTGCTCATCATAGTACAAGTACTGCTAGTGTACTGTTAGTACCACCAGTACTGTTGTCAGTCAGCATTTTACGTTAAACCTGTAATTTATACAATATAATTACTGTTACGTGACAAATGAGCAAATTTCACCTGCTTGGTTGAAAAGTAAATAATGTTCGTGTTTAGTCAGGTAGAAGAAGCTGAAACTAAAGATTATTTTATTATCAAGTCATTATTATAGTTAGAACTGAATTATAGTTATTATAGTTTTTAGTTTGGTTTATGTCCAACATGGATTTGAACTATTTTAACTTTTCTAGTTTGTAAAATGTGAAAAAGTGTTGTACTGAAATATGATTTGTTTAATGATCAGAAATCTGAGCACATCAATAATCATCACAACAGTTTGATATTAGAACAACGTTCAACTTAATGAAACAGATCATTGTGATGCTGGTTTTCAATAATGGGTCACTTTGCCTATTTATTATATTTTTATTGAGTTTTTACAAATAGAAATAAAGTTTAACACATCTTTAAAGTCTCCTCGATAATCTTGAGATTAAAAATCCCTTTATTCTAATGTAGTAATAAAGTAAAGTTTTGACTTATTTGTAAACAGGTTTCAGGGTTCTACAAAGTCTAACACGTGTTCACTACAGGGTTGAAAAAACAAAAAAAGGTCGCTGTTTAACCGAACTCAGGTTTTCCTTAACTTTTCCCTTAACTACCGAACCGGATGGTCACTGAAGCTTCGTGTTGTTCGAGCGAACCTGAAACTCTCAGGAAAATATGGCGCCAATAAGGACAAAGAGTGGGCGTATCTAACGTTTAAATGTTTCATACTCGCTTTCTTATTGGTTACAGTAAAGTTAACGCCTTTGCAGTTATGACCAATAGGAGAGAATATCTTCCTGCTGTGGGGGGGTCTTAATGAATGGCTTGTCTTTGGACCAATAGGAGAGCAGGATCTGAAACCCTGTGGATATTCATGGTGAATGGGGCGTGGTTTGTCGGTGGCGGTCGGGCGCAGGCGAACATGGAGGTTTAGTTATCGCCTGATATCCGCTGGAGAAGGAGGGCGCCTCGCTGAACCGTCTTTTATTTTCACTTTTTCTTTGTTGTACTTTGTTTTTTTGTCCTGTGCTCCGACATTAATATGGAGATGAAGAAGAGGATCAGCTTGGAGCTGAGGAACAGAAATCCAGCTGAGGTGAGTACAACAGCGCGGACTTTGGTTTATTAGCAGAAGACATGGGTGAAGGATGCGGAGCCGAAGCGACGTGACGATGCTGGAAGCGTTCTGCAGCTGCACGTCGAGGTTCGTCCGCTGGGCTGTGAAACGTCCCTGCTGCCGTTCAGCGCCGACATTTTGACCCAGAAAACAACTTCACGGTGGCTCTAACATGGAGGAAACTCCCGCGGTCGGTACCGGAGCAGCCCGCCGCGTGCAGCCGTCTCTCTCCCCGAGCTAACAGGCTAACCTGGCGAGCGGCCACGCTTCACAGGAGCCCCGCGACTTCAGGGGCTGGAGGTGCTGCTTCGTGGTAAAGAAAATGTCCGTGATTGTGGGTTTGTTACCGCCCTGGTTCGTCGCGGCCGAGCAGACATTTTAACCCTCACTGTTGTGTGCGTGGTTTTCCACGGTTTGTAATCTGATGGCGCGTCAAGCCAGACTCCGGTCTTAAACTGTCAAGTTATAAGTTCGCTTGCTTACAGACCAGCGTGTTTGCGGCCCCAGCGCGTCGTGAGGAGTTTAACAGTTCTTCACTTCCTGCAGTTAAATTCGGCTAACACTTAAATGATCAGCGCTCTCCGTTTGGATCAGTCTGGAGGTTTAACTGTTCTTCACGCTGCTGTTCCCGCCCACTCCGTCGTGTTTTGGTTTAAGACGCAACAGCCCGAAAATCGACACAAGACGAGGCGCAGTTTGGTGCGAGGCACATACGGAAACATCAGTCTGTCAATCTGTCCATAGACACGTATCTAAAGTACTGTCGGTGGTCGGTCACCGTGAGGAGCTGCGGGGTCCTAACGACAAGTGCTCGTCGGTCGGTGTTTTGTTCCGGTTTAGGACTGAGAGCAGTCCAGTGGTCTCTGATCTGGATCTGGTCTCATGTGATGTGAAGTTGTTGTCAGTGTGCGTAGGTGAGTTCTAGCAGAATCTCTCTAACATGAAATAAAAAGTAAAGGTTCCACCTACAAGCTCGTTCTCTGATGTGGTTCTATAAGGTTTTGTCAGGTTCTCAGGTCACTAACTGTGACTTGGTAATGTTATACTGCTCGTTCTGATGTCAGATGTAATGTATAAATTAGTATAATGTTTGAACCAGTAGTGGTAGTAATCTATTACTGACTACTTTGTTGTAAACGTCAGTAACAGTAATCACATTCGTCTGTTTGTAAATGTGTTTTGTAATATTACCTGTGTTAATATGTCCCACTTCACAGAGGAACCCTGTAATCCTGTCTGGACCAGAGCTTGTTACGTTTATTCATCTAGAACAGTGTTTCCGTGTGCACATCACAGCCTGTTGAGGTTTTTGGATCCATGTGGTCTGTTGTGGTCTTCAGGTGGCCGAGCTGGTGGTGGACAACTGTCGCTCCACCGATGGAGAGGTCGAAGGTCTGACAGACGAGTACACGGAGCTGGAGATCCTCAGCATGGTGAACGCCGGCCTCACCTCGCTCTCCAAACTGCCGTCGCTGCCCAAACTACGCAAGGTCAGTTTTCCATCATCCAGCCTGTGCAGATTAAACACCTGTGTGAGCACTAACAGGTGTGTTTACCTTTGTTTCAGCTGGAGGTGAGCGATAACGCCATCTCGGGAGCTTTGGACACGCTGGCAGAGAAATGTCCCAACCTGGCGTACCTGAACCTGAGTGGGAACAAGATTAAAGAGCTGAGCTCCATCGAGGCTGTGGTAACTGTGGGGTTCCTGTGGTAACTGTGGGGTTCTGTAGCGTAGAGGAGAACGGCTCCGCTTAGAGAAATGTTTTCTGCTTTTTTTTTCTTGAAATATTCCTCATCATCGCATGTAGAACGTGACAAAGTTCTAGACCTGAAATATTATTATTGTGGAGTGATAATGGTTCTGTGATTGGGTCGTGGCCCTGACTCTGCTTCCTGTGTTCGGGTCCTGCAGCAGAACCTGAAGAACCTGAAGAGTCTGGACCTGTACAGCTGTGAAGTGACCACGCTGGACGACTACAGAGAGGCTGTGTTCGAGCTGCTGCCTCAGCTCACGTATCTGGATGGATACGACCAGGAGGACAACGAGGCGCCCAACTCGGAGGCCGACAGCGGTGAGTCTGAGACCAGGTCTACATCAGTCCACATAAATCAGGAGTCTGTCAGGAAACTCATTAATGTTTGAATATAATTTTGTCCCAGACGAGGATGACGAAGCCGGTCCACATGGAGAGGATGAAGATGAGGATGAGGAGGATGATGAAGGTTCTGAAGAGGAGGAAGACGAGGTCGGCCTCTCGTACCTGATGAAAGAGGGAATCCAGGTGAGTCTCAGACAGCAGACTGGTTCTCAGAGTTCAGTTGTGTCATGAGATGATGCTGAGAACCGGACTCAGACCACGTTAGTTATACAAATGTTAGTCACGTTGTTTCTGTCAATCTAAGAACGTATGAAGTTCTGTGAGATGTTAAATTCAGATCAAACATCAGCAGGTTCTGAGCTGCTCTCATGTTGTCTGTCAGACTCAGCTGTGGCCACTGGGGGGAGCTGTTCACTCAATGTGTTCACTGACGCGTTGTTGTTTCCTCAGGATGAAGAAGATGATGGAGACTATGTGGAAGAAGAGGAGGATGATGAGGAGGAGGAAGAGGAAGACGGAGACGGAGGTTTGTGTTTTGCTTCACACTGAAAATGTCCTGAGGGTCAGTAAACGCAGCAGATCGTCAGGAAGTGAACTTCACATTAAAAGTTTTTCTAACATGAGAAAACAAAAGATGAACCTGAAAATATAGTTTAATGAGATTCAGTGTGATCATAATAATTTAAAACTTTAAATTCAAATATTCTGTAATCTTGCAATTAGGACAATTTTTTTTTATGCAAGGATTTTATCATTACTTGATGTTTTAATATTTGTTTTCTGTGTAACGTGTTTGTGTCAGACGAGGACGGAGCTGATGTTCGGGGGGAGAAGAGGAAGAGAGATGAAGACGACGAAGGCGATGATGACGATGATGAATAGTTGAACCACCTTAAGCCACCCCCTGCTCCCCTGACCCCGCCGACCGTCGTCTCAGAGCTGCACACAGACAGGTTCAGGATCAGTTTTCAGTTTAGACCAGGTCACAGATGGACCCTTTCCTGTTGGTTAGTCGGGGGCTCGTGGGAAGTTCGTTAAGATCATAAATCCTGATCCTGGACTTTAATGAGACCCTGTCCTGAGTTTTTACTTGTTAGAAATGTTGGAAATCTCAGTGAAGTTTAAATGAATCTGAGCGTTCTGGTTTCATGTTCTAGACTGAGACGTTAACGTGTCTTCAAACATTATTTATTGCCCCCACCCCCCCAGTTGGTAAATGATCTTAGTGTTGCTGATAAAACAGATAAAACAAACCAACGTCCATCAGTGATAATTGATCATCAACAGACTGGAGGATTTCTTTAAATCAGTAACGGATAAGAGCCTGATTGAGACCTGATCCAGGATCAGCCTGACAGAAACCAGTGATGTCAACTAAAGTCTGGTCCTGAACCTGGTCTGCAGCTTCTCTTCTCATCCGTCAGGGAGACTCTGGACTCTCACTTCAGAAACCTCTGATCCTTGATCCAGAATCCTACAATGAATTTCTGGCAACAGCCCCTGAAGTTCTCTGATTGGATCGTGGTCACAGCAGTGCACTCTGGGACTTGTAGTTGTTTCTCAAAGTTAATATTTGTTCTTGGATTTTAAAATGACTGTTGCCACATCTGTCTGCATTGGTCTGACTCCTCCTGGTCTCTGGTCTGTGTAAATAGAAGTGAACTGGTCTGTGTAGGTCTTTGTCGTGTCGTCTTGAACCTGAACTGTCGGTGTTGAAGCTGGAGCGAGTTAATTTTATTTTTTTATTCCTGTCTTCTGATCGTGTTGCTGTAACCAGAGTGTTTTTGAATAAAAGCCACTAAATTCTCCACGTTTGTCTCTGTTCTCGGACACGGATTCATCATCACTCAGTTCTTCATTTCATTCAGACTTTTAGTCCTCGTTGGGATTATTGAGGCTGAGCTGAAAATAAACACAATGGTTTCAGAAGTAAAGACAAACAGAATATTTCCGTATTTTACCACACGAGAGTTAAAATAATAAACTGAGCTGGTTTGGTCCAAAACCCAAAGACCAGGGTTTAAGCAGGTTTAAAGTAAACAGATTTCTCCATGATCATCTGTCTGAATCTACCTGTTACTCAGGTGTTAAAAACTAAACTGGACTAAGTCAGAGTCTCCTGAGCAGAAACTAAATGTCAGAACAGATTAAACTGAGCCTGTTTTCTGACAGGTTCTGTATCTGTTTCCTGTAAAAAAAATAAAACGGATCAACAAGTATCAGCTCATAGGAGAAAACACATTTACTTTATTCTTTGTCAGAATTTAAGTTTAAATTTAGTTTCCAGTGACTCAGCAGCAGTTTCCTGTTTCCACCACCAGGTGTCGCTAAAAGTTAAACATCAGCTCTGAGTTTCCAACAATAAAACTTTAACAAGATGTTTTTGTTTTAACATGTTTTAGAACCTGTTTATTTTTCTTCTCTGCTGCTTGTTCTCCTTTTCTCTCTCCTCTTTCCACTCACCCGGACTGGTCAAGGCAGATGACCGCCCACCCTGAGCCTAGTTCATCTTAATGCCGTCACATGATTTTATTGTGATTTAATGATATAAATAAACTCAGATAAATTATAATCCGTTTTTTTTCACATTTCAGATCAAATGTTTTAGTTTCTAAATATTCAGTAAACGTGATGTTTCGGTGTTTTTCTCATCACATCTGTTTTTAATTTACTGTAACTTTTATATTTTTAGTTAAAACTCTTCATGCAGCTGATGGCAGTGACCTCTGACCCCTGAGGAGGAGGAGGAGGAAGCAGCTTTGACTCGCTGAAGGTCAGAATCTGATGATCTGTGACTCGTGTTGAATTAACAGTGGTGGAAAGTAACATTTGCATTTAGTACATTTACTCTAGTACTGGTACTTCAGAGGAAAGTATTTTTACTCCACTACATTTATGACAGTTTGTTACTTTTCAGATTAAACATGAAATAAAAACAAAGTTAAACTTTACTCCATCACAGCACACTGGATGACACTGCTGAGTCATCCAGATATCGAAGCTCCGCCTCTTTCACCTGACCCCAGGTGTGACTGTGAGGTCAGAGGTCAGACTGAAACTCTGCTCTGTTGTCGTGGAAACAGACGTTAAATGTAAAGTAGGAGTTTTGCATCGTGTTTGCATGAGACGTTCAGGTGAAATCGGGTAAAATTAAACCCTGCTTCATCCTCAGCTGTCAGATACACAAGCTCCAGTCAAACTTTCCTTCACCCTGTCTACAGGTGATGAAGTACAAGTACTTTGTTTAACGGATGTAGTCAGGTGTTATTTGACTGGTTCAGTCTTTCGCTGCTGGATGTTGTGATGATCGTTTCAAACACAGAGAAAATCAGCAGACTGCTCCTTTATCACAGACAGGTGTGTTTCTGTCTGCAGGTGCGAACTGGAGGTGTCAGTTCAGCACAACCTGTCGCCTAGCAACCCCCCTACATCTACCATCATCCCCTCTGGGTTCTGAGAACAGAAACGAGGAAAGAGTGTGAGAATTAAAGGAATAATCCACCGTTTTAGACCTCTCACGTCAGTCTGTCGCTGTCTCATCATTACAGAAGTAGTTTAACGTGTTTGCATCATGTCCAGAGATCACATCATCATGCAGTGTCACAGCTCTAAGAAGAAAATAACAGTGAGAAGTTTTTACCTATTTAGTCCTTCACTGTTTTATTGCTTCCATCACACACAGAACAGAAACCAGTTCAACAAAACCAGTACAAAAGTCTGAAAGTTGTTTAAAAAAATAAAACTTCTCGTTTCAGTGCAAATGTTTAACATGAATATTAACAAACAGGTTCAGCTCTTTTTGTCCAGTTTCACCAGGTTGGTCTCGTTTTTATTTTCACCGGGTTTGATGATTCGTCGGTTTGAGACTGTTCCTCAGCAGGATCAGGACCTGAAGCTGGTTTCCAAATAAAACACTGGATCAAATCTTAAAGATGATAAAAATAAAAGAGTCAAATCGACGAGAGATAAAGTTAAACATTATTAAGACTGAGGATTTAGTGACAGGCCAGATTCAGACTGAATAATTAGCTTGTTGCTCTGTGCACACCTGGGCACAGGTGTGTGAACGTTCTGTTAACTGATACAAACACCATTACCAGTTTCAGAGCAGGTGTGAACACAGTTTTCTAGAAGACGATGATACAGAAACATTAAAGCTAACGTGAGAGACGTGATCTGATGAAGTATTTTACATTTCCTGGTTGTCATTTTAAAAATCTGTCAGATTTCAACCAGCAGCTCCTGTTTTGTTCACACTTTCGGGTCTGAGTGAGTCACCGAGTCCAGTCACAGTCCAAGCTGAATGTTTGGCTTTAGATTTAGTTTCTCTGGCAGACTCAGGTCCTGATCCACAGTGAACATCACACCCTGCTGCTGTCATGTGGACTTTGTGAGGTTTGGGTCAAAGTATGAGAATCAGTCCAGTTCTTGCTGAACAGTAAGACCTGAGTTTCCACCTGAGCCTGAAGAACTAAAGAGTCCACTCAGTGTGCATAGGGTCTGTTTGTCCTCATCATGGGGAAAAGTCAGAACCAAAATGGATCTGTGACCCTTCAACCCAGAACCAGGACAGACAAATACATTTAAAAAGGAGCCAAACCTGAACAAAACCCAGCAGAAAATGGAGCCAAACGAACCTTTGACACCTTGTTTTTCTCTGTGTAGTTTTCAGATTTTAGACGAGTTGTTCGACCTGACAGGATATTTGTTTGAAACTAGTACCTGAACTGTGGCAGAAGCTTCACCCACATCGTGCACGGAGCCAGTCATCATACCAAAACCTGAGAGACAGAGTCCTGTGCTAAGTCCAGTTATTGGGGTCTTTTTTAATGAGGGGTCCGGTTTGCCTGTAGATCCCTGTCCGTGGTTCCCGGATCACATTTTAAGAAAAAAAAACTGATGTTTGTCCATCAGACTTGGGAACTAATGGTTTGTTCCAGAGATTTCAACCATTTCTCACAACCTTCTTCTGCACGGGCAGCAACGCTGTACAGTTACAGTAACATTCAGCACATGATTAATGTTAACAATCAATACTGGGTTGTTCATTTCTACTGGTTTTACAGGGGGATGGAAACTGGTGATGTGGACTGGACACCAGAATAAAACAAGCCATGACGTCCACTGGTCAATTAAAAGCTGAGTCTCAGAGGTTTTTAAAGGATTTGATAAAATGGATCCAACCATTTCGTGACAAGAAGGCAGTGAAATAGTCAAAAAGCTCCAGGAAAAACTAATAAAAAATGAACCCTTTCTGTTTAACAGTCAGGAAAGAGCCTCTTCTGGTCCTGAGAATTTTCAGATCAGCTGAACCTTTTTTATTTTAACCCAGTGGATGAAAATAATGAAGCTGCTGATCAGAAACCAAAGTGCTGAAGGCAGGAAAACAAAAACATTTTCATCCCAAAAATCATCAAAGTCAGTCAAAATGATCACAATCGACTTCTGCTTGTGTACCGTCACTCTGAGAAACCTACCTCGTACCTTGCATTCGTAGCATCCTCAGCTTGGATTTCTCTAACGACAGAAACACTAAATCAAGTATCCAGAGTTTCCTCATCTCTAAACTCTTCTCTTGGCACATTTTCATTCATTTGACGAGAAGTTCATTTTCTACAAAGGCGTTTGCTGGTGTTTGTGTTGCTGAAGACATCTGTGCAAACAGAGACTATACCAGAGCTAAAACTTCAACCTGGGGGGACAGTTCCCAAGGACATGACTTCAGTTAAACGTCTGCTACACATAATTTTTCAGAGGAAGATTTTTACTTGAGATATTTTATGCACCTGAGCATAAAATCAAAACCTGAATTTTTCCAGATAATTTAAAAGTGGTTCATCCAGTTTGCAGCAGCTTTTTCTGAAGTCCAGCAACCAGAACCAGAAGCTGCCTTCAGCTTTGTGGCTTCACCTGGACCAGACTGGTCTGAACCTGTGTGCCACAACATGTCCCCCTGACTCACATCAGGCTCTTGCGGTCTGGGTTCAGTTTGGTGCTTTTGGAGGGAGTGATGGGGGACGAGGAGTCTAGCTGTCGGTACAATGCACGGAGCTCCTTCACCTCCTCCAGCACCTCCTGGGCCTGGCTCCAGGCCGCCTTCGCCTCCCTCAAGAGTCTCTCTGCTTCAGCTCGAGCTGCTTCAGCTGACTCCTTCCCCTTCACCTTCCCCCGCTCCCCAGTCCCCCCAGCAGCCTCCCCTTGCACCTCCCCCAGCAGCCACTCCGTCTTTTCCAGCTTCTGGCTGATCAGATCCTGCAGCTGGTCAATGGGCATCGTGGTGCCGGTCGGTGTCGATGCAGCTGAACGAGACGTCACAGTCGTCTTGTTCTTAGCTGCTTTAGTCTCTGAGTGTGACAGGATCTCGTCCATCGAGGCGCACCGGTTTTTCTCTGCTGGTGTCAAACATTTTCCAGGCTGGGAGCACTGAGTGGGGGCGGTCTGCTCCCACACCACCACCCTCTCACGAGGAAGGCTGTGGGATTTCACAGAAACTTCTTCAGTCCTGGCAGAGAGAGCGCCCTCAGTTTTGGACCTGGGACACTCCAGACTGAGGTGGGACTGTCCCTCCTCCACACTGAAGTTTTTGCAGCTGTTGGCTTCCTGAGACACTGTGTCCTCCTCCTGGATAAGATCCAGAGTCAGCATCCCATCTGAGGAGGAGGTGGAGGCCTGAGCAGAAGAGAGGTGGAGGTCAGTCGCTGACTTTCTGAAGCTAAGACAAATGTTTTCAGCTGTCTGAAGTAACATTTAAAAGAACTCAGGAGAGAGTTGTTGGATCTGGGTGAGGATGGGGGTCTGGTAATTTTCTTATGTAACTGGTTAACTGCAAGTAGGACTAGTGGAGCTAGATAAGTGGGGATGATGGACAACAGAGCAGGATGTGCTGTTCGGAAGCTGGCAGAGGGTCCACAGCAGCTTAGCCTCAGCTATCTAACATAAATAGGAGGCTGGGTCAAGCCTGGAGTATTTAATCTCTGCCTGGGTGAGGGCAGGAATTATAAGCAGCTTAAACCATGTGAGGTCAGGTCACAGTGTGACAGGTTAGGACTAGACGTGGTGTTTCCTGTCATGGAGCCCAGCAGGTTTATGACAGCACGGCCTGATGCCCTCAGCAGCACATTTAACTGGATTGAAAACTGCCAGTGAAGTTTAATTGCCAACAGTTCCTCAAGGTGTAAATAAAGAGTTCTTCATAAGTTGTAGCTTTCACTTTGAGATAACTTTGCACACGTCCTGAATTATCAGCCTGTAAAGTATAATCTGAGGAATAATCCATCAACTTGTTCAGAACATTTGTCACAAAATAAGGGACATGGAGAATGGGCTTCCCACAGAGGAGGAGGATCATACTGACCACAGCCAGCAGGTGGCCTCTCGTCGGTAGTCGGCGGTTGTGAGGAATCTTCACTCGATCTCGGGTCAGATGAGACAGCTGAGAGTCTTCTACTATCACCTGAAAATCAAAGCAAACGGCATTACAGGTGAGACGAAACAGTCTCCCTTTGTGTAAACTCTGTTAAAGCTATGATCAAGTGATGTTAACCGTAAAGGCTCCAGGATGGTGCCCTGGAGGACTCCATGTAAACTGAACTGTACTGCTGTTTCTCTACCATCCAGAGTCTCATGGTCACCAGCCCAGTAAGTTTCCTGAGCTCTCGTTGAGATTTTTGTCACATTAGCTTATTTTAGCTTGTTGTTGGGTTGAAGCTGCCTTGTCTTATAAAAAGACTCTTTGACATTAGCTTGTTTCAGCATGTTAACGTGTTAGAAGATGCTCTTTGTGTTGTTAGCCTGTTGTTTCATCACTTTTGTTGTTGCCTGTTTTAGGTCTTTGTTCATTTGTTACTAACAAATTCTCTCGTGGCCTTGTGTGAGTTTGTACAACTGTAATAGTAATAAAAGTTATGTGCAGCCTGAGAATCTGGTGGAGCAGTTTCAGCACCGTTGACAATAAAACCTGATGGTTGCGCTCAGCCACTGAGTTTTCTGACAAGTCAACATGTGTCCTGACAGATAATTTTTCTAAAACTGAATTTAAGATATAAAATGTTTCCTGGATGGAAAACACCATGAATGTGACTTTAGTTCATGATGTGTGTTTCTTTCAGCCTGGAATACAATGAAAGCATATTGATCAGATTATTGATCAGAGTATTGGCTGGTGGAAAAGGCGAAGGTTGTTGACTGCATGTTAACCAACAGACAGCAGCTCTGACACCATCGGGACACAAATAAACACAAGCAGCACCACAGTAACAGGAAGCCATGCTTTCTAAAATCATACACGAGAACTGCTCCAGTATAAATCGTAAGAGTTTGAAGACAAGAAGTCAGTTTGTCAGATACTTTCAATGTGCATCAGAAAACAGAACTTTGTCACATCGCCCAACACACTGACAGTGAGTCACACTGTACAATAAAGAATAAACCTCCATGGGTCCACTTAGAAACCGAGGCTGGAGAACTTCATTCAGAAACTTTGAGTTTCTTACAGTGTCACAGTAAAACAGTGACAGTTGTGTGAACATTGATGATTCAGAGAGTTCAGCTGCTTTTAGTGGGACAACCTGTGACGGGTTTACCTGTTTACATCCTCCGACTCTCCCCAATTAAGGAAACTAGCTTCAGAAGTTACAGCATGATTATATCATCCACGTGACAGAAGCGACAGAATCCAGTTTGTTTTGGGAACAGTGTCAGACTGAAACTCATGCTGCGACCTACACAGACCTGCTGTTCCTCTGGGTTCAGCTCTGTACTGAGATTTGTGAACCGTAACAGAGACACAGAATAACACGATCCTTTAAGCACTCAGACGGTTGTTGGGGGGGTCTGATGATTATTGTTCAGTAACAAAATCAAATCAATCATCGACACAAACAGACTTTGTCAGGAGAGAGAAGCTGATGGACAGCGAGTGTGAACAGTTTCTGATAGATGATGTTTCAGAGTCTTGTAACGTGCTGGAGAATTAGATTGAATTCACAAAAGGAGACAAAAGTTCCACAATAAAACTAAACATACACCGAGGAACATAAAGAAAGTAAAGTATAAACTTTTTAAAAACAGAATCCATGTATTGAAATGTTGAAGAATGTGACACATCAGTTTTCCACTGAGAGGAGTCTGAGCCTGTGGGAGACCTGGACCCTGTACAAGAACCACCTAAAGCACCTTTAGAACCTTTGTCCAGTAGAACCTAAAACATCTCTAATATACACTCACTGACTGTTAGAACTTCCTTAAGGACCAAGAATCTCCTTAGTAAGAATCAGAACCTCCTAAAACCTAGAACATGTTGTGTGGCCTCTAAAGCCTTTTCACCACCCAAACCTGAACTTGGGTTGAGACTAATACAGAGCAGAACCCAGAGAACCACACAGACTGATATAATCTACATACAGATAATAATGGACTCTGTGTTTATCTCTGTACCTCATCCAGGATTCTGTTTTTGGCTCTGGTGATGGCAGCATTCAGGACGTTGATCCAGGACTCTTTCTCCTCTGGACTCACAGCCAGGAAGACCAGGTTAGGAACCTGTCACACACAAAAACACACATTTACTGGTCGTTTTAGTCACCGTTTGTTGGTTTTAGTCTTTGTACACTTGTTTTTTTGCTGAAAATGAACAAATTGGTCAAACAGAACCAACCTCACCCTGTTAGCCTGTTAGCATGTAGTCAAAGTTTAGCTTTAGCTGATTTTAGCTCGTTAACTGTCTGTCGTAGTTTTGATTTGACAACACACAAAAAACAAGGATTTAGTCTGGTCCTCACTTTGGGACTGAACCAAAGGCTGTTTGAATGTTCAGACCCGGTTTTAAGGTTCAGGATTAGGGCTGAGAGTAACACAGACAGACTTAAATACGTCTGTTTGTACTTTTCAGAAACTGTAACTTGGACTAAACTAAGATCAACTGTTCTGGTCGAACACCACAGACCAGTCCGTGTGAAACCAGCAGAAACAGGTTTAGGTTTGGAAATGAGTTATGTCATTAAGGGTCCTCACAGGGGAAGACAAATGTGCAACAGAAGCTGCCTCCCAGTCTGCAGGACACCTGATCCCCTCCCCAGGGCATGCTGGGTACTGGTGTGAAGCCTGTACCACCTGTTTCCCACCGGTCAGTTGCTGAGTCAGTCCACTTGGATTTATAACAATTCTGATCTGAGTTTTTAAATACAGAGTATCATCAGATCCAGAATCTGGTCCTGGTCTCCTCCTCCAGTGAGAGCAGATTAAACCAGTGACTCACTGTGTTTTTCAGATCCTGGTTCAAACACGTGAAGTTGATCAGCTTCACTTATTGATCTAATCTGAACATGACGAGATCCTCTACAGTAAAGATGCATCACTCTGTTGGTATTTTTAGAACTACAGAAACATTCAGTTTGTTACAGAATGGAGCATCTTCCCTCACAAATAATCTTTGTCTGAGTCCAGAGTCCGGCCTCAGAGACACTTTAAGCAGCAGGTTCCTCACAGAGTTCATGTTCTTTAGTGAAGCTGGAACCACGTTTGTCATGTGAAGCTGCTGAATGTTTCTACTCTGATATTTACTGATGACAAACAGAGATTTTACTGAACTCAAGAGTCTCTCTGATGTTCTCTGTCCTGTATATACACAGACACACAGGTGTGCAGATAGACAGGTGTACCGTGTTTCCTGGCGTGCTGCAGCGCTGCAGTCTGAACTTGCTGTGGTTCTTTTTGCTGCGACTCTTGTTCTTTCTGATTTCCTCACAGCGTTCGTAGTCCGACAGATCCAGCACCTCATCAGCCCGACCCAGCTCCTTCACCTGCACCGCACACATACACACACACACACAGGTAACACAGGTAACAGGTCAGGACAAGTGAGACAGGTGTCTAAATTCAAGCATATCAAAATCTCACTTGTGTTCATTTTCTAAAACACAAGCAGGAAGGAGGACAAAACCAGTCTATAAAAACTGAAACAGTCAGACCACGTTTCAGGTCGAGGACGTTAGTTTGTTGTTTACTCGTCAGTGTGGTCGAACGCTCTTCACCTGTGGACTGAGTGAAACTTTTAACCCGACTCACTCACCTCTGCTCGTTTTTCTTTATTTTGATGTCTGAACGTTTCTGTTCAAACTTCAGGTGACTTGATGCTGAGGACAGAGACGTGTCTACCTGCTTTCTGTGTCATCACAGGGGACATGTACTTTTACTTCACTACATTTTCTTGTCAGTACTTGTGCACTTTTACTTAATAATGATTAGGAATGTAAGACTGTACAGTGTGGTACTGATACTGTCCTGACTTTCAGCTTTGAGTTAAAGAATCAAAATAAGATGCAAACACAGTCAAATCAGGAAGAACAAGATGTTCAGACACATTAAACCAGAAGAACAGAGTCGGACACGTTGTGTTACCACAGATTTATATTCATACTACTAGTAAACTACTTAATCACAGTTCTGACTCTTTGGGTTTTGAGTTCCTTGTGGCTCTGGAGTTCCTTAGAGGTGAGCAGCTCTTGCTGTTTTGACTGTTGACTGCTGGAGCAGAACTGATCCTCAAATACCAGCAGATAGTTCTGGTCTGGTTCTGGAGGTCTGTAGAACTGAGCAGGCCTCAGTCTTGTTCTCGGAGCGTCGGAGCAGAACTAATCCTCAGATATGAGCCGATTAACTCGTCTACTCTGGTCTGTGTTTAGTCTCAGGTTTCTGTTTGGTTTCACACTGATGATGTGAGTTTAGGATCAGACTGGACTGAGCTGTGTCTGTAGCATCAACTGGTAAAGCAGAGGGATCACACACACACACACACACGGGTGTCAGCATGTCTCCTGGTTCCTGCAGGTAAACTCCAGCTCATTAATTTCCATGGAAACAGCATCTATTATTAACCAGTGTTAAACTGAGACTTCCTGGGAGAGAGGCCACGCCATGCTGGTCTCTGTGTAGCTGGGAGGACCTGCTTCATGCACATCCTCGTGTGTGTGTGTGTGTGTGTGCGTGCGCAGTCTGTTCCGTGTTACAGTCAGCACCGTTTCTGTTTCTGAACTCTTCTACAATTTTCGATGGACATAAATAAATAAAAATCTTTTTTGGTTAGATTTAAACGTCTTATGCTGCTGATTGTTCCTCTCTGTAAGTCGTTTTGGACTAAATGTGAATAACGATGTGTAAATAGAGCTAAATGATCTACTGGACATTTACTGAACCTAGAACCATGGCCTGTTTCCTGTACCATATAAACTGTACATGCAGTACCTGTGATGTTGTTCCTCCTGTGAATTTAAACCTCAGGTTATAAAAGTCTGATCTTATCTGAGTGTAAACTGACTTTCTAGTCGATCTGACTGTCCAGGTGTAGGTAACCACAGTCCCTAAATCTATCAGCTTTGCTCCATGTGATGATCTCTGCTTCATCTGGACTCTGCACCACCTTTGTCCTGCACATGTTGTAGGAACCAGGTAACACAGAGAAATCAGTTCTCCAGGAGAAATCTATGTATGCATCCCCCACCCTCAAACCCTGAACCCGATTCTAGCCTCAGGTCTAAGGCACAAGGACCAGACAACAGTAAACAGACAGAGGTCGACCATCCCCTCAGGCTGCAACAACTTGTCCTGCTGTCATTACTCTGCTGCATCATCAGTCAGATCGTCAATAATCAATAATCAGTGTTGAGCTTAGAGCAGCTTATGTAACCAGCTGCAGTGACGTCTGACTCCGTGTGCATAAAGTCGAGTTTCAAAGATCCACAACCGGTAAACTTGGTAATCATCATTTAATCTAAGATCTGACAGAATCAAGTCCTGATATCTACAGATGAGGTTGTGTCATGTCGTCTCCATGTGGAAGAGATTCTCTGACAGTAGAGGGAACAAAGAGAAGTCAGTCTGGTTAAAGGGTCCAATAATGACGTAACCTGGAGATAAACCTAACTGTGATTTTTACCAAGACCTGAACACATCACAACAATCTCCCCCTAAGGACTGAGGAGGTTTCCTGGATAAGGTAACGAGCAGTGATCCATAGTCTGTCTGCTGCAAACACCATCTGTTGTTGGCTTTGGTCTTAGAGTCAGAACCTGTTGGTGTTAGAAGTTTGTTTAAACCATGATTATAGAACATGTGTATGAGCTTCACACACACACATGCAGACAGATGTGTGTCTACATATCATGTTCATGTGTGACAGCGATGCTGCTGAGGATTACTGAGGATTAACATGGTCCAAACACACAGAGGATTATCAGTGTGAGGAGACGGAGAGCAGAAAGTCTTTGTTTTAACCTACATAACCACACTGAGCTGCTATTGTTCATTAAACCTCCTCACAAACACCAGGGGGGTCAAAACACTGACTAATGGATTATTGAAGATCAGTGTGTGCTGGTCGTTCACCTCAGTCCTTCTGTCCTTTCACACAACCTGGTCAAGGTGGGATTACTGGGCCCCCACTGCTGCCCCACAGGCCTGTGTTAGAGGTACGCCATAGGGGGGCAGGGGGGGGTCTTTGCTTCATAGCCCTTAATAGACTAAATAAACAATCTGGAGATGAATCAGTAATTAAAGCCATGGATCAGGTTGTCAACCTCAGCAGCTCTGAACGTGGTGGACGAACGTTCAGTTGAACAAAATAAAACTAAAGCTGCAGGTGACACTAAAAGAGGAAGAGACGTCAGAAACAGTCGACTGTCAAAGGAAGTTCGGAAATCTAAATTAGACTTGCTCAGTGTGTGTGGACTGTTTGAGGGCCAGCCTCACTTTTATAAGTTAGGAGGACATTTTGTCCTCAGGTTCAGACCTGCTTTTGGATCACAGCCTGTATTTATCCAGCTTCTCAGAGTCACTCTCACGAATCACTATGAGAGTTAATTTCAGATTAAAAGCTGTCGGATCAGAGCAGGAGTTAAAAGTTATTTTAACTACGTTCTGCTGGGAAACAGCGACGTCACTTTTACAACAGTCTGAGCCACAAAGTACAAATTACAGTGACGTGTTGTCGTTTTTCTGACAGAGGTTTGTTGTTTTAGACAGTGGGAAATAAAAAGTCTTTATGCTTTTAAACAAAAACAGTAACAGGAGATAGAAATGATTTTGACAGTTCGTTTTCCGTTCTCTTCATCAGCTCCAGTCACAGTTTCCCTGTGTCACACACTGTGACAAAGACTCACACTGAGGTAAAGCTTTAGTGACCGTGGTTTCTACTTACACAGCTGCTTCCTGTACATCTGTCACACAATCTCTTCCATTTGTCTCCAAACTGTATCTTTTAACACGTTCACTGTCATTTTGTGTTGGAAATGTCTCTGTCTGTACACTAACTCCTCACAGGTCCGGACCGGGACACGACACAGATTGCCTAAGTTAGGATGTCGATCGACTGTCCTGGATCAGGGTTAGGGTTTGGTGGGCTGGAGTTCGACACGGAGTTGTGGTGAAGGGCTGGAGGGTACACTGAATGTCCTCACAGGTACAGAGAGATGTGAGTGTGTGGTTTCTATTCCTAGATGAACAGGAAGTCGAGCTGTTTACTGAAGCTTCACACGAACAACACTTCACCACAGAAACAGAAACCAATTGAACCTCGACCACAGCGAGGACGCTGAGCACTGACAGACGTCCTAATTTGGTGCTGAGACTGTTTTCATGATCATGTGATAGTGAGACAATAGAGAGGAACTGCAGAAATGATCGCTTCTAAAAAAAACTTTTCAGCAGCTCAGACAGACACTGAACCTGAACACAACACATAACGGTCGTGAACATTTATTTTCATTCCTGATGAATCTGCTGATTATTTCATTTGGTCTGTAAAATGTTAGAACGGTGAAAAACCCAAAGATCAGTTTACTGTGACAGTCAGTGCTCCTGGTTCCTGATTGATACAGGGTCTGTATTGGGTGGATTGTTATTTACCTGACAAATGTTCTGATTTACATCTGTAATAATTTTGACCACCTCCATCTTAGGCTATAATTAATTAATTAAGGTATAACACACATTTGATTTGCTTGAAGAGCATTAAAACTGCGCCAAATGTGTCTTTATAAATTCACTGTTATCAGAAACAGCTTGTGTTTATGCACATTATCTAACACTATTTCTGAACACCGCCGAATGATGTCGTGTGGCTGCACTGACACGAGCTTCCCTTAGTTGCCTAAAAACCAACATTATAGAGATGTTTCACTTTTGTCACCACCACAGAAAAATTGATAAATTCATACCGTGTCAGAGTGAATTTATCACTTTAAGATCATGAGTCACAGTCAAATGTTTAGATAAATCTTGTTCATTGTCAGTAGCACGTGGGGTTCCTCAGGGGAGCATCATGGGACCCCTGTTCTTCCTATTAAACATTATGTTTAGTCACCTTAGGATACTGTTACTAAACTTTAAATAACTTTTAACATTTCAATAAAACCGTTTTGTTTTGTCTTCTCCAGAGTCAGTTCAGTTTATCTCTTTGTATATGGTACAGATACAGGAACAGAGCAGGGTTAGCCTAGCTTAGCACAAAGTAAGTAATTTCAGTAGTCCAAATATACGGTCGTTGAATTTAAGTTCCAGAAGGATGATTTGAAATTCATAAGTGTATGTAGGTTCCATCAGTATGAGACTGGTTCCAGCAGGGTGTTTTAACTGCAGATTATAAAGTTTCTTTGTAGACATTCTGTGGATGATAAAGGTTTTAAGATGATTTTCTGCAGATGGTAAAGGTTCTATGAGGACGTTCTGTCCACTGTTCCAGCAGTGAAACCAGAGCTTTCTGTGTGCCTGCAGCTCAGCCTGAAACTTGACTCCTGCAGAACGTTGACTATAGAAAGTGAAGGAGAAACTTTCTGTTTCCAGTCAGAACTTGGAGCAGAACCACGGTTCTTTTGTTTGACTTGTGCTTTGGTTAATAAATAAATGAACTGGATAAAAAACGCGTGCCCGCGCTGACCCGAGGCTAAGGCAGGTGTGGCGAGCAGCGTGAGTCCGGAGTCTATCACCTGCTCTCGGCTACAGGACAGACACCTGAAGCCGAGAGCAGTGTGAGGTGGTCGGTTGATAGACTGAAGCTCACAGCCTCATTTTCTGTTCTGACAGCACCTGTTGTCTGATTCTGGTGCTAAACATGTGTCTGACATCACGTGTACTTTCCCCAGACTATCGAGCCCTTTAGTAAAGTAATTACGTTTAAGATACAGTGGTGATCAGACTGACAGGTGACCTTAGGCCCCGCCCACCTCTGACTCACCTCTTTCTCACTGATGAACAGCTGATCTCCTCTCAGAACCACGAACCGGTTCTTCCAGATCTCTCTGAATATTCCTTTTCCGCAGAACTTTCGGATCCAGCCGGCTTTGTCAGGCTGAGAGTTCTGCGGTGCCGGGTCCTGCAGGCCCTGAAAAGGAAGCAGGTAAAACACTGATTCAGACTGACTGTCACGACCTGTGCTTTCAGCCCTTTGACTCCTGAACTTCTTCTTCTGTCACTTCAGTCTCCTCTCACTCATCAGAACCCGACTTTGTACTTTTTAATTTTCCCACAAAGCAGAAATCTATAGAGCAGCTTCTTTAGCCTTTAACCCCGTCTCCTCTCCCACGTTTCCTGGTTTATCCACCCAGGGCCTTATGCACCAAAGGTCTGCGTGTACAAAAACACATGCAAACTTGTTATCACTCGCTAAAAACAACAACTGGTCTATGAAGGACTGTGTCTGTAAAACGCTGTGGATTTTTCTTTGCCTTCATAAAAACACAAAACGAGGCTTTTTTGCTCAAGTGCACTAAAAACAAAGAGAAAATGCGAACACAATGTGATTTATCAAGACTGACTGCAGTGGCTGCGATTGCATCTGTATTTAATACGTTTGAAAGGCCGGAACAATATGCAGCAGGTTCTTTCTGAGGAGATGATGAGTTTGGAGACGGCTGCTTTCAGGTGAGTCACTGTTTTATCTGTCAGATCATTACTGGCTTTAAAGAAAGGAGCGTGTATGTATGTTTGTTACGTTCACGCTCCTTTCTAACCCTAACACCAGAGAAACACACAAACCCTCAGTTTAATACGACCTTCTCGTCACTCACACTTTTTCTGCCACCAACGAAATGTGTCATTTGTCATGTGGTGCACGGAGTTTAGTACTTAGTAGTAGATCTTAGTAAATGATTTTCTCTGCATGTTAAAGGTTTTTTCACGCTGCCAGAAATATTTCATTTAAACACCTGAGATATGAACAAAAAGACTCATCTTCTTTGTGTAGTTTGACAGTTGATGGCAGTTTTCTTGTTGAAGTGTGTTTTCCTGTTTTACATCAGTTTTTTACATTTTTTTACTGGATAATTGTTTTTTTATCTGTTTCCTAATGTGTAATTTCTCTGGAATCACAGAAACTTTTTTTTTTAATCCGGTCTCATCTCAGATAAAGAACATTTAGAGAACTTTCTGTGAATAAACCTGCACAGTTCAGTCAGACTCTGTAATAAAGGTATAAACACTGAGGTCACGTTGATGAAATGAAAATCTCCTGATTTGTGTTTGTGAGACCAGTTGGTTCCTGCAGAGACGTGTGATGGACTAATTGAACCTGATCATTAATTGATGTGAGGATGTAACGTGACTTCATCCTTCTCCCGTTAACGGGGAGAAACCGGAGCCGATGCACACGGCTCAGCCTTCATTTCCTCATTTAACTGTCTGAATAATCGCGTTTTGATGTAAATCGTCACTTTGTCCCTTTTAATCCTTCGTTTTCTCTTTTTCAACTGTTCCACATTGATAACGCTCTTAGTCTGAAAAGCGGAAGTAGGTATTATTAATCCAAGTAGCGTCTATTGTTCCCTTCAAAATAAAGGCTTAAACTAATCCTGGGGGCTTTTGTTCCTCGAGCTTCGCTTTAACCAAACGGAACCGACACCGGCCGCTCTGGACGGTTAACACTCACCCGTTTCCCGGAGTCGTTCTTCTTCATGGTGCCGGCCGCGGACCTCTGACGGAACCTCACTCCGTTAAACTCCGTTATTCGTCCAGCGCCGGGAGGAGCCGAGAGAAGCGGGTCAAAAGCAGTAAAAGTCCGGCAGAGAGGACTGGAGTCTCCGCCTCAGCTCTGCCGCTCCACAGCTGTTGATCCTCGGTGTCAATGAGTCCGTCGCTCCGCTGCTCGGTGCTGCTGCCGCCGGGCTCCGTTGCGCTCTGAGCGGCCAGGAGCCGCTGCGTGACTCGGTGTCCGGTTACTCCTCCTCCTCCTCCTCCTCCGGACTCCCTGCTGGCTCAGCGGCTCCTCGGCAGCCTCACAGCGCCCCCCGCCGGCGGACACTAACCGTGTTATGTGGCAAGATCTACATGAATCATCAAAATAAACCCCTCCACCCCCCAAACAGAAACCGTCCGAAGACGGATTAGATAAACCTGCTAAAGATTGTTCCTGTTTGTCAGAACAGTTTAAATCCACGGTCACAGATCCACATCAGAGTCTGAGGACCCTGATAAAGTTCAGGTTCAGAAACAAACCGACTCTGTGCTGTGTCTATTTACTGGTTTTACTGGGCAGACTGAGGGAGTCATGTCTTAAGATCTGTCTGGAGCCAGTCTGTGACCCCGGGCTCAGATCTGGATCAGCGTAATCCAGTTCAGTGCGGTCTGGATGTTGGCAGTTGTTACAAGGCTAAAATCTGATGTGGATTCAGTTTCTCTCTGAGCATAGATCAGGAAACTGGGTCAGACTGATCTGGTCTACGGATGACCCCCCCGACAGAAAAAACTACAACACAACAACTGAGTACTTTTACTCAGTTACTGTAGTTAAGTACAGTTACTGTACAGCTACTTGTTTCTGTTTACATGTGTTTGAAGTCTCTGAGCACACAGAGGAACAGCACACACAAACACAACCTTTCTGCCTGGGGGGGTTTTACCTGTACACTCATTCATGGAGCTGTGAGTAGAAGAAGAGAAGCTGATGATGAGGAACAAGAAAAGAGGAAGTGGTGAGAACAAGCCGCAGGAAGTGAGTCAGTGTCAGAGTTTCTGAGTTAAACACAGACGGAGCTCAGAGGAAGAGCCGCAGCTGCTGTTCAATAAAAAACACACAAAATCACTTTTCTACACAACAACGCTGCAGCTCAGTGTGTTTATGACCCGTAGTCAGAAACAACTCGTCTGTGTCGTGGACCTGTTTGACCTCTGACCTCCAGCAGCTGCTCACAGTCAGTCAGCTGTTTGACAGGAAGTGACACATGTGAGTGTGACATCACGTGTGTGTCTGTGTGTGTTTACGGTCAGACGTGTTCCTGCAGAACGATGCTGCTGCTGTTTGACGTGGAGACGACCCTGAGGAACCTCAGCCAGTCTGCAAACACTTCTTTGACTTTTAGCACACATTTTTATGTCTAAGCTGATGTTTTATTTCTTCTTTTCTTCACAGGAAACATGAGATCGTGCTTTTGTAACATCCTGTTAAAAGAATCATTTTTTATTTATTGTAATACCTGAGGCCCGATCGTCAACCTGAGAGCTTCTATCTGCTGGAATCTGAGGACGTCACTGTCGACTAAACTTCACATCTGCTCCATGTGTCAGGAAGCAGCAGTTTTACCCTTATCACAGAGATCAGAGTGAGGCTGCCACCCCCCAACAGAAACACAGAACTTAACCAATGAAACAACAAGGAGATGAACGAGCTATAAATCTGCTGCCACCTGCTGATTCTTCATGTCTGTGCAGCTCATCAGCCCCAAAGTGTTAAACTGAGTCTCACCTGCAGAGTCCCAGTGAAACCGTTTGATCTGGGTCAGAGTCCGGTCCCTAAAGGTCTCATTTTGTCCAGAGAGATTTGATTGACAATGACAAGTAGTTCATTAACAAACTGATCAGCTCAGATCCAGGAGGACTGTGGTTCCACTGAATCCTCTCATTCTGTGTTTCCTGGCTTATTAACTGATCAGACTTTGGAATGATTCCTGTGTGGGTCCTTGTGCTATTTTGTGTTAACATTGTTGGGATCAGAAATGTTTGTCAGCGGGATTGAAACCGAACAGACAGGTGCAGGTTTAAATTCAGTTAGTGCAGCAGCTGCAGAGAAACCTGCTGAGACACAGGAATGTGTGGCGGTTTGTCCTCGTCCCTCTGTGGGGACACACAGGTTCCTACAACGTCATTCATGACATTACTGTGATTTCTCAGGGACCAGAAACACAAACTTCCTTTGTATTGAGTGTTGTTCCAGCTTTAATGGTCCATGTTCATCTGCAGGGGAAGAACAGACACATTCAAACCAAACTTTATTAGACACATGCAAACAGCTCAGAGGTCACAGAAAAACCCTGATCAGGCACAAACAAACACAATGTTCTCTATAAAATACTGGTTTTCCTTAAATAAGAATTAAACGTTTTAGCAGCAAGTTTACAGGGAAGAGAGACAACAAAGTCAGTGAATAAATAAATGTGTGATGAGAAGAATCAGAAACCTGCCGCATCACCGTGAACCTGTGATTAAAACATATTCATACACTAAACTGAAACTGAACAAATAAAAAAAAAACTAAAACACTGGTTGTGGTAAATTTCCACTGGGAACAGCTGCGACAGTTTCTGGATCTGGTGTTTCCACCAGAACCAGCTCTTTGCTGAAGACACGCTGGGTCTATGTTCGACGGAAGCTGCTAAATCCGCGATCAGGTCGTGTTTTTCCTCCTGTTTCCCTCTGTAGGAGAAACACCGGTTCTCCTCCTCCTAACATGACTGAGTGTGAAATAAAGCTACAGGCTAAATAATTATGATCAGTTCATCGACTGAACTGTGGACTCAGGAATCAGACAAATAAAGGAACATTCAGAACCACATCAAGCTGCTCCGCCTCTGAAACGCTCCTGGTGGGGTCCATCATCGTTAGATCACCATGGTAACAGGTGAACAGTCCAAACTCTGACCAATCAGATCACTGGGAAAACTGACTGATTATCCGTACGGGATCCCGACAGGGACAAAAGAGTTTACAATAAATAGAAAAGATCAGCAGCTTGTGAAGGTAGAGTGACGACTTCCTGTTTACGTTTCATAGCCACTGGTTTCCACGGTAACGAGTCTTGACCAGTTTCAGTGGTTCAGTAAACCACTGGTTTTAGTCAGAGGTCAGCAGGTGTCCTTTAACCCGACCAGCCGTGCGCTCTCCTGCCACAGCCGCTCGGCCACGTCGTCGTCCTGTCCCTCAGCAGACGTTTCCTTCTCTGCACAGTCACTGAAAACACACAAGTACAGAGAAGTAAAGGTACTAATACTGCACTGCAGAAATACTAGGTTACAGGTACCAGTCCTGTAACTAGTACAAAGATCGGATCAGACGTGTGGGGTGCACACTTCCTGTTGTACAGTCTGTAAGTCACAGTGTGGCTGATCGATCACAATCATCCTACCTGAAGTAAAGTCCAGATCTTTCTTCCAGACCCGGCGTCACGGCGCAGTACACGGTGGTCTGACAGCCCTGCCAGGGGCTCTTCATCAGCAGCAGCCCGGGGAGCCTCAGCAGCGCCCTCAGTGGGAGGAACGGGCACCAGTCCATAACGTGACGAACCAGCTCGGTCCGGATTACACCCGGGTGGAGACAGAACGAGGACACACCAGAACCTGGAGGAGGTTTGGAGGTAAGATGCTTCAAAAAAGTTTTACCTCCACTGAGTATAATCAACAGTTCTTTGGTTTGGTGTGTGTGGGGGGGCTCTGTGTGTTTGGGGGGGCTCTGTGTGCTGGCTGTGTGTGGGGGGGGGCTCTGTGTGCTGGCTGTGTGTGGGGGGGGGCTCTGTGTGCTGGCTGTGTGTTTGGGGGGGCTCTGAGGGCTGGCTGTGTGTTGGGCACCTTTCAGTCGTCGGGCGAGTTCTCTGGTGAACAGGACGTTGGACAGTTTACTCTGTCGGTAGCTCTCCAGGGGGCTGTACGTCTTTCTACTGAAGAACAAGTCGTCAAAGTCGATACGACCTGAAAAATCAAAAACAAATAAAATCTGTAAAACAAAACAATGAAGAGAAATATGACACGGCCGGGGGGCCAGGGCTCGTACCCCCACTGTGGGCGATGGATGACACATTAACTATTCGGCTGGGGGCGGAGCTCTTCAGCATCGGCAGCAGCAGATTGGTCAGTAGGAAGTGACTCAGATGATTGACAGCCAGCTGAGTCTCAAAGCCGTCTTCTGTCAGCCATTTTGGACACATCATTACTCCTGGAGACAAACAAACAGGTAGAGAGCGAGTCAGACAGGTGTAAAGATAACCAGGTAGAGAGACAGGTGGGCAGTCACCTGCGTTGTTGATGAGGATGTCCAGTCTGTCCTCACTGTCCAGAAAGTCTTTAGCGAACTGTTTGACAGAATACATGGACGCCAGGTCCAGGTGCCGGATCACCACGTTACCGTTTCCTGTCGACCTCCGGATGTCCTCTGCCGCCTCCTCTGCCCGGGTCAGGTCCCTGCACGCCATCACCACCCGGGCCCCTGGAGTCCAAAGCAAACACACATCGTCATGACTGTGCGAACACATGAATGTCCAGAGTAAAACACTCGCTCAGCCTGACCTCGGCGTGCCAGCTCTCTGGCCGTCTCTTTGCCGATGCCGCTGTTTGCTCCAGTGATAAGAACCGTCTTCCCATCCAGACGAAGTGAACAACGACACACTCCACCTCCAACATACTTCCTCAGCACCGCCACACCTGTACACACACAAACAGCAGCTGTTACCATAGAAACAAGGTACAGGTACAAAACATCACTGGTCTCATGCTTTATCCCACAAACTGCTATTTTATTTACAATAGAACATAGAAAACATGTCAAACGTTTAACCTGAGAAAATAAACCAGTTCATGAAAAAAAACTGATTTAGAAATTAAAGGCGACAACACGTTTTAAAAACACTTGGACAGAGACAACAAAAGTAAGTGGACCTAAGAACATTTAGCAGCTAATTATGTTAATTATCCACAAGTCAGTAAGAAGACTGGAGCAGAGCTTCACCAATCTGTGAAAAACTGCATCTACAAATGGTCAGTTTCAGAATAATGTTTCTCAGTGTAAACTCAGTTATCTGTGCCATTTAAAAATGCAAGTTAAAGAAGAAGCCAAATATGAACAGGATCCAGAAACACCACTGTTTCCTCTGGACTAAAGCTCATTTAAAATGGTCTGTGGCAAAGTGGATAAACTGACGAGTTTTTAGCTTTAGTTAACACTAACAAAGAGAGATCACTCGATCAATTAAAAACCATCCACAGGTAATTTACTAAATAATAAAAGTGTCACTACATACAGAACATAAGCTCTGATTTTGTTCTGTGAGAAGAATATTTATTTACACATAAATGTGCCAGGTGTTTGTTTAACAGTAGGAAAATATCAGTTGAAGCAAAAGCAGAAAAGAGGAATTTAGAGTTAATATCAAACCGCCCTCTGATAATCACTGTGAGTTTGTAATGTTACCTCATAAACAAACTCACTTTTTATCCTTTCATCCATGATGACAAATACAAATACCAGGTATATATATACATATACATGAAAGTACTAATACCACACTGTTTAAATACAAGTAAAAAAGTAAAGAAGTAATCAGGAAATAATAATGGAGTATTAAAAGTACGTGATTTAGACAAATGTCCCTGTGACAGTTTTACTACCTTATATCAATGTATTATATGATTATTATGATTGGTTATTAGGATTATTATTATTCATTTGCATGAATGAAGTTTAACTCTTTAGTCCCCAAACAGTCAAATGAACCATATGACACATTTAGCAGAGAAATCAGAGTTTGGTGGAACCGACAACAAGTGAGGAGACTGAAACCTGGTAAACTCTGAAGTGCACCCTCCTATATCAACACGCTAATGGTAAGCTACACTCCTGCACGCCCTCTCAGATCCGCTAATGAGAGG
>JAUMHL010000009.1:246811-258046 GCA_032362345.1 Sandelia bainsii | reverse complement strand
AACTTCTCCCAACCATCCAAGAACAGTTTGGTGAAGAACAAGGCCTTTTCCAGCATGATGGAGCAATGTGCCATAAATCAGAAGTGATAACTAAGTGGCTCAGGGAACAAAACATCGAAATTTTGGGTCCGTTGCCAAGAAACTTTGTGAAAACCAATACTTGTGTCATTCTCAAAACTTTTGGCCACAACTGTTTCCACCTCTGACAGAATTCTTTTCAGTCCTGTAACTTTGGAGACTTTAGAAAAGGTGAAGAAGCACAGGGAAGGCAGCACTGATGAAATCTTCTTTGTTATTTATCCTGAGCTGTGAGAGGAACAGTTAGAGACGTGGTGCTTAACGTGACGTATAACACGGCTGTTGATGAACTCATTAACAACATGATGACGATGTCACAGATTCAGTTTTCTGTCAACAGGAGTCATGTGGGCCAGATGTAGCTGTTGGGGTCCAATTAGGCATTGTAACAAAAACAGTGTTAGAGCCCCACTGGGTGGCTGTGGATCAGTGTGTAGTGCAGGACTGGTGGTAAAATTCCTGGTTCCTTCTTACCTCATGTCAGTTTGTCCTTGAACAACACATTGAAAACCTGCAGTAGCACCATCAGACGAGTTTCACTACAGTTTCCTGTGAGAACCAACAACTATCAAATTTCTCTCTGACCACCTTCATCCACACGCTTGCACGTCATTGTGTTCCTTAGTCTGGTCATAGTCTCCCTGTTGCTCCATCGTCTTATTGTGGTGAATCTGATTGTTATCACTAACATGTTTTTACATGTTGCACAATAAGTTTGAGTCTGAATCATGTGAATTTTGTTTTGTGCGTGAGAGACTCCCCCAGGAGAAACGGCCTCGTTAAACAGGATATTTTTTTATTTTGTAATTTCTGAACATTGTGTTAAATCTCGCAGCTCTACTACTGGGATCCCGGCAGCTGTGTCAGAAAAAACCAAGGCCACATTCTGGACTTGGTGGTGATAAACCAGGACCTGCAGCAGTTTTCTCTAGCTGATTCATGTGTCTGTGTTTCGTCCTCCAGCTTGTTCCTGCTGCGGTGCTCTCACTGTGACTTCACACCTCACACAGCGGATCAGATGGCCGAGCACCTGCTGACGAACCCAGAGCACCACAGTGCCACCTGTCGCACCAGGAGTAAGACTTGATGGATGTCCATTTGTGTAGAATTAGAACAGTTCTTATTAGAAACACCTGTGGAAAACAACAATTTGTAGAAACTAATGAAACACAGCAAAGACAGGAAATAACCCCAAATGTTAAAACTATGCAGCTCACATCCAGAAACTTATTTTATGTTTTAGTATTGTAACTTATTTAATAGTATTTTCTTTATATGTTGTAGTACCTTGGTTGTGCTTTTATTACCATAGTTATTCTACATCTGTCTGGTTTTGTTTTCTGATTCTTGGACAGGTTTTAATTTAAGCAACATAAAAAATCTGCATCTGCAAATATGACGTCAGTGAACTGAACAGACGTTTAGTTTGTAAATAAAAGCCCAGCTTATCTTCTCTCCCCTTATATCAAACTTCTCCTCTTGGATGTTTGGAGACAGACGTGTTTCCCATCACAGCATCCAGCTCCTCAGCCAAAGTAAATAAAACTGACCTGGTTCTCGCTCCTCGATGTCACAAAGCCAAGAAGCAGAAACAGTAGAGGGAGTGTCGTATCAGGAACAGTGTGTTTACAGCGTGTGTGGAAGAATCGTTGTGTAACATCAGACATTAATCTCATAAAGTTTCAGTCTGATTTCACAACCTGTGACTTAGAGGCCATAAATCTGAAACCACGTTATCAAACACACACGGTGGCATTTTCAGTACAGTAATGAACAAAAGTTTTGGTGATTCACAAACTTCGCTGCTTTTCTGTGTTTCTGTGATATCAAAGAACAATTACAAGAATTTTATGAGTTTAAAAGACTTTTATTGGCAGATAAATCAAATTAAGGCAGAGTCATTATTTACAGTGTTGACCTTTCTTCTTCACGGCTGCTGCAGTTTGCTCTGTCAGCTGGATTTCAGCCTCTGGGCCAAATCCTGACTGATGCTGATCTTAACTTGTGGCCTTCTGCTTGAAATTTGCCAAAACTGAATTTAAGAATTAATGGTGAAGAAATGTATTTTAATGTAGCATTGGATGGATTTTTTGTTATGACATTAAATACATATAATGTTTCTGTAGATAATATAAAACCACTGTTGACCGAAGTTATTTCTGTTTTTTTAGCTTACGTAGAACCTGACATCCAGTTCTACCACAGTGAAGACCAGCATTTTTCAGAAGAGAAGGAACCAGGCCAGAACAAGGACCTGCCTGATCCATCCTGGAGGTCAGCAGATTGTTGGAAAGAGCCGTCAGAGAGCGACAGCAGCAAATCCACCATCATCCCGTTCACTCAGACCAGTGGGCCTCGTCTCTACCTATCCAAGAACAGCGACGCCATCGACTTCTTCAACATGCTCTTCCCGGCAGCGCTGGTGGAGCTGATCACCAATGAGACCAACGCTCATGCCAAGACCTGCCAGTTCCTGGGCTTTTGCCCGCCAAACTGGGTCCCCGTAACCACCCATGAGATCAAAGGTTTCATTGGCCTGGTCATTCTGATGGGGATCCAGAACCTGCCCGACATGTCGCACTACTGGTCCTGGAGTCACTATGACAACAGCTACACCTTCTACCGAGCCATGAGCTTCAAACGTTTCAAGCAGATAGCAGCCAACATCCGCATGGGCAGTTTCGCCACAGATGAGTATCGTGGCACCAAGAACCCCAGTGACTCACTGCACATCTTCAGGCCGATGCTGGAGATCCTTGGTGGAGCGATGTGGAACGCCTACCGGCCAAACTGCTGCCTGACCATCGACAGGGCGCTGCTGCCCAGCCTGGAGGAGGAGAGCTGCCACGCTAAGGGGAACCCAAAGACACAGCCTCAGGTGTGGCTGCTCTGTGACTCCAAGTCAGGCTACTGCCACCGCTTTTTCATCCAGGTGGGGGAGAAGATGGGCCAGGAGCCGGGCTTCACTGTGGTGCCAGAGCTGATGAAGGGACTGGAGGACAAATACCACCAGCTCTACCTGGCTAACTCACTCACATCTGTCCCACTTATGCAGAAGCTTCTGGACCAGGGCATCTATGCTTCCAGCTCCTTCCCTCCACCCAACCCCATCCTGCCCAGAGCGCTGTGGGAGGAGGGCCGGCTGGAGAAACCCGGGGATTTCCTACAGAAGCAGTTTGGCCCCCTACTGGCCACTCGCTGGAAAGACACCAAAGAGATGGGCTGCCTCTCGACTAATGCAGCTCCAGGTGAACCAGACACTGTTTGGAGAAGGTCACAGACCAAGGTGGGTGGACTGGACCCCATCAACCGCCCCATGGCGTTCCGTCTCCTGCAGGAGAACATGCGAGGCGTCGACATCTGCAAACAGCTGCTGGCCTGCAACCCTCTGGGAGCAATCCCTCAGGACCGCCACTGGCGTAGCCTCTTCTGGTTTCTGGTCAACCTGAGCATCGTTAACGCATTTATTGTGTTGCGGGAGAGCCGCAAAGAAAACCCACCTGCCTGGGTACAAGATGGCCTTTTTACTCAGGTCAACTTTCGCAAACGTCTGGGCAACCAGCTCGCCAAGTGTGCACAGAAGTACTTTGAGACTATGGAGATTGCCAGCTCCCGTGGGATGAGGACAGAAGCAGCAGACGAACCAGTTAAACAAAGACACAGGATGACAAAGATAAGCACAATCTCCAAGAGGTGCAAGAACTGCAACTTAAAGAACATCCGCCACGAGAGCGTGTACGGCTGCGTCGTCTGTAAAGCAAATCTGTGCAAACACCCAGCCTGCTTCTGGGAATATCACGGCCTGTCACCTCTCAACAAAGGTCAGTGTTTAAAGCAGTTAATTAGAAAACATCCTGACAGTTCTGTAATTCAAACGTTGGCTTATTTCTGTAAACAAGTCAACATATGTATTTGATGCTTTTAACAGGATCAACAAAAGTTGGATTCATCAAGGACAGAATAAGGTAATAATTAATCATCAATTAATAATCACTGAATTTATTGACATAGTTCTCGGATACATTTGTCAATTTTCCATGTGCATGTTGTGGGTGTTAATTATTGGTTCTAATGTCAAAGACAAACAAAGCAAGTTGACTTGAAAAGTTGAATGAAACGTTTTCATGTGTGAAAATTATTTTTTGTCATCCGTTTTGTTTTCTGTACTTTCACTGTGACATTAACATTCACAAATGTACATTTGCTTCTCTGTGCGAACAGTGGAGAAGTCGAGGTGGACGAGGTTGACAACAACGTGGACGAGGCGATGGCCCCTGTGGAGGACATGGACTTTTCTGAAGATGAGAAGTTGGACATTCTGGATGAAAATGATGAAGAAACTGAAGATACTAGAGATGATTTGATCAGTGAAGTAAAACATCCGATATCTCACCTGCCATCAGCAACAAACAGCCACAGTCAACCTGGAACTGTGTTGTCTGCCAGTAAAGAGCGAGATGATTTCTTCACCGCCCGTCAGTTGAGAATTGCCCTGTTTGCTCTGTGTGACGGACTCCGCCAAGCCTCAAGGGTCTTTTCAACCGAGATGCAGCTCATCCGGGCATGGCTGAGGGATGCCAAGAAACGATTAAAGGAAACTGAACAGGAACAGAAGGCCCACACTGATGGTGAGGACCGCTTGGTGGCCTGGGTGCTGTCCATGCGTGAGCAGCAACTTCCCATCACCGAGAGCAATCTCTTCCACAAAGCTTCCATGCTGAAAAAGAAGGGAGGTTTCAGCGACTCCTTCCGCATCTCGTACGTCTGGGCGGTGAACTTCATGCTGCAGCACCGGCTTGGTGTGCGGAGCATCGGCAGGACAGCCACGCTGGCTCGCACCCTACCGGCTTCCCTAGAGTCCAAAGTCAAGTCCTTCAGGACGTTTACCCAGAAGATCTTTCAGGTCCACAAGCTCTCAGAAAGCACAGTAGCTGCGATGGACGAACTGTGTCTCTTTGTGGATTTGAGGTTAGTTCAGGACAAGTCTCGCCGCTCAGAAGCCCTGGAGCTGACTGGAACTTTACCTCTGGTCACTGTGTACCTGACAATACTGGCCGATGGTACGATGCTGCCGTCTCTGGTGCAGGTGAACAGGCATCTGGCTGAGAAAACTCTGCCAGAGTTTGTCGTGCTGGAGGCCCGCCCAGAGAGTCTCTTAGTAGAAGAGGCTTTGGATCTTTGGATAAACAAGATTTGGCTGCAGCATGGGTCCGGACCAACTCAAGCTAGCAAAACAATGCTTGTCTTGGACCGACACAGGGAACACATGGGAGATAAGTTCCTCACTTCTATGAGTGGATCAGGTACTCTCCCAGCTGTGGTCCCTGGAGGCTGCTCTTTCTGTCTTCACCCTCTGGAGGTCTGCCTGAAGCCGGTCCTGCAGCGCTTCCTGCTGTCATGCTGGGCAAAGTTCATCGCTGGAGACCGAAAAGAGCTGGAGGAGACCTCACCAACCCAGCTCCACACTAATGTGGCTGAGCTGTTGGTTGACTGGGTGGTCGAGGCCCTCACACAGCTGAACAAACTTCCCCAGCTTTGGAAGAACTCGTTCCACCTGACAGGCCTTCTTAAGGGCCTGAGAAACATGAACAAGGAGGTAGAGAAAAAGGAGCAGGAGCAGGCTACTAGTCAGAAACCAGAGGAGATCCAGCTGGACCTCCTCAAGTCCCTGACAGAGGCTCTGCTGGAGTCTGAAGTTCTAGAAGCGGATTGTGCCAATCCACTTGAACTGGAAGATGAGGAGGATACGGAGGAGGAACAAGAAGACAGGGAAAGACAGGAGGAGGTGGAAAAGAAAGAGAAGGATGGGAAGGAGGACAGGGAGGAGACAGAGGAGGAATGTGAGCAAGAGGACAAGGTCAAAGATAAGGCAGGAAAGGAGACAGAAAAGGACAGCGAGGAGAAAGAGGACAAGGAGACAGAGAAGGAGGAGGTGAATAAAAAACTAGAGGAGGACAGTGAGGAGGAAGGAAAGGAGACAGAACAGGACAGAAAGGAGGTGAACAAGGAGAGACGAGAGACCAGGATTGTGATAGGAGAGGAAGTCGGGGACGAGTGGAAAATCAAGAGCAGGACTGAAGGTGTAGAGGCAGATGGAAAGGAGGGCGACAGGACGGACGAAAGCTGAACAGAGGGCGAAGACGTGGATAAAGGTCCACAGACTGTAAACCCGGCCGAGTCCTGAGGGGGGCGTTTACCTCAGGACTTTTACTGGATTTACTGGAACCTGAAACCAAACTTAGGGTGGTCTGGACTTTGTCACTGGGTGTTGCTATAAGTAGTGATGAGCCCAGTTCTAATTGTGGCTCCGGTCTGCTGCAGGTGGACCGTTGGGTTCTGACCAAATATCACAGGTTTGTGTTTGGATACAGGCCTAGTAAAACCCACTGGTGAACACGGTATCACATGTAGACATGAAAGAAACTGTCCAGAATCCCTCCTTGTTTACTGTATTAACACTTTACTGACACCTGTGGGGATCTGAATAGACCCGAGTGTACCTGGCAGCAGGTGTGATGTTCAGATCCCAGAGTTTTGATCTGATGTGACGTTTTATGCGTCGCTCATTTGGCAGAAATAAAATAAATGACTTTAGTTTTTATGATTATACATTTGTTCTAAACAAGACTTTATTATTATTATATTGCTGCTGCTTTCCAGCCCAGGTGCTCGTTGATTGATTGATTTTATGTTGGACCACATTGTGGACCTGGTCTAGTTAACCTCAGGTCTTTTCGGCTCAGGTCTCTAACAGGGTCTGGTGAAGGAGGGGGTGGTTTTGGACAGTGCTCATGACGTTCAAGGGTCCTGCAGCTCAGGTCTCTGGTTGTTTGTTGCTCGTTCTCCAGAGGCAGGAACACGTCACATGATTCACAATCTCAGCAGCCACAACAAACCTGAGACGTCTGTTTGATTTTACAGATAAAATCTGATGAATCTGTGAGTGATGCTGCAGATTGAGCTGCTGCTCTTAACCAGCATTTGTAGGTCTTTTTGCAGATACTGAGGACTGTGAAGTACTGCAACTTGTTCCTGACTTTGAGAAGTCAAACTCCAGATCAGCCAGTATCCAAGTAAAAGCAGCATCCAGCCACGTTACAGAAGGTCTCAGAGTTTTGTCTTCTGCTCCAGATATTTAGACGTTTATCATCATTGTTCCAGCTGGAGAACTCAGTAGCTCTGGTTGGAAGATGGTCACATGTCGGTCTGTAAATCCTGCGCCTGTACTGATATAATTAACTGCACTTTGTCGGTAATTATCTTGTTGTCTTTGTTTTATTGAACCTGTTTAAACCGTCAGTTTTTTCATTCAGAGGCAGAGTTCCCTCTGGCTCAACACTGTCTCCTGAAGATAATGTTCTTGATCAACCAGACAGAAACAGATCTGGACGGATCCCGTTGGCTGTACGAACCACATTACTGTCACCTGGTTACACCTGAGTGGATCTGCCTCCACGTTGGTGGTTCAGGAAAGATGGATCTGCTTAGATGTACATAAACCGTTTCTAGAGTCACTGTGAAGTTTTTTTAGTTTTAAACCAGAACCACCATCTTTGTCTGATCTGGACCAAGAAGCTGTGAGAGTCTGAACCAGAAAACTTAATTAGCAGGAGGCAGGTTTGTTGAAGCTCATTTTTCTCTGTTAATTTAATTGACAGCTGGATTGATTCAAAAGATTAAAAATGTATTTTGTTGTTTTGTCCAAAATGTTCAGTGACGTCAGGTCATTTTCTGTGAACGGACTGATCGTGATTTAATCGTGATGGACGAATCAGCACAGTCACTGACCAATGGACCATTAAACCTGGTGCTGACCTTTGCGGTTCCGTGTTGTGGGAACAGCAGAACCCTGAATGATGGGAGAACCAGGACTGGAAGACAGGGAGTCGTGGATCGTTCCTCCATGAGTTCATCCAGTTTTTAAAGCGTCCCCTCATTCTGAACGCAGAGACCAAGTCCTCGTCCTCACACTGTCCGTGTCCTGAAACGTCGGATCTGAACCTGATCCTGCAGAACTTTTGCTTGTTCTGGTGCTGATGTAAAAACTGTGGCTCAGTAATACAACTCAACTTTCAGATAGAAAACTCTGATAGTACTATAGTGATACTACAGTACAAGTACACATTATAATACTGAGTCCAACCTGCACATACGTGTCTCTAACAGCTTTCCTTATGAAACCTGATGATGGAGAAAAATAAGTTATTTGTGTTTCTCTAATTTTTTGGACGTCACAGAAAAGTCAGTAAATGTACATTTTTAAACAGAGACGAGTTTGTTCTTTTATTTCACCACTGAACTTTTTATTTTTATTATTACTGCCGTCAGAGCAGGAAACAGGTGTTTGTGTGATGAGTGAACAACAGCAGGGCATGATGGGAGACACCTGCTGTTACCTGATCTAAGATCTGATTGGTTCAGGTGTTGGATCAACAACGTGATGTTTTATAGAAACGTTTCCTCTTTTATTGACTTTAAAATGTTCTGATTCATTAATCAGCATTTTGATTCTTCTACAGAATAAATGTTGTGACTTGTCAGAAAAGATGTTTGACAGTGACAGATTTCTTTCAGATTATTAAAATAACATCTGCACAGATGTTTAAATATCTGACAGATCAATAATCAAATGTCTGATTAATGTTTTACATTTACAGTTTAATCAGTAAAGATGATAAAGAGATGTTCCTATAGATCGTTTTACTGACTGATGTCTGCAGGTGTTTAATAAACTCACAGGTAATAATTCTACATAAAGCTGGAAACTACAAACTAAGACCTGGATCACGCCTGATGAGAGGCGACAGGCAATACTGAACAGACTGTTTTAATCAGTAAAAGTAGAAGTTAATGAACATTTCAGTTTGTAACAGATGTGAAAACGTGGAACAAAGTGAAAGAGACAAAGTTTAACTTACAGGAAATGTGTGAAGGTTCTTTAAAATCTGAAATAAATGAATCATTATATACAGTGTCGAGTGTAGAGACGCAGTTTATGTGTCGCTGACTGGTTTCTGCTCATGTTGTGACCGATGTCTCTGCAGAAACCAGCACATTAAACTTTTACTTTCAGCAGCTGTGGCATAACAACGGACTGCATCCAAAAACCAAACTGTTTCAGGTCCTGAGAGGGTTAATGCTCAGCCCCACACCTCCTGTCTGATTGGCTGATATTGAAACAGTTAAACCCCACCTCCTGGTTTTTCATTGTGTGTCTGGTGTGAGAGAGTCCAGACCTCCCGACAGCAGGACCTGCAGGATCAGACGAGACCAGACCAGGAGTTCAGACATGTGTGAGCTCATTTTATTTGATCTGTGTAATCGTGTCCAGTCTTTGTTTAAGTCAGCTTCTGCAGCTTCTTGCTCAGCTGCTTAAATTGCATGTTTTTCTCATGGAGTCTGGTGGGAATAAAGCTGCAGCTCTGTGCTCTGTGCTGACGACCTTTGCTCCGTTTGCTGCTGCAGAGTCTAGTTTTCCCTCCTTCTTTTCAGGAGGGGAAACTAAAGGGGCAGTCCATGCAGTTTTAGCTCATGATGTTCAGGCCTTTTGGTCACAGTCATAACCCCGGGGGCTTTTACAAGGTTACTCTTTAAATTCTACAACCAAGCAGCCTGAATGAAATAAAGTCAGTGAACCACAGATACACAAACATTTAGTGGAAACATGTCGGAGCCAGAGTCTGGACCTCATCTGTCAGAGTCAGCGATGGTTCACACAGCTTCAGACACTCTGTGAGTTCATCCTGTCATCACAGCCTGAGGCTCTGCTGCAGGTGATTCTACCTCCTTGTCCAGTGTAGGAGGAAAATAAAAAGCAGTAAGAGCGGGATTTTAATGAAAAACCACAGACTGTGTAGTGATGAGCACAAACGGCATGATGCACAAACTTCATCTCGTTTTTCCTCGTGAGCTGTTTTTTCTAACAGTGTGGAGTTTGTGGTTTTTCTGTTTTGGGGATATTGAGCAGATGAAGACCAGCGGTTCTGTGGGTCTGTGCCTGGTCGGCCCATTATCTCGTGCATGTACCAGGGAATATTGTTTTTGTACTAAACCTGATATGTCTTTTCAGCAATCGGAGACGTATAAACTGACTGTAAAATGTGTAAATGGTTTGAGAGGAATCGGACTTAATGGTTTAGATGACTTCAGACTTTAAAGATCAAATCAAACTTTAACGTGGGTTTAAAGTTCAACGTATTCACAGACAGTGCAGGTTGGCTCTGTGTATTTCCTGGTAAAGTCTGAATGGCTCAGTTTCTCTGTGTATCATGATGCTGTTGTTTAGTTTCACTGTCAGAGTCTAAAACTTTTGAAATGTTGATGAAACTTAACTTCAGGTCGAAACAAACTTTGTCTTCGTATCAAACGTACAAACTGTAACTGAGGATCATCTGAAAATCCAACGTGCAGCTGCTGCAGAGGTCCTGTTGCAAACATAGAGACAAGCTGAACAGGAGGCAGCGGTCGGGGAGCTCAGAGAGAGTTTTACTGTGTGCAACAGTCACACGTGTCCTGAGCTTCTGCAGGTTTAAAATCTCTTTTCTGTCTCAGGTGATTAGAACAAACCAGAAAACCTGAGCTGCTTCATGTTTTCATGATTCATTGATTCCTGCAACACGTCAACAATCAAACCAGGTTTTACTTTAAAAAGGTTTTACAGTCTGCTTCAGACCCTGGAATCAGAGGAAGAGACTCTGCTGTTTGACGGTGTTTCTTCAAAGTCCGGTCACAGGAGATTTTACCACCAGCTGTAAAACACAATCAGACTGGGAGAACTGGTTTCTGATCCTCCTTTGCCCAAGGGGTTTTTACCATGTGACGGTTTAACAAGTGGGGAAAAGAGCATGTTTCCAACATTAGGTCCAGTCCAAACCTGTTATCTAGCCGGGCCCTGAGGCCATCCACTCCTACCTGTCCTGGAGACAGTGAAAAACTGGAGTTGAGTGAGATCAGCAATGTCTGTGGTGAGAAGAGGGCAGGAGGGGGAAGGGGAACATGTCGCCCGGCTAGCTCAGTCGGTAGAGTATGAGACTTTTAATCTCAGGGTCGTGGGTTCGAGCCCCACGTTGGATGCAAGGATTTTGGCGGCATGATAGCTCAGTGGGTAGAGCAGTCGTCTCCCAACCCAAGGGTTAGCGGTTCGATTCTCAGTCCCAG
>JAUMHL010000009.1:224779-235124 GCA_032362345.1 Sandelia bainsii | reverse complement strand
GAGTATAATCTCTAATCTGCTCAGTGGGATTACAGCCTTATTTTGTCAGTGATTTTCTTTTGATGCGGTTGATGGTTTAACTTCCACAATAACATGATCAGATCATACAGTTATTACACAGCATGATATAAACACGACACAAAAACTAATAATTATTATATGCTAATCACACTAACCATTTTAACAAGTCCTCAGCACTTCCAATAGTACAAAGCATAGGAAATATGAATCGATCATTCATAAACACGCGGGTAAAAAACGGTCGATATCAACTTGTACAAGAAACAGGAAGTGTCTGTTACCATAGATACAGAAACGGGCTGCAAATATTAAGTTCGCCGAATTAGACATTAACAGTTACGTTTTGCTTTTTAGCTTTGGATGCACAAATATCTGTAAGTGAATCACTATGACGCTGAACTAAACGTAAAAATCTGATGATTCTCGAGCAGGTTCTGAAATCGTTCTCGTGCCTCAGTACACACGGCGATTCCGAAACAGCAGGCGGCGCCAGTGAGCACCAATCAGACAGGAAACGGCAGCAGAAGAAGACTTAGACACAGCGCCCCCTGGTGCCTGTTAGCTGTAGCTGAGATGAAGATCAGACAGAATAAATGGAGGAGAGAAAGTGGAAATAAAACATCTTTTCAGACCCACTGAAGTGTTGCCAGGTAAGACCGACTCACCTGGAAACACACTGACACGTCGCTGAACTATTGACTGTGGAGGTGCTAACGCTAGCTTAGCACGCAGCTTTAAAAACTAGCTGAGCGACGTTAGCAACAGTTGCCTGTGGCCTGATAGCTACCGGCTAATGCTAACGATAACCGTGTTTGTGTTAGCATCAGGAGCTAACGGCTAAGAGCACGGTGCTAATGTTTAGTTAGCTGGTTAACGGTAAGTGCGTGTCAACCAGCAACCTGAAAACTTCAGTTCCAGTCTGTTTATAAATGAACTTTAACTGGTCAGAGCTAACACCGACAGCACACCTACTGGTTAGCTGCTGGTTAACTGCTAACTGATGTTTCCGGATTGTTAAACTAGTTAGTTTGATTGTTCTGTGTCCCTCAGGCAGAGTTAGCTTTGTGCTAAGCTAGGTGACATCATATGACTGTCGGTACAATGAGGATTAAAACAGAAAAGTGAACATGTTGAATTCCAGCCGACTTCAGTTTATTAGTTTAGTTTGGAGCTGCATTCGGTATTTACTGTAGAGAAGATGACTAGTAAATAAAGTCAAATTCCAGGAATAAACTCAGAGAGTTCACAGGTTAGAGAACTTACAGTTAACATTTAATAAGAAGAACGTGATTATTGAGTAAAAGTGTGTGTGAGTTTATTCGTGTTAAGATCTAAATAAGACACTAAACATCCACGAAGAAATGTCAGGCTTCTTCAGTGGGACCCAGAATGAGCACAAAGTTCAGCCAAAGCAGAACAAAGTGTTTTCAGAGGGACTACAACCAACCTCAGTGAGACTCACAAAGAACCACAGAACCACCACATGCAGACATGTGATCTGTGTTAAAGCAGCTCAGGCTGTTTTACACACTGATGATGACACACGGTCAAATAAAAGGAACTTTAATGGACATGAAAGGAATAATTGATTAATAATTTGATAATGGAACAAGTCATTTGTTGGCTGGTTTAGTTGCAGTGAATCAGCTGCTTTAATTTCCTGTGTCATGTGATCTGGACCAGACTGACCCCCTTCTCCCTCCCCCTCTGCTGATTGAGTATAATCTCTAATCTGCTCAGTGGGATTACAGCCTTATTTTGTCAGTGATTTTCTTTTGATGCGGTTGATGGTTAAACTTCCACAATAACATGATCAGTCTGAGATAAAAACGAACCCTGATCATCATCACACGCTGAACTAAACCACTGAACAATCTCCATCATTCCTTCTCAGGGTTTTATCCTGAGTGCTCATAGGCATCATGTGTCTGTTCCTCCATCAGGTGGTTCCAGTGTTTTGTTCTATGATTGTAGGAGAACCACTGACCAACAGAACCTGCTGAATCAAAGGAGCTTGTTCCATCATCTTCTCATGTTGCTGCTGGTTCTAGTCACGTTTCTTTTTTTGCTGGTTCTGTCGAGTTTCTAAATATTTAGAATCAGATTCTTCAGGTCAGGTTCTGACGTGTTCTGCTGCACTTTACGCCCGTGTTAACATCCACCGGATTTTATTCATGTTTCATTTGCACAAAAATGTTTGTGAAAAACTTGTTGAAGTAGGACTAAAGCAGACTCAGAATTAATCCTAACGAACATGAAGCAGGCGTTTGTGGGTCGATGAGGCGACGGAACAAATGTTAGATTTCACTATGTTCAGATTCTCCTGCAGCAGCTCCTCATTTTTATTTGGATGGAAACACATTTATTTAAAGTAGACATCTTGATCATAATGGAGTCTCTATTCTGCCCCCTTACCCCCACCCTGTTGACATCTGACCCCTGTCTGTTTCACTGTAGGACGGTGGAGCTTCCCAGAGACCATGATGGGGGACACCGAGCCAGAGCTGTCCCCCACCTCCTCTGATCAGAACAGCCCCTCTGTCTCCATGTCCTCCTCGCCCTCCCTGTCCCTACCCTCCACCCCGTCCTCGTCCTGCGGCGCCCCCCAGGCTGTCACCCCTCCTCTGGGTGTGATCTCTGAGGGTGTCGGGGAGCTGAGCCTGGTGATCAATGCTGAGGTGGCCCAGCGGGCGTGTCAGGAGGTGCTGCAGCAGGTGAAGCTGCAGCAGGTGGAGGGTGACGTCACCCACGTGCAGAATGGGCCGGGGCCGGACCCCGAGACCCCCGTGCCCCCATCCACTCTGACCCCCGCGGTGAAACCACTGAAAATCCGGGAGGAGGAGGACGCTCCCGAGGGCCCGGCTCACAGCTCGGTGAAGAGCGCCCGTCGGCGGCAGAGACACAACTCCTCCAAACAGTCGTGGCTGCTCCGCCTGTTCGAGTCCAAGCTGTTTGACGTTTCCATGGCAATCTCCTACCTGCACAACTCAAAGGAGCCCGGCGTCCAGGCGTACATCGGGAACCGACTCTTCAGCTTCCCCCACGAGGAGGTGGACTTCTATCTGCCCCAGCTGCTCAACATGTACATCCACATGGACGAGGACGTCGGGGACGCCATCAAGCCATACGTGGTGGGTAGGAGACCAGTTTACAACGTCTGTGTCTGGAGTCTGAATTCAGTTCCAGATCCAGTTACTGAATAAAAATCCTCCGAATCCTTTTTGTGTCTTTATTTCACTCAGGAAAAACTGGACCAATCAGCAACTTAAATCAAAATAAATCAACTCATTGAAAACCGTATTAATTCTGTTTTATCATTCAGTGAACATTGGATAAATAACTGCAGATTGTTCAGCATGCACAGTGCAACTGACGTTACCTGAAAGGTGTTGTTAAACCCTGCGTGTTGTCTGCAGGTGCACCGCTGCAGACAGAGCATCTCCTTCAGTCTGCAGTGTGCCTGGCTGCTGGGAGCTTACTCCTCTGACATGCACATCTCCACCCAGCGTCACTCTCGAGGGACCAAACTGAGAAAACTCATCCTGTCTGACGAACTCAAACCTGCTGGGCCTCGAGCTCGCAGAGACCCTCTGACTCTGACGCCTTTCTGTCCCGTAACATCCCCTGCCTCCGGCCCCGGGCCCCTGGGAGGAGACCACGGCTTGTCTCCATCCAAACGAACGCATCAACGCTCCAAATCAGACGCGACAGTCAGCATCAGTCTGAGCAGCAACCTGAAGAGAACAGCCAGCAACCCAAAGGTGGAGAGCAGCCAGGACGAGGTAACGCACCACAGTCCTGACGTCTCAGTGGGCTCAGCTTACTACTAAAAGACGGTTTGATCTGTATCTGAATGTATTTGATGGTAGAGAGAGAGAGCATCAAGGAAAGTCGTCACCTGGGTACAAACCTCAGGTCGGGTTGTTGAGCAGTAAATGTTTCCATCCACTTGTTTCTGTTTTCAGTTTGTCCTGAGAGAAAGTTTCAGTGTAAAAATAGTTGGAGCATGAATCCAGTGGCCTCGTTGTGTGGACGGTCTCAGACTCATGAGTAGGTCTTTACTCAGCACATTTAACAACATTAGTGTTCACACATTCACCAAACATTCACGTCCACAGGTTTGAGGTTTTGCAGAGCGTCAGACACGGAGGTTTAGCCTGTCGTTAGTGAACACGTTGTCAGGAGACGGGCAGTAAATAATATGTGATATGTGCTGTTTTATTTAGAACCATCTACAGAAGATTGAATCTTGTTACTGTAATGAAGTATTTATTTTGTGTACTTGTACTTTTTGGGGTATTTTTTTACAACTTTAATCTTAGTTTTAAGTTTTTTATTTTCAAGTATTTTACTCTGTTACAGAGTAAAAAAAGATGTGATCTCCTTCCAGAACATGGACCCACAAGAACCAATAAATAAATAATCTGAATCCAAATGTGGTTCAGCTGAACATGAAGAAGGTTTCAGATTTTAAAAGGAAACAGTTTGGTTGTCCAACAATGTGGAGAAAAACTGATCCTGAATCTAACCCTGTGACCTCTGACCTCCAGGACAGCAGCTCCAGCTCGGGCAGTCTGGAGTTTGAGACTGGTCCTGTAAGTTCACCAGCTTCCTGTTTTCCAGGGTGCATTGTGGGAAATGAAGTCTGTGCTGGAAGCTGTGGGTTCTGGTTCTGGTTCCGGTTCCATGTGAGGCGATGTCCCGTCTGTGGACTCGCTTACAGTGGTTCTGTTCTTCTGTTGGATCAAATCTGATGTTTGATGTTGTGGGTCATAATTTCTTTCCTTTGAGAAGTGACGTTCGGGCCGGTTTCTGATCCGAACTGTTCTTCACGTTTACCAAACTTTATTCTTCGTTTCCTCGTGAACAGTAACGTGATCGTTTCTAAAACATCAACACAAAAACAGACAAAATTGTGTTTCTTATTTAAATCTGTTTTTTTCTGTTGAACCTTTATTTTATCAGATTTATTTTAATGAGATTAAAAATCTCTTTTCCTCTCACGTCCTGGTTTCAGACAAAAACAAGTAAAATACAGATCCAACAAAGAAAAGCAGCTTTAGTTCAGTCAGAGCAGCACAGTGAAAAACTGTATCATCAGCATACAGGGGGAGGGCAGGCCCCCAAGCTTCTACACCTACCTGTCTGTGATTACATATCACACCTCATGAAGGGGAATAAAGTTTGGTGCACTGGAGAAGAGATGTTGACGATGTTGTGAGAAACATAAACTTGTCTCCGTCCAGCGGTGATCCTGTCGTCACGCTTCGTCCGACTCTGTTTGTGTGTCAGGTTTCAGACGTAAAATGTGTCCACGTTAAATGTTCCAGATAAAAGTTGAGAATGGAACAAACGTCATCAGTTAAATAAAACCAAATAATTCTGTGAACAGTGTTTCTCAGCACAAACCTGAGACACAAACATCAAACCTGTTTCTGTCTCTTCAGGATCACAGCAACACACAAACACTGACGACAACTCTAACATCCAACCTGTCTTCATATGTTCTCCTGTGTCTCTGTTCTCCTGTACCCTGTGTTCCAGCCGGTGCGTCTGGCTCCTCAGCGTGAGTTCATCAAGTCTCTGATGGGGATCGGGAAGCGTCTGGCCACGCTGCCCACCAAAGAGCAGAAGACCCAGCGGCTGATCTCGGAGCTGTCGTTGCTGAACCACAAACTGCCGGCTCGGGTCTGGCTGCCCACCGCCGCCTTCGACCACCACGTGGTCCGAGTGCCGCACACGCAGGCTGTGGTGTTAAACTCCAAAGACAAGGTGACTGCCACACAGACACGTTCTGTCACGTCTGTCTGTAGAGAACATGTTGATGTTGTTTTAAAGTTATACAACTTTAATCTTCAGTAAAACACTAACCTGAACGTCTGTGATCTGATCACATGCTCATTTATAATCTGATTAAACATTTACTCAGGCTAAAAATGAGGCTCAAGTCTCATATCACATTATGTCTGCGTCAACCAAAGCATCATGGGAATTGTAGTTCCACATCTGAGAGCAGAATTATCCCTCAAAAAACAAGACAGACAGTGATGACGTTGGACAGGAAGTCAGTAAATGGATCAGTTATCATTAACTGCACACTGCCCCCCTCCCCCCAAGGCTCCGTACCTGATCTATGTGGAGGTTCTGGAGTGTGAGAATTTTGAGACGTCCAGCGTTCCAATCAGGATCCCAGAGAACCGGATCAGGAGCACGCGCTCTGTGGAGAACCTGCCGGACTGCGGCATTACGGCAGAGCAGAGAGCCGGCAGCTTCTCCATGGTCCCGAACTACGACAACGACGACGAAGCCTGGTCTGTGGACGACATCGGAGATCTGCAGGTGGAGGTGAGAGGACGCCCAGGTGTTCTCAGACAGGATGTGATGTCATCTGGGTTTAATTTATGTGACTGTTCATAGTGAAACATAAAGTCTGGACATTTTACTGCACCTGTTGTCATAGCAACAAGTCCTCAAACACAGACCTACAAAATGGATGATTAGTTTTTTTTATTCCAAACTCGAGATGGAGACATTTTCAGATACAGTGACTCCTTCAGTACGAGCGATGATGATCGTTTTAAATTAAAGGTTAATGAGAAACTGTTGGTTTCATTGATTAAATCAATTTCACTCATCAACATGAAGCACATGTTCTCGCAGTACCGTTTACAGTAGACTGTTGACTCTGTGTTGGTCCAAAGAAACACAAATGACAGGAAATCAGTACAAAATAGAACTTTGACACCAAAGTAAAATAATCTGAAGATAGTGGAAAACTGAAAGTTAGTGTGAACATTTTTATATGTGCAGAATGTGAGCGGAGAACAGACGGAGCTGAAGAGGAGGCATCACAGACCAGAACCACAAACCTCTGCTGAATAAAAACATTATTTAAATGTTATAAATCATATCTAATAATGCAGAGATACTGACTCTGTCCACATCTGTCCTGAAGCTCCCAGAAGTCCACACCAACAGCTGTGATAACATCAGTCAGTTCTCAGTGGACAGCATCACCAGCTTGGAGAGTAAAGAGCCCGTGTTCATCGCTGCTGGAGACATCAGGTTTGTACATTAACATTACATTACAGTACACGCTGTAAAGGTGTTGTACACAGTAAAACTCAGTCAGACGCTTCCTTAATACGTTTTCTTTCTGCCGGTGAATTCATATAGAACCACCTTCACAAATACCAGACCACAATACAAGATGTCTTTATCTTTCAGGCGCAGACTGTCAGAGCAGCTCGCACAGGCCCCCACCACCTTTAAACGGGACCCCGAAGACCCGTCGGCTGTGGCCCTGAAGGAGCCCTGGGAGGAGAAGGTCCGGTACGTGATGCTGCCTCCATGTAAAATCTGAGCTTCTATAATGAAAAGTCCCCAGATTGGACTCAAGATTCTCATTCAGTGTCAGTACCGCTTACAGGGGAAAGTAGTGGACATGTCTCTCTGTGGTACTGTGTTTATCGCCGCATGACGTCATCGCCGTGTGACGTGTGTTTATCGCCGCGTGACGTCATCGCCGCGTGACGTGTGTTTATCAGTTGCGCTCTGTCTCCCCCTGCAGGAGGATCAGAGAAGGATCTCCTTACGGTCACCTTCCTAACTGGAGGCTGCTGTCTGTCATTGTTAAATGTGGAGACGACCTGAGACAGGAGCTGCTCGCCTTCCAGGTGCTGCAGCAGCTCAAGGTAACGCTGTGACATCTCAGACATCACATGACCATAATAACAAGTGGCCAGTGAAACACAGTAAACTCACCTGTTCTCTGTTATACCCTGCAGTCTATCTGGGAGCAGGAGCGTGTTCCCCTCTGGATTAAGCCCTACAAGATCCTAGTGCTGTCGTCGGACAGCGGGATGATCGAGCCCGTTGTGAACGCTGTGTCGCTCCACCAGGTGAAGAAGCAGAGCCAGCTGTCTCTGCTCGACTACTTCCTGCAGGAACACGGAGCTCCCACCACGGAGGCCTTCCTCTCTGCACAGAGGAACTTCGTCCAGAGCTGCGCCGGATACAGCCTCATCTGTTACCTGCTGCAGGTCAAAGACAGGTGAGGTTTGAAGGTCACCTGTCCGTCAAAGCTGGATTTCAAGTCTTCAGAAACTGTCGCAGCCTGGGTAATTTTTCACTGTTAGTCCTGAAGTCTGGTTCTCTGTCCTCTCAGGCACAACGGGAACATCCTGTTGGACGCTGATGGTCACATCATCCACATCGACTTTGGTTTCATCCTGTCCAGCTCTCCCAAGAACCTCGGCTTCGAAACATCCGCCTTCAAACTCACCAGCGAGTTCGTAGACGTGAGTTTATCTGCTGCAGCAGTGGTTTCCACGGGGGTTTAAGTGGTTCTTGTGGTAACTGTGAAGGGTTCTGTTGGGCTTAGAGAATCTAAAGAAGGTTCTAGCTTCCTTCAGGATGTTCTAAAGCTTCTTGTTTCTCATCTGTGTGTCAGGTGATGGGTGGCCCAGATGGAGACATGTTTAACTACTATAAGATGCTGATGCTTCAGGGTCTGATCGCAGCCAGAAAACACATGGACCGAGTCCTGCAGATAGTGGAGATCATGCAGCAGGGTAAACACAGAGACACACACACACAGATTTGTTGTTCATATTGTTCCCGCTGGTGCTAAAAACTGATCCTGACTCAGTCCACAAACAAGAAAAAAATAACTTGTTGTCCCCCGGTCTCCCCCTGGTCTCCCCCCAGGTTCCCAGCTGCCCTGTTTCCACGGCTCGAGCACCATGCGGGCGCTGAAGGAACGTTTCCACATGAGTCTGACGGAGGAGCAGCTGCAGCTGCTGGTGGATCAGCTGGTGGACGGATCCATGAGGTCTCTGACCACCAAACTGTATGACGGCTTCCAGTACCTCACCAACGGCATCATGTGACCCGCGTCACGTGACCCGCCCTGTGTGTGTGTGTGTGCGTGCGTGTGCGTGCGTGTGCGTGTGAGAGCAGCAGTGAACAAATGCAGACTGATGAAGCTCCAGGTTTTAGAACTGGACTACAGAGACCATGATCCTCCATCTGTTGCTCTTTATTTTATTTTATTTTATTTTTCTTCTCTCCGTCCGTCGCCTCAGTCTCTTCGTTGTGTTTTCAACTTTAAAGAATTTAGTTTTTTTCTTCTTCTTTTTTCCACTGCTGCTCTGCCGGACTCTCAGCCAATCACAGAGCAGCACTTTTAGATGTGAACACTCAGCAGGTGGACAGTTTTACAGGTAGAAACAGGAACTGAACTGGACTCAGCCATTACGGCAGAACCACGCAGAGTCTGTAAAGGACCATACTGCTGTTTTTCATGTTTTAGCCCTTTAACCTTCTGTAAAACCAGTTTGGATTCTGACCCATTAAAACCAACCAGTGTCGACCTGCAGCAGCTGATTTTTGTTTCATTTGCACAGTTCTCGACATGAGGAGGTTGTTTTATGTGATGTGTGAACATGTTTCTGATGTTTGATGCAGCGTCATCACAGCTCAGACTTACTGAGAACCTCACTGAAGGAACATTAAACAAATGTAAATTGTGAAAACAAAACAGGATGAAACCTGTAGCTCACCTGCTCGGGTGGATGACACCAGGTTAGTCGTCACCTGAGCAGGTGATTTAAGTTCAGTTTTTCTATGTGCAGGAAACAACTTAAAGACAAGAACTGAGTGTGAAGAAGGTATTTTGTCTTCATTGTGATTCAATATGGTGCTGGTTATGAACCAGCAACACACACAGATGTGATACACGAGCTTCTCTGAGTGTGAAACAAGTTGAAGTGAACAGAGTCATTGTTCAGTGTTGGATCTTTAAAGCTGCTGTTTGACCAGCAGGCTGTGGAGAGGATGAGAGCTGTTCTCCATGATGTTCAGCAGCCTCCTCTCCACCACCTGCTCTAAGCGTTCCAGTGAAGTCCCCAGCACAGATCAGTTTGTTGGTGTCTCTGGCTCTGATGCTACTGCCCCAGCAGACAGCAGCAAAGAATATTACACTGGTTATAGCAGACTGGTAAAAGATCTGCACCATCTTGTTGTTCACATTAAAGGACTTTAGCTTTTTCTATATCATTGACTCTTTTAGTTTAACAGTCAGTACATGGTCCTACACATGAACATGGTCACACTCTGGACCTTGTGATCTCTTACGGCCTCCCTTTGTCTATTAGTAAGATCATAATTCACGCAGGAGGTAATGACACCCGACTACGCCAGTCGGAGGTCACTAAAATTTATGTTGCATCGGTGTGTAACTATGTAAAAACGATGTCGGACTCCGTAGTTTTCTCTGGTCCCCTTCCTAATCTGATCAGTGATGACATGTTTAGCCGCATGT
>JAUMHL010000009.1:200130-213127 GCA_032362345.1 Sandelia bainsii | reverse complement strand
GATCTATTCACATTCACAGCTATGGGCAATTTAGAAGGCACCACTTAACCTAACGTGCATGTCTTTGGAGGGTGGCATGAAGTCGGAGTACCCAGAGAAAACCCACACAGACAGGGGAAGAACATACAAAGTTACACAGAAAGACACCCAGCCAACTGGTGGATTCGAACCTGTGAAACGACGGCGCTATCTACCAAAAGTTAAAAGTGAATTTTTTTTCTACCACATCGTCAGATTTTTTTTTCTACTACATGACCCCTAGGGGGCTCTGTACATCAGCAGACAAGGTAAATCCAGTTTCCTGCTGCTGCTAGGGGGAGGTTGGTAAATTCTGTTTCACTCTGGGGCACATCCCAGTCCCAGCTATCCTGGAGAAACCAGCCAAGACACTTGTCACAGTTCTGCAGTTCAGTGAACCTGAGGCCCAGATGTCAAAGGCACCAGACTGATCCAGCGGGATCAGTGTTCACTGCTAATCTGGTTCTTGGTTTTGTCATAATTCATCATATTCAGAATAAAATAACTGAACCGACTGAACTCTCCACAGACAGTGAAACGTGACCTGATCCTTACCCCGAACTTCTTGTACCTGATTGGACGAGAGAAGGTGAAACAGGGTCCAGATAAAGGCCATATTCAGGAGGTTCTCAAGAGGAAGATTGAGCTCAACAAGGTCCAGTCTGTGTCCCTGAGGTACACCACCAGAACCAGATGTAGGACCACGATCAAAACTATAACTACAATTACCATCAGGGCCAGAACTAAAAATACAAGCAGAACTAGAACCAGGACCAGAACTAGAACTGGAACTGGACCCTCAGCTAGAAATATGACCAGGAACAACTTTAGTATTTGAACTAGTACCGGGACTTGAATAAGAACCAGTGCCACAACTGCAATTAAATCTTGGACCTGGACTGGGAATAGGTCTAATCAGGGGTACTCTCAGGATCTGAACTAGAAATACAGCCAAGGACAAAACTGGAACTGGAATTAGTATTAGGACTGAGAATGGAACTAGAACCAGGGACAAAACTAGAACTGCAACCAAGCCCAAAACTTCCATGTCCAGTATTAGAATTAGTATGTTTAGTAAGACATGGACGAAATTTTGATTTCAGAGGTGGGGGGGACACAACTGGCTTGAGTGGGGGGTGAAAAAGTGGGGGGGACAGGGGGGACATGTCCCCCCCCCCCAATTTACGTCCGTGGTACAAGAAGTATGAGGGCCAGGACTAGAAGTAGAACTAGAAACTAGACCAGAATTACAATTAGAACAAGAATCTGAATTAGAAACAGAATCAGAACTATAACTGAAACCAGGGCTACAACCAGAAACACAGTCTGAACAATTACTGTGATTAGAAGCAAAGTAGTTGGAGAAGAACTACAACTAGAAATGAACCCATTCCAGAACCAGAACTTAAACTGTTTGATTGGTCTCTCTGCTGCTCTGATCCATCAGCACTCTACAGGACGACTTCATCATCATCCACGAGGAGGAGTACGACAGCGTTTTGCAGAGTGTCTTTAAAACCGAGTTCCTCAGTCTGTTGGTGAAACGTTATCAGGACAAAACACAGAAGAAGCTGCCGCTGAAATTCAACAACCTGTCAGTACCCGGACCTCTTTATTCTGTTTAAGGAAAACCAGATCTGAGGGTTTTCTGGACTAACACTAACTATTCCTCCCCGTGTCTCTGTTGTCCTTCAGTCTGGAGTTTAAGGTGAAGAAGGGGGGCTGGGGTCCATTCAGCTCTTCAGGGTCCAGACAGATCCAGTTCCAGGTGGGTCAAGGAGACGATGCTGTACTGAAGCCTAGCGGGAAGGTTCTGCAAGTCTCGATCGGACCAGGTCTGCCCAAAAACTCCAGTAAGTTATGATTTGATTTGTAGGATAAGAGTGTGGAAAGTAATGCAGTACATTTGCTCATGTAAATTTGAAGTATCTGTACCTTTCCTGAGTACGTGAAGTTATTGAACTTAATACTTCTAATTGACTACATTTCTGAAGGAAATACTGAACTTTTACTCAACTACTTTTGACTGAGAGCTGTAGTTACTAGTTACTTTTCAGAATACTATTTTTCATCCTGTCGAGTTGAAACCACGTCTCTGACTTTCTCTAAAGTAGTAAAATGGAGTGGGAGTAGTTAAATGCTAAGTACACATTAATGTAAACAGTAATATCAGTCTAAAAATATCTGACTGATATAACTGATTTCTGCATAATGAGTACTTTTACTTTTAGTACTAAGTAATATACTTAGTATAATTTGATGATAGTTTTGTACTTTGATTTGTTATTTATATCTTTTATTATTATTTTACTTTTTTTGGATGCAGGTATCTTACTTGTAACAGAGTATTTCTGCCCTGTGGTATTAGTACTTTTGCTTGAGGTAAACATCTGAGTATAGTACTTCTTCCGTCACTGTGCAGGGCCGACGAGGAAGGACAACCGCAAGAGTCGCTACATGGGAAACCAGGCTCCGCGCTCTAACCAGTACAACTCAGGTACCAGTTTCAGAGCCTTCAGGAGTCAGGACGTCTCCTGCTGCTGCTGTATGTTGGTTTCAAATGTTTGGTTTTCATTTTTGTCCAGCTCCTCGCTCCAGAGGCAGCGCTGCTTCCAGAGGAAGCTCGTACTCCAGAGGCTCCCTGCTAAGGCAGCAGTCCAGCATGGAGCAGCCCAGTCTGCCCCGCATCCAGAACCAGCGTCGCCCCAACAGCCGTACCCCTCAACACCAGGACATGGGCTTCATGGATGTCCCAGAGCAGGGCGCCGCAGGGTGAGGCTGCTGGGAGCTAACCAGTCTAACCAGTACAGCCACCAGTATAACTACTGTAACCAGTAGTGATGAGTGTCACCAGTACAGTACAGCCAGCAAATCCAGCGTAATCATAACTGTAGTAAAACCACGATGTGGTCCCACAATGATGGAACACACTAGTCTGAAGCTGAAAAACAACTTCTCATGGCACTGAGACCAAGCTGCTCTGTAGCTCACTGGATAAAAGGGTCCGCTGGATAACTGCATGTAAAACTAGTACAGGAACCAGGATACTGCAGAGTAACAGTAGTGATCAATCAGTCATCACAACAGGAGAACCAACAGTGTCACATAATATTAGTTCAACGTCTGCAGGCTGAAATATAAATATTTCACTATATAACACACAGCTCTCTAATCCCTGCGTGTTGCCTGCAGGCTGCAGCGGCGGCGGTCGAAGGAGGTGAAACCTGTCCCCGGAGCAGGTCTCCCCAAACCGGCTCCCAGACCAAAGCCTCGGTCTCCTCAGTGCAGAGCTCTGTACGCCTACGACGCCCAGGACACTGATGAGCTGAGCTTCAACGCAGACGACGTCATCGAGATACTCACTGAAGGTACTGCTCGTGCTGCTGCTACTACTGCAAATACTACTGGTACTGTTGTTTGCAGTGCTATTATTGCTGCTACTACTACTGCTGCTGCTGCTGCTGGTATTACTATTAAAACTACTACTCATACTGTTACAGGTACTGCTGCTGTTAGAGTTGGAGTTTTTCCTCTCCACTGTTGCCTATGCTGCTCAAGTGGGACTGTTGGGTTTTCTACAATATTCTGTATATATTTATATAATGTGTAAGGTCTTAAACCTTACACTGTAAAGTGCCTTGAAATTACTTATGTTGTGATTTGGCGCTATATAAATAAAGTTGAATTAAAATTGAATTGAATTGTTACGTGTACTGTTCATACTGACATTATTACAGTACTACTGTTATTGTTGGTACTCCTACTCATACTCTTTGTTTTTGGACAGTCTAATCTCCTCAGTTGTTATGACAGTGGCTCTCTGACATCATAGGGGAAGAAAAAACGTGACCACATTACACCCATACTGGCCTCCCTACACTGGCTTCCTGTACATTTCAGGATCCAGTTTAGAATCTTGCTTCCTGTTTTTAAAAGTTTAAATGGCATGGCACCTGCTTACCTGTCTGAGCTCCTTGTTCCTTACTCTCCTTCCAGAGCTCTGCGATCCTCTGATCAGCAACTACTCAATACCCCCAGAACAAAGCTCAGAACCAGAGGTGGCAGAGCCTTTTCAGTAGTGGCCCCCACTTTGTGGAATAGCCTCCCCTTGCCGTTGAGGGCTGCCCAGAATCTTAATCATTTTAAAACCCTCCTTAAAACCGATCTGTTTTCATGCGCATTTTATTCTTCTTGATTTTATTATGCTGGCTTATCTTATTTATTACTATTATTAGTATTATTATTTTTTTTTATCTTATTGATTTGTGTCTTGTGGTATACTTGTACAGCACAGGTCAACAAGAGTTGTTTGAAATGTCCTTTATAAATAAATTTGATTGAATGATTGATTGATTGATAGATACTGTTGTCAGGTGTCCAGTCCTCATACATGCTTCGATATTTTTGTTTGTGTCCTCAGATCCGTCTGGTTGGTGGTTCGGCCGGCTGCGGGGAAGAGAGGGAATGTTTCCTGGGAACTATGTGGAGAAGATGTAGACCTTGTGTCAGGGGTCTGAGGTCACGACCTGCAGCAGCAGCAGCAGCAGGGGTCAGAGGTCACCGGAGCTTTTGACACATCAGCTAACAGGAAACAACTGATCACAGAATAAGATGAGTTCATTTATAAACAAAAACATGTATGTTTCAGTCAGAGCGACAGCTGTCGACCATCATCCAGTGAGTCCCCAGAAGTCAGGTCAGAGGTCAGGTGTTCCCACCTGCTGACTCCTGGGCTGTGTCTTCGTAACGCTGTGATCAGTCAGGTTAAACGTCTCCATGTGACTTCAGTCTCTGATAAGCATCAGTGTTACCGTGGAAAGAATGTAAAGTCCTGCCAGCGCCACCTACAGCCCCCAGTGTTCATTGCAGCCACAATGTTCAAGTTAAGTTAAATATTTTTCTGATGATTTTGATTTAATTAAGTAAAAATCAGCAAATATCTGCTGATGAGATGAACAGAACTAAATGTCACACTGAAACTTTAAAATACCAAATTTCTTTTTATTCTTCAGATTAAAATGTAAAATATTACAGGTCACTGCTGTAAACGTTTGGATTTTATCCTGATCAAATAATGCAATAAAAATTATATTAAAAAAAATAAAAATTTATGAATTACATAGTTTTTACAGTAATATAATTTTCTTTTCCTCTTCTTCATGATGTCTTTTCTGATTCTGGAACAACCAGTAAATATTTCACTACAAACTTGTCTGAGTCGCTGAGTCCCAGAATCAAGGGGAAAAAAACGGTTTCAGATGGAGCCCGTTAGAACCCAAACGAAGACGATCCTCATTAGAGCTGAAACAGCCGCTTCATTAATTAATTCATCATTTCTACACAATAAATAAGAAATACCACCGTTATTATGGATACTGGTACTATTACTACTGATACATCCACTTTTAGTACCTTTGTTAGTATTTCTGCTGTTTCTGAAAAGTACTGAAACAGCTGTGGTACTACAAGTACTATTCATAGTAGTAATACTATATAGACATAGTGGCCATAACAACACCATAGCACCAACAGCAGTACTGATAGTCCCAACATTACCGTTAGTAGTAGCAATATTAACAATAGTAGTATCAGTAATATTGTAATAACATTAACGTTTTGTTGTTTATCTAGTGTTGGAACTAAACAAGATGTTTGAAACATCAGACATTTTATGAACCAAAGATTAATTTAATAAATAATCCACAGATCAACAATAAAAAAAATTGCTAACAGTTGCCTGAAAGTGAAGGACACTACATTACCCAGAGTTACATTCTCCAGGAGGGTGATGCTGCCTTCATGGGCTGTTGAAAATACGGTAATTTCCACATTAACAACCTCCCTGTGAGTCTTTTCATACTGACTGTTTATTGTTTTGAAATAAACTTTGAGATAGTTGTAATTATGTTGTTGTGAAGTTTTAATGATGTAAAAACAGGTTTGAGGAAGAAGTCTGAAGAATAAATGTGAGGATCATATGTTTCTGCAATATTAGATCTTTCAAACAATATTTTCTACTTGAATTACAAATTCTTAAAAAAAAAAAAGAAAATGCAGTTTATTCTACATTTTACAACTTTTTAAACAGCGTCTTTATTTTTCCCTCATGAAATTTTCCCTTTCTTTGCTGTTTGATGATCTATGGATGTGCTTCAGCTTGCATTTGTTTTTCTTTTATATTAATTCATCAGAATCTGGGAGCAACGTTCAGCAGCAGCAGACGGACACAACTCAACTCAAACTTATTTTCTCAGCCGGAAATAGCAACGGTGAAGGCGTATGTCCGAGGGTTCGTAAAGGCAGCATAACCTTTTACCCGCCACAGTCATGCGTTCGGGTTAACGGAACCGTGTGTGTGACTGACAGCCCGCTGCTCGGTGAGCCGGCTGGCACCGATTTACCGGAACCCTTAACCGGTCAGAGGAGCAGCCAGCGGGGTTAGCTGGCGGTCAGAGCGGGGGCGTTAGCCGCTAAAAGCTAACAGGAGATGGAGGAGTTTCTGTCGAGCTGCCGCCGAGCGGTGCAGGTAACACGGACACCGACGCGGTGGTTTGTTAACGTTAGCACAGTTAGCCCGGTGTTAGCATGTTAGCTCGAGCAGAATAAACAATGTACAACAATTAATTTATTCGCTTGTGTGAAGGTAGACCCAGTTCAACTACACAACTTCCGGTCAGTTACACCTTTCAAAAATAAACTTCCGGTCAGTTGCACCTTTCAAAATAAACTTCTGGTGACGAAATAATGATAATAATAATAATACATTTTATTTAAAGGCGCTTTTCTTGACACTCAAGGACACCGTACAAAGAATAAAGGTACAGTAACGGAAAAAATAATCAATAAATAAACAACAAGAAACAAAAGCATAAATGACTGAATAAATAAAAAAAAAGGTTACAATCACACAGTGGAAAATAATCAAGAGAGAACTTAACTATATATAAGTTCATTAATAAACATACAAATTTATTTTAGTAATCTGTGTTAAAAAGTAAAAGTAACTATAGCAGAGCTTCCAAGTGTTGTTCAAGTAAATGTCCAAATCTACTTAAATAAATGTATTATGAGGAAAATATACTTATTGTGCCTGTGACTGTTAGCATGTCATCATTTATTACGTTTTGTGTTAAGAACCTGAATCTGTGAAGTAACTGACACTGAATGTTTCAACCTGCACTTATGAATAGAAATACAAGTGTTTCAATATACAGTGTTAAAAGAGTGTCTGAATGTAAAAAAACTGAAAAATATTAAATATTTAACAAATGTGAAAAAACATTAGAAATGTAAATTAAAAACTGAATAATAATCTGTCATCAGATCAGCTGCTGATGAACTTTAAAAATGATGAAGAATGTTAGTGGTGATCTTCTTCCCCCAGGCGAACACAGAACAGGGTCCAGGGTTCCATGTTGTTCTGGGCAACGAGGCCTGTGATCTTGACTCCATGGTCTCTGCTGTGGCCTACGCCTATTTCCTGTCTAAGGTGAGACCTGATCCATCAAACTGAAATACAGAACTCTTATTGAGTTATTAATACCCTCCAACTCACCTCCTCAGTTTGGAGCCTTTATAGATAATCCTGCCTTAAACCGGCTACAGACACACAACTGGATGTGGATTTGAAGGGCTTGGTTGCTGGTCTTGGACAAACTGTTGAAGAACTGCAGGTGTTTTTAAACGCCTCAGAGTATTTGGATATTGTCTGCTCAGCAGTGACTGCAGCTTGCTCTCTCTCTCAGACTGTTGACAGTGAGATGCTCGCTCTCCCTCTGCTGAACATCACCCAGTCAGACCTGCTGCTGCGCTCGGATAACGTCTTCCTGCTGCGACAGACCGGTCTATCGCCAGACCTCCTGCTGTTCAGGGACCAGCTGGACCTAAGAGCTCTGCAAAAAGCCGGCCGCCTGCGGCTGACGCTGGTCGACCACAACGTCCTGCCCAGGTACAGAAACACCCGACAGGTAGACAGAGTCCGTCTCCTTAGGTAAAAGTCAGGTAGGTTACAGGTAGATGTGACAACACCTGTCTCATCAGCCGGTATGTCTCTCCTGCAGTTCAGACAGTGACCTGGAGGGGGCGGTAGTTGAGGTGATTGACCATCACCTGCTGGAGAGAGAGCCCTCCCCATTCTGTCCTGTTACTGTGGAGATGGTGGGGTCCTGTGCTACCTTGGTAACGGAACGCATCATTCAGAAAGCTCCACAGATCCTGGACCAGCAGCTCGCTCAGCTGCTCTACGGTAAACACCTGATCACCTCAGTACCCGAACCTGAACACATCCTCAGCACACCTGACAGATACAGTAATCTTCTAAAGTACTGGAACAACAAGACTAATTAATGTGTTGATATATAGAAGATTAAACGAGACCAAAGTTCAGAATTTCAGCTTTAATTTGAGCTTTAATCTGTGTTCACCTTGATACGTTCAGCAGCATCTTTTGTGTGAGATGAGGAAAAGTAAACAGACAGTTTTTAAAGTCAATAAAACTTAATATTTGTTTTCAGTTCCTGCATCAATCCTGTGATTCACCGATGTCACCAAACAGTTGTTTCTATTTTAATTTACTTTTCCAGGTTTTTACTGCGGCCTGTTTCAGTTGTTGTTTGCTTTGGGGGATTCTCCCTTTAATTTTCTCTTCAGCAGGTGAAACACCTGTTCAGTCGGGTTAAGATCTGGTGACGGCTTTTTCTAAAACCTTCCACTGTTTCCCTCTGTCCTGAGTTTTCTCTATAATTCAGTGTTGTTGTCGTTTTTCATTTTCGTTTTAACTTTACTGATTAAAATGTTTTTTAAGGTGATTTTTGTTATAAATGAAATTGTATTTGGTAAAAATAAACTGAATTTGATTTAAACAAGTTGATACTGATATTAATACCGATACAGATATTAATACTGACACTGGTATTAATACTGATACTGATGAACTGTTTGTGCGGTTTTAGCGACGGTGGTGTTGGACTGCGTGAACATGGCTCCTGCAGCAGGTAAAGTGACTCCTAAAGACAGTCAGTATGCTGCAGCGTTAGAGACGCGGTTCCCCGCTCTGCCACCGAGGGGCGCTCTGTTCCAGGCTCTGCAGAATGCCAAGTTTGACGTCTCAGGTGAGTCTGCACTCACGTGTACGTGAGAACTGCGACTAAATGTGTTTTTACTGAGATAACAAATTTATTTCAGCTGTGCAAGCAGATATGAACAATTCTTTAAGTATTGTAGTATTTAATGCAGTATTCAAAGTATTTACTGAACTAAACTGTTCACTAAATACTATTTACTGAACAAATAATTTGCGGTGTATTGCAGAATTACTGCAATATGCTGCAGTATATTACAGTATTTACTGTAGTATTTTGTGCAGGTCTGAACACTGAACAGATGCAGTATTTGTAGTATTTATTGCAGTATTTTGTGCAGGTATGAGCACTGAACAGATGCAGTATTTGTAGTATTTATTGCAATATTTTGTGCAGGTCTGAGCACTGAACAGATGTTGCTGAAGGATATGAAAGTTGTTTCGGGAAGTTTAAATCTCGCCGTCTCTGTTCTCTACATCACACTGGAGGTCAGTGACTGCTACACAATACTACACACTACTACACGCTAGTACAGGCACATTATTACATTTTTAAAGATTGCTACATACGGTACTACATACTCTTACACAGTACAATACAGTTGTAGAAAGTAGCAATACTACACATGAAGTAATGAAGGATAATAAACAGGAAACTGTATTTTTGTTTTTTTATTCAGTTTGACTTTGATGTACTTTGTTTACTTTTTTTTTAAACGTGTTTTTTCAGGAGTTCCTACAGAGGGCAGGACTAGAGGCGGAGCTATCAGGTTTCTGTCAGAAGTTCAGATTTGATTTGCTGCTGATGATGACAATCTCCTTCACTGAGAGCAAAGAGCCAATCAGAGAGCTCGCTGTGTTCAGCCTCAGTACAGCCTTCAGGGAAGAGGTACACACAGATACTGCATTTAGTACACAGTGGTGCTTCATTCAGTACACAGCTGTACTACAAATACAGTGGTAGTTTGTGTAAAACTTTAGAATCATCAGTTCAGACTTCACACCCGTCCTGAAACTAGATAAAAGAAACATAATTAACCCAACGAGACCAACACACTGGTGGAGTCCAAACTCTGTAGAAACTGTTCTGTAACCGTTTCCATCCTAGTGAACATCAACAACTCTTCTTCTGTGGTCTTCAGAAACCTCCTCTGTTTGAGGCATGACTCACTTCTACAAACCTGTATGGTTAAGATCAGACTCTGAACCTCCCAGACTCAAATCTGATCCTCGTCACACTGACTAAAACTTTCTCTTCACAGACTTTTCCTACACAGATATTTAACTTTACATCATTTTCACAATAAATAAAAAGTGTTTTTGTCTCATTTGTTTTTTGGTTTAATCTCTTGTGTGAAACTCATCACTGTACTGAAATACACAACTGTAGTACCCTCTGATACTACACACAGTACACACTTACACTACACTCAGTACAAACTGTCTGTATCTTTCCACAGGTGAGTCTGTACCTGGAACAGGCTCGTAACCCCGCCCTCAACCTCTGTCCAATCAGCAGCCCCTATCCTCACATCATGGCCTATCAGCAAGGTGAGTCAGTACAGGTCCACAGACTGGTCTGCAGTCTGGAGGGTCCAGCTCTACAGTTTTCACAGTGGAACACAGCAGAAATGTTGAGATTCCTGCAGGAAACAATGTGTGTGTGTCTCTTAGGAAACACTCTGGCGTCTCGTAAGAAGGTCCTCCCCATCGTTAAGGACTTCCTGACGGAGCGGGACAGAGACGGTCACCCTGGAGACGTGGAGGATGAGGATGAGACTCAGGTCCCTCCGACCCCGATGAACAGTCTGGTGGACGGCTGTCCTCTCGACGACGGTCTGCCCCACATCAGCGCTCAGGACCTGGAGGAGAAGTTCAGCAAGATGGAGGCCGACAGAGGCGGAAAGTGACCTGTCAATCATCCTGAGAGGAAGACGAGGATGAAGGTACCAGAGACACAGCAAGGACAGAAATGATGGAGGGACGTGACTTTGTGCTGTTTGTGTTCAGAGTTTCATTTAATCCTGACACTTAATAAATGTTGAGTCTTTTATTTCCACTTGTTCACGTTGGGGATCAGATGTAAACGTATTTCTAATGTGTGATCAGGACACACACACTAAAACCTCTGCTCATCGTGATGTCTGTCAGAACCCGGATCCGTCAGTGAAACACGCGTGACGTGTTTCGACGTAAACATGATGTGAAGGTGGTGGAGGAAACAAAGCAGAGATCACACGTGTAGTTTCTTAGTTTAGGTGGTTCTGCTGATTATTGGTCTGATTTAAAGGTTAAAACAAGTTTTTCTGGTGGTACCTGGTCCTCCTGTAGAACTGGTCTCTGGTCCTGTAACGTGGTCTATATGGAAGATTCTGTGGTGGAAAGATTAAAGATAAAGATTAAAAATTAGAGTCAACGTTTGTGTTTTTTATTTGAACCACACAGTGACACAGAAACATGTGAGTAACGTGTTCATGTATGTAACATGACGTGTTACATTTTCCTGCTGCAGCTCAGCACAGAAACACACACACACACACACACAGAAATGTAATGTTCTGAGGTCACTTCCGAATCAGCTTCAGATAAACGTCTGAGAACAGCGACTGTGGCTTTTACAGGTCAGTGAAGCAGAGGACCAGTCACAGCAAAACCTGTGAACTGCTCCTGTAAAGAGTCTCGTCTCAGGTTGTTTCTCCCAAACTACATCTGAAACTCACACTCAGCATTTAATTACACAACAACACTGAGGTGTCGTCACATGATCACACAAACACAACTTAAAAATGTGAAACTACACAAAGCATAACGTGATGATGTCACGGTGTGTTCAAGAGAAACGTTTCACTTAGTGTTTGTGGAGAAAAGAGACGACGCTCAGATTTCATTTAGACATAAACACAACACGTGTCCAGAGACGGATGAGAACAGAACAAACAGCATGGGTTCTGCAGAGAGCGTGACGTGTGACCTGTTTCAGACACTGAAACACAGGGAAAGAAACTTGTTCAGTGTTTGTGTCTTTAAATGTGAATCAGATATTTTGACTTTTTTAATCTCAGTTTTCACTAAATTCTTTAACTTAAAAGTAAATTTTCTCACTGTCAAAGTTAAAACAATTAGTTTTTATTTCAACACAAAATCCTACAGGGTGGGAGTGCGTAACAGATGATCAGTCATGGACTTCATAGAGCCTGATGTCACAGTATTTGGCATTTTGAAAAAAACGAAGCATATTGACCAGAGTGAGACCTGCAAAAACACATTCACCTCAAGCTTTGAGACTCTGACTTTACTTTTCTGAAGCACTAAGATTTACAATAAAACACACCTCAAACCAGACACACTTGGGTCCACACAGACCTGAGACCTGCTGCAGTACAACTGGATCCAGACCCAGAATTTGGACCAGACTCAGGTCTCGGGTCTTGGTGAAAAGCTCCATGTCAGATGATCTGTGGCAGTTTAAATGAACAATAATGATTAAACATGAAGCAATGGAAAAATAACATCTGTACAAGTTTCTTTCCTCTGTCAGTGTTCCAGGCTTTTATTGTGAAACAGGAAGAGGAAGTGATGAAATTGCGGCAACAGGACGTTACAAAATAAAAGTAACGGCTGCAGACAGTAAATCAGAACATGTTGGTCGAGAGACAGTTCACTTGTGGAAACCTGCTTTGTTTGTGTCAGACAACATATGTGTTTAAAATGATCTAATAATTAATAAAAAGACAAAGCACGAAGCAGCACAAACACATCACATTTTACTGTAACACGGCTTTTGTTACTAAAACGCGTCACATTTTACTCTAACACGGCTTTTGTTACTAAAACGCGTCACACTTTACTCTAACACGGCTTTAGTTACTAAAACGCGTCACATTTTACTCTAACACGGCT
>JAUMHL010000009.1:165678-176268 GCA_032362345.1 Sandelia bainsii | reverse complement strand
AAGTGCCTTGAGATGATCTTTGTTATGATTTGGCGCTATACAAATAAAGATGAATTGAATTGAATTGAATTAATCTGCCTGGTGACAGCTGTGTGCAGGCTCGTGATTGGATCAAACAGCACTCCTGGACTCCAGGACTCCTTCAAGAAGGAAAGTGAAAGAATCAGAGTGAATCTGAGCAGGAAGCGGACGGTGATCGATCAGATCAACACGTTTGTTTGATTGAGGATCCATGATGTACTGAGATCAGGGCCCAGGTTCAGACCGTCTGCAGGACAAGTTGGACTGTGATGCATTAAAATACTACAGAGGGCTGTAAAACCAAACTTCGTCCAGCAGAAAGGTTCAGGATCTTAATCTTTGAAGGACTCCTAACGTTCACAAGTCCAAGTCGAGTCTGCAGTCTGACTCGAGTGTGGGAAGTTCTCTGTGGCAGATGTGGATTTTAGTTATCAGGATAGTTTCACAGGATCGCCCTGCTCAGTAGAGGTCTACACAGGTCCAACATTTTGGACCCATCCAAAAACAGACCTGTGGAAAACCTACCCAAACCCAGTGTGCCGGGAGACCTGATCTGAAAGTGGGCCAGAACAGAAACGCCCAACCAGAACAGATCCTGTGATAATTAGACCTGATCCAAAATGTGGTCAAACCTAAAATTACCATCAGACCAGGGCTCACTGATAAGGACTGTACCAGAGTGCTGTGTCAAACCTGAAAAAGGCAGAACCTACCAAAAACCTTTGTGTCTCTGACCCATAAAACTGTGTTTCTTTCAGGTTCAGGACGACACTCCCTGTGGGCTCTGGCCTCCTACATCTCTGGGTCGACCCTGTTTCCAGAGTTCTCTGTGGTGCTGATGCTGGACGATGTCCAGGTGGGTTATTTTGACTCTGAGCTCGACCGTCTGACCAGGGTCAGAGGTAAAGAGGGGGCAGAGCTGGGTCTGGGACAGGAGGCCCTGTTTGTGTTGCGGGACATTTTCTCCAGCATGAAGAAAAGACTGACGCTGGTCAAACACCGCTTCAACCTAACGGCTGGAGTCCATGTCCAGCAGAGACAGGCTGTAAGGTGCTGGAGGATGGACGGCCGGCGCTCATCATGTTCAGGGACGGCTCCAACGGGCAGGATGCACCTACGCTGGGGGGGGAGGGTTGGGAGATCCAGTGGGACACCATGAAGAGGACATACTTCCAGATGCTCTACTCCAACATCTACCTGCCCTTCTGTGTCCAGACTCTTAAGCAGCTCCTCGACCGTGAGAAGCACCTGACGATGCGACAGGTCCAACCTCGAGTCCGCCTCATAACCAAGCAGGTGCTGGGCACCACAGGAAGACAGGAGCAGCAAGAATCACGACACGACAGGAACTCTGTAGTACAGGTCCCATTAGACCAGAGGCCACCAGGTGAAAGTTTGAACTTAGTCTTAGGGCGGGGGGGGTCAAGTTTTTATTATTTTATTTTATTAAAATTTACTGAGCTGATTCATTTTATTGATCCTGAGTTTTTAAACCACAGTCTGAAGTTTGATGATGATGAACACCTGCAGAGGACAGTCACCCCCCCACCACACACTCTTCAGCCTTCTTACTATTAATGGGGAGGGGAGATTGGTGAGGGAAGGGGGGTTAGACAAATGGAAATTAGGCTGTTGAGGCTGTCAGTTTTTACTTTTTATAAATGTTTAGTTGTTTTTGTTTCTTCACGATCATGTTGCTGAACTCTGTGACATGAACTCACTTCACACAGGGGCCCCAACCCAGGGGCCCCCAGACCTCATGGCCCCTGAGCCCAGTTGGCCTGTTCAGTGATCCATCCGTGAGTCAGACGTGTTGTTCTGTGCAGGATCAGAAACGATGGAAACATAATTTTATTACGCTCAATAAAACCAGATTCAGAGTAAATGCGGGTCTGCCCCCTGCTGGACAGATGTGGGACTGGATCAGGTTCAGACTACAGACAGAAACACGTCGTCTTCTGCAGGTCTCTGTTGCTTCCCTGGAGTTATTTCATCTCCACTTTATTTAAACAAGTCAAATCATCTCAGAGTGTTTAAAACCTGTTTTACTATGATTTCTATTTATTTTCTGACTGATCTTGTTTTTACTGTGATTTTTATGTTTGAACAACAAATGACTAACGACAAAGTTTTTCCAATAAAAAGTGTTTTCTTTGGCTCATTAACAACATTAATTAATTATTAATTAAAACTCAGTAGAACTCATTCAGACTATAAAACCGTAGTGTCTCTGTGTCCAGTAGATTTTTACTGTCGTCACTAAGTCCACACCTGCAGGAGGGTCCAGAGCCGGGGGGGCACTGAGAAACAGGATCCAGATCATTTGTTTTTCAATCACTCATTTCTGGCAAAGACAGAGAACCAGGTGGTCCAGGTCCAGTCTGTTTTAAACCATAAGAAACATTTAAGAAGAGATTTTGAAACTGAGGAACCCGGAGAACCAAACAGAACCAGAACCGGACAGAGCTGGGAAAAAGAGACTTCCCGCAGGAGACTGATAAGGGGGTCTTCATCAGGTGGGGGCTTTTCTCAGCACCTGAAAGTAAAGTTTCTCTGCTGGTTCCTCAGGGAGGGAGGAGTGGGCCTCTGGTTGTCCGACAGGTTCATGTGACCAATTAGCTGACTGACGTTCTGTTAAACCTTTGTACCAGGAGGATCCGTCCTGGTTTTTCCACATCCTAATTTCACTGTGATGAATCGTTTTTCTGAACATCTTTTAAAAACAATCACTGATGCTTCATTTCTTCACTGGACTGAGTCTCTGATAACCAGTGTCTCAGAACTGAAGGACACATTTCACTGTCTGATCTTTGACATATTTACATATTTCATTACATATTCATTTCTAAAAACTGGACACAAACACTTAACAGTTTCTGTAGAAAATTTTTTTAAAACATAATGACGGAGGCTTAAAATAGAAAATGACTCAGTTTCCACAACAAACACGTATAAAACAAAGAAAACTTTGGTAGAAAAACTTAGAAAAAGCTGCAGCAGAATCCACCTGAATCTTCAGGTGTCCATGTTTCACACATCAGGAACGGCTAAAACCAGATTCAGAACCTGTTTCATGTTTAAAAGCTGCTGGACGGTTCCTCTGCGCAATAAACACGTCAGGTTTCAGTAAATAGCCTCGTCCATGTTGTCATCACTGTCTCCTCCAAAGTCCTCTCCGTTGTCAAAGTAGGACATGAGGTAGTCGGTCTCCTGCAGCACAAAGAGTCGTTAACATTATTACATCTCCTCAGTTTCCACGGAAACAAAGTGTTAATAATCTGCGTTATTTACACGTTCGTAACCGTTTAATATGTGACATTAGTGTAATTACACACAGTCCGGTCTCCATGTTGATGAGACACAGACGAGTTAACGAGTCGACGTCAGCTTTAACAGTTTGGTCTAAAACACGTGTAGGAATTAATCAAGTCCACAACATCATCAGCTGCTCGCTCCCTTCTCCAAACTCTCAGGAAGTTGATCCAGAACTCTACAAACTGGTTTTTAAGGTTTTTAACGAACTCTGATCCGGTCTTCCTGTCTCTGAGACGGACCTGTGGTTTCCATCTTGTGATAAACTCTATATTTACTCTGACACACCTACACCGAGCTCCTGGAGGTTTCTGTGGTCTTCCAGGACTTTTAATGTTCCTGAGTTCACCTGGTTGTTCTCTCTTTTTAAGAAGGAACCAAACAGCTGACATTCCTGCTCTCTGATGGATTTTGTTTGTTCAACAGTCTCTTGACCTGAAACCTGCCGACTCTGAGCCACTAAAATCCAGAAACTGTAATTTCAGACCAAACTGTTGAATCAACCCTCTCAGCTTGTTTGTGGCCACGTGTCCACCTACAGACGTGAGTCTGTAATTTTTTAGATTTTTTATGTTTTTTGTTATTTTTACTGCATAAAGTTTTTAAACAACTTCAGTTCGTCTCATACGTATTAAAAATTATTTTTAAATTTTTAAGCCTTCAAATGCCTGTTTGTTTGCACAATGCACCTGTTGGAAAACAACCTCAAATACTTTCTACATTTTCAGTGATACTGAATTTTTTGTACTATTAACAGCACAGTCTGACATATTTAACCAATTAACAACTTCATTTCTTAAATTTACATCAGTCGTGGTCATGAAAAAATGTGTGTAAATGTATGAAGGCAGAAAAGCATAAAATCACTATTTCTGTTACCAAATAATACCTGTCACCTGATTTATGTTTTAAACATCATTCTAGCTAAATGTTTGTCAATAATTATCAGTTTCAATTATTTTTATGCATAATTATATTTTTGTGCATTAACAGAAAAAATGAAAAACTCCCACTAAGCATGTTCATATCTGGCAGAAAACATTAAAACTATAATTTCCAAGTGTTAAATTTAGAATGAAACTAAACTAAATTTAAATAAACAAAAGATTTAAAAATGTAGTTTACTTGGGTTTCAATTTAATAAAATAAAGTGAAGTGGACACAAACGGCCTCCATAGAGTCCAGAGGCTTAAAGCTGACGTTTTATGTCTAACAAGCTGGAGACGTTCACAAGCACTGAATTCTGTTTCTGATCCTCTCACCTCCTCAAACTCTTCCTCATCATACTCCTCCTCTCCTTCAGCCTCCTCTTCCTCCTGTTTCTTCTTCTCCTCTCCCTCGTCCTCCTCCTCTGAGCTCTGCTGCTCCTCCTTCTTCTCCAGACTCTGACACAGTTAAGGTGGAAATGTTTGTTAAGGCAGAGACTCAGGTTTAAGGGGGAAGCTCTGGGACCTGGTGTCTCACCTGCAGTTTGAGCAGCACCTCCTCTTTCTCTTTGACCGTTTTCTTCTTCTGACTCGCCTGGACTCTGTTGGACCGACTGAGCGACGCCGAGACACCTGCAGGAGACAGAGACACTCGTTCACCCGTACTCAGAGTATTCAGAGTACTGTGAGTGTTTAAAATACTCGTACTGACCGTCTCTGAGAGGTTTCCTTACGTGGACTCTGAGCTCTTTGGGGAATCTCTTCCAGTCTGAAACAACAACAGGTGAAAATGTTTCTGTGCTGAAGACGTTCTGTAGTTCGCTCAGGAACAAGGAACAAATATGACAACATAAAGTTCTTAAAGTCATCGTAATAAATGTGTTCCAGCAGTACTGGGCTGACAGATCCACAGACCCCGTGTCTGTAACTAACATTTATTAGTTTTAGTTGTTAAAACAGTCAATTAATAAATGATGATGTTACTGATCAATCACCTGATTTTCCTGCACATTCACCTTATTTTCATTCAGAATCTTGTGATGCCAATGATACTTTTGTACTTTTACCTGAGTAACGTTTCCTGTGCAGAGTATTTCTACACTGTGGTAATGATACTTCTCCTGTGTTTACACTGAATGTTTGAACATTTGTGGGGGGGGGGTTTCAGAGTCTGAACGTCTGACGGTCACTGAACGTCTCTCACTTATTTTCACCTTTAAAAACTTGTTTTTCAGATTTTCTGATGCGTCTCTGACGTCATCACCCAGAGTCCTTCGTCAAATTCACTGACAACCCCTTTAATAATAGATTATTGATTAGTTATTGCAGCCCTATAATTCTCAGATGTGTTGATCAGAGTCTCACCTGGAGTCCAGTCCATCAGGCGCTCGCTCTGCTCACTGCCGTGGTATTTATCAGAGTAACGCTCCACATCTGCACAGGAAACAAACACAACACTTTCACAATAAAAGTACTGACGTTTGTTCAGCCGATGGTCAGCTGTGTGTGTTGTGACCTGTGACCTCTGTGTGAAGCGACTGGCTGGATGAAGCAGGGCAGGCTCCTCATGGCTCCTCTGAACTCCTGTTTCAGAGCCAACAGATACTCTGCCTCCTCGCCACCTGTGAGGGGGAGGGGCTTCTGCTCCATCACCTGGACAACAACACATGTTAAACTAGTCCCAGAATGCACTGCTGTCGTTAGAAGTTCAGGTCTATAAACAGGTCCAGGTCTTACAGGGAACAGAGGTGTGGGCTGCTGCATGGACGGAGGGAAACCGTCTCCTCTGTTGATCCCGACAGAGTCCACGTTAAAACTCATCGTCCTCCGGCCACGACCGCGGCCCGCCATCACTGCTGCTCCTCAGACCAGAAGAATCTGGACCAGACCAGGACTGGATGTGCAGCAGGTCGGAGGTGAGTCTGGATCCTGACAAAAAAATGAACTTTACTGTTGATAAAGTTCTGAATTTATCTTCATTTCACAGCAGAAACATGAAACATGCAGAAGAAGAAAGCAGGTAAGAACACACCTGTGCACAGGTTTCATGCACATTCAAACGTTTCCGTGACTTTATGTTAATTTTCATGATGAAAATTCTGTGATTTCGTTTGAATCACCTTTTAATTATAAAACCAAATTCAGTAAAATATTTGGAATAAAATCTATTTTTTTTATTATATGACTTATAAAACTACAATTTAGGACAAAAACTAAACGGATTATAAATAAAATTAAGCACTTACAGCTGCAAACAAACAAGAGATTGACACAATTTTTATTCACATTATTTTACTGCTGTTAGCCGCCGTTAGCAGGTGCTAGCTGTGTTAGCAGAGTCCAGCCCGGTTAGCATGTTAGCTTCGGTGTTTCCTCCCGTCCTACCGTCAGTCCGCGTCCCTGTGTTTCTACAGATGAACCGTCCTGTTCCCCATTTTCTCCGCAGACAGTGAAACTCAGACACGTTTCTGTTCTCATCGAACAATCTTTGTTTACATCGACCATCACGCTGCCATCACCATTTTAACTTCTTCTTCTTTTTCTTCTTCGTCTGTTGTTTTCTGTTCAGTGCAGCCGGCGCCACCTGCAGCCCGGAGGGTTCGTTACACGAGCCGAGCGGTGGAAAGTAACATTTCTTCAAGTAGTGTACGTTGAGGTAATTGTACTTTACACGAGTTTAGTTTACTTTTCCTTCTACCTCTTCTCGTTTTTGCACCTTATGTAGATACAGTTTATTAGCAATATATATATATATATATATATAAGCAATTTATTACTATGACTTACTGTGTTTTGTCTTCGTATTCTTATTCATGTTCTGTTTGGTGGTCACTTCACTCCTCATTCTGTCACATCTTATATTTGATACTCCTCTCATGCCCACCATTTATTTATTTTATTTTTATTTTATTTCTCTACTGTTTAGTTTCTGTGTTTGTGTACGTGCCTCAAATTTCCCCTCAGGAACAAATAAATTTGTATTGAACTAAATTGAATTCACGTATCTGATGCTTAATTAATTTTAATTATTTAAGTTTTGTCAATTAATTTACAGGTGCAGAATTTATTCTGGAGCAGTCAGAACATAAAGGTTTAAAATCAGCTGTACCCTTTAAGGTGTGTTCAGTTACAGTGGGACTTTTAACTGTCACCTTGAATTTAAACCACTACACTGATAAGTAGCAATTTAATAACAAACTCAACAAAATAAATGTCTCTAAATCCATACAAATAAATAAATAATAATAAATTATTACTACTACCGACTGTGCACTGATGATATGTGAGCAACAATTACAAGCACAGATTTTAGTGGGAGAAGTGACATATTTGGTTCTGGACAAGAGCACAAACCTTTGGATCACATGGTGTCAGTACAATCTGAAGACACTGATGAAGAACAGGTCACTCAGAGAATTGATTTTTATAAAGTTCATGAGTGAAAAGATTGATTCACAAGCCAAACCTGTCTCCTAGAAATTACGTTTGTATACAACTAAACTGCAATCCCGACTACGTTTTTGTAGAGAACGTAATTGTTACGTTGTACTGACACGTATTTTTGTGAATGAATAACTTGATGAATATATTAACGCAAAGCGATTTAGAAGGGGGGGGGGTGTTTACTGTGCAGGACTGACATGCCGGAGACCCAAGTTCAAGACCAAAGTCCTGTCTGAGTTTGGGTTTAGGGAAAAAAAACAACTACTGAGGTTATGATTAGATGTAGGAGCTATTTGTTAGTTTGTTTTGTTTTCACTAATTGTTGCTATGTATATTTATTTACTTTAGATATTTGCCTAATTTATGTAAGTTTTGTATTTTTCTTTTGATTATTTCTTACTATTAGTTTGTTTCTATTAGTTGTTAAAATTTAGTTTTTGCATGTATTTAAATAGCTATTGGGCACTTCCATAGGCACCCAGGCATATAGTTAGGCAGGCAGGTGTAGGACCAGCATGCACCTGGGAGGGCCTATGGTTTTTTACCAGCGCGAGAGAGACAGCAGGAAATGTTTGTTTGTTGACTTTGATGAGAATAAATGATTGGAACGATAATACTGGAGAATGGACATTGGACTCTTTTGCCTGTGTACACTATTTTTCCCACGGTGCATTAGTGGCCTTTTGATTTTATGTTTGCTTGAAACTGGAAGTTGAAATTTTGTTGACAAATGGCCACTTCAACAAGTAAAAAACCCGTTCTTGAACTAAGAAACTGGCTCTTGGAACAAGTAAAACTTAACATTTGGACTTGATTGTACCTTTTCACGGAAAGGACTGGATGGATTGTTTTCTTCAACTTTTGAAGGTCTATCTCAAACACAGGCTCGCGGCCTACACTGAGAACGCCATCAATACCATCAACGCCATCAACTTGATCATCAGACTGGTATGTGATAATATTGCTTCTAACGCTGTATTGGAGTTTGAGAAGTAATTATTTCACTGCAAGTTGATGAACTTTGACAGGTTGCGCACCGTTTTGGATGCGCGTAGTGTTGCGCAATAGCACAACACATGACTGCTTTCATTCATAAGAATCGCCGACTCCCATGAGAGACTGTCACACAAAGAGGATTGATTGACTCAGTAACCATCATGTTTACAACTCGACTGGATTGTTTGTTTCTGTGGCCACTTATTGAAATGTTTTGATGATCTGTGTTGGAAAACATTCGACATGTCTGATGTTACGTCAAAATCACAAAACGAAATGGAGGCACCATCCGATAAAAGGAATGTCAAGTTTACACCCAAAGGTCTGGCTTTCTACACAAAAATGTGCCAAGAAAAAAGACGATCTCAATGTAAACAAGCTGAAAGGTGTATGGAAAAAAAATCAGTGTGTTAATGACATCAAATGAAAACGTCCAGGCAGTAAATTCTGTGCTTGCCAACTTCATTAAATGTTATGAAGACGCCAATGAAATTGATTAATCTTTCTTGAACCTACCTTTGCCTCAGGATGAAGTTGTAAGGCAAACAGAGTATTTTCAGGCAAAAATGACGAAATATTGTGGTTTTACGGAGAATGTAAAATGTTGGCTGTCTGAAATGGGTCAACCATATGTGCAATTAAATGAGGATTTTCCTGAGAATCAAATTGACGCAGATTCTGGTGGAATGCATCCCGAAGATAGCGCTTCTAGCATTGGAAGTGGTAAGAACCATTCGCAGCTATCATGGATTTCCTCAACATCATCAACGCGTATTAAAGCTGAGGCTGATAAAGCGGCTCTGATGGAACGTGAGGAGGGAAAAGGAACAACTAGCTCTGGAAACTGAGTTGGCAATACAATACAAATACAAAAGGACAACATCAAGGTTGATCCAGTTCAAGCTTCACAAACTGTGAATAACCACCAAGCAGCACATACACACTAAAAAATAAAGGTGCAGGAATGTACCTAAAAATGTACAAATGACTTGTCGCTCCAGCTGTACCCTACCACGGTACGAGCACTGTACCCTTGAACATGGTACATTTTAGTACCTTTTTGTTTGTACCTCTAAAAGAACATTTCTGTACCCCTAATGACAAAAATGTACCTTTATGTGCTGGTACTAAAATGTACCCATTGGAAAGGTACACATAGGTACCTAATGAGGTACAGCTGGAGCGACAAGCCATTGTGTACCTTTATAAGAACAAAAACATACCCTTAAATAAAAGACAAACACATTTACAATTATTCACCAAATTTTATTTAGATCTAACACACATTTACATGTAAATCAATACATTCTGCACATGACATAAAAGCACTAGTTTAACATTAGACTTAAGAAGTTAAAAATATGTATACTTACAAAAAAGTACATTTACACAATGCAAATTAACGAACCCTGCAAAACTCATGCAGGATTCATTTAGGCTTTGTGAGCCATTTATTAAACGGTTTTAAAAGATAGAAGCAAGCAGTGTTTTACAAACAAAAACTAATTTCTTAAAAAATTCTTAAAATACAGAACATTGACAAAAATTACCTTTAACTCATAGAATATTAATTCTTTATAAAACACACTGTTAACAAAATTCAAAGTAACACAGGGGATACTGACTGCTGTGACGAACGCTTCATTAAGGCCGGTGCACTGTCACTCCATCTAGCTACAGCACACTGAATGCTCTTCCAGAGATCGCCATGTTCCAGTCATTTTCCAGGATGTAGCTGGTACCCCCTACATAAAATAAAAACAAACAAACAGAAGATTGATGAATAAATTACATACCTGCATTATTTCTGCAAGTCCATCCATCTTCATCCGCTTATCCGAGGTCGGGTTGCGGGGGCAGCAGCTTCAGCAGGGATACCCAGACTTCCCTC
>JAUMHL010000009.1:145153-155570 GCA_032362345.1 Sandelia bainsii | reverse complement strand
CCCCCCCCCCCCCCCCCCCACACAGGCTCATTGTGTGAGTGTGAGAGCTTCATTAGAATATGGATTAGCATGTGAAGAGTCCCACTTCACAATGAGGACTTTATCCTCCATCTGCCTGCAGTCTGACAAAGACGAGCATCAGAACATCACTTTACTTTTATTTTTTTACCTTATTTACAACATGTTTGTTGGAAATAAAATCAATAAACTTTGTATTAATTACTTAAAAATCTTAGTAATTATTCTTACACCTTATTAATTCAAAGGTAAAACAAACCGATGAACCTGCAGAATCAGGAACTAACAGAACATTTGTTTGGGTTTAAACGCATCTGTTGTTTTAAATGTCTAAAAATTAACATGTAGTTTGGTGCAAAAGATCAAGAACAAGAGAATCATTCACAAAATGCTCAATTTAATGTAATTATTGGTGAATTATTAATTTGTTTTATGAAACTTTAGTGTCTTTACATTAATTCTCTGTTTATAGATATTTTGTTTGTTCAGTGGAAATTTTTCTATTTTACCAAATTACAGCTGGAAACACTGAGACAATTTATTTTATTAGTGTTTTACTGTAACGTAATAAATAAATAAAATATAATAAACATTCACAGAAGATGAGTTTAAACAACATGATCTAAAAATCTACATAAAATAATTAGTTTCCGTTAACGTTATTCACAGCTGGACAAACATCACTGCTATGCATCACAGTCGGTTTCAACCTGGTTTTAACTAAAACCTGGTTTTCAAAACATCACAAAGACAATTTGTGTTTGTGTGTTTTCTTCTTGAACACAACGTGTTGTTGTGTATTTGTGTGTATTTCTGTGCAGTGGTGAAAGTAACTAAGCACATTAAGTAAAGTTATGTACTTAAGTACAATGTTGAGGTATTTGTACTTTACTCAAGTAGTTCGATCTTATTTTCAGTTTCAGTTACTTTTCAGAATCAACTTAAAACAAAATATAAATAATTTCTCATGTATTTTTACATTATTTCATTAGAACTTAAACTTCATTAATATACATTATCCTGTGTGAGTACTTTTACTTTTGGTACTTTATGTATTTCTATGAAAACATTTTGAATGTGGGATTTTAACTTGTAACAAGTAACGAGTATTTATACTACGTTAAATGATCTGAGTACTTCTTCCAGAGCTGTTTCTGTGTGTACTTTACTCGTGTGTGTGTGTATGTCTGCAGTGTGTATTTTTGTGTATTTCTTTGTGTGTACTTTGCTCTTGAACTTGATGTGTGAGAGTTGTGTCTCTTCCCACAAATCAAATTTATTTCTCTGTTAATGACCCCCCCATACTGATAAATGGATCTTATTCACCTCCCCCTCCCACCTGACCTCTGACCTCTGCCTCCCCCTTCTGAGATGTGTGTATGTAGTCTCTATGTTGCCGTGGAGACGGACCGTGCGGAGGCGAGACAGCACCTGTCTGTCTGCTGGAGGACAGAGGGAGGGGTGTTGTGGGGGGGTTCAGAGGTCACAGTGGAGTTCAAACACAAAGACAAAATCAAGTTCACGAGTTTTCACATGGAAATTTATTCTGATGACGAGTCTGTGAGGAGCCAGAGTCCTTCAGTCAACATTTAAATATTTCAACATGAAACACGTCGTCAGATGTGATGAAGCTGTGAGAGAATAAAGTCAGAACATAAAGAAAAGACTTTATCAGGACAGTCGAGTCACACTGAACATATAGACACATAGTTCAGAGCTGATCGGATTCTATCAATCATTATACATTCACATAAATCAAACTGCATTAATTAAAGTAAAATTCCCTTAAATTAAAACCTTCATTCAGTCCCCAGTTGGGACAAAGATCCTCTGAGTTGGAATCATGAGCCTCAAATCTTTAGCCCACAGTTCATTTCACAGTCATTAGAAAAAGAACCATTGTAGTAGACGCTTTGCCTTCTACTGGTCGTGTAGCTTTCAAACCACATTGATGAACAAATGAAGTTAATGACTGAACTGTGAATTTGATGTAAACCTGAACGAGGCTGTTTTAGAGAGTATCGCCTCCCAGAGGTCAGAGACAGAATCCATCTTTTTATTTTGTTTCTCCGTGTTTCTTCTCAGTCAGAATAAAACAAGTTATGATGGCTAGGGTAAGACTGTAGGATAGCTAAAGAAACCGAAACAAACCCTTCTCACAGAAATCTGAACCTTGTCCTCGTGTGTCTGTCTGTGCAGCTCCTCCAGAGTTTGTGCAGTGGCCTCAGTCTGTCTCCAGGCCAGCAGGGGGCAGTGCTGTCTTCAGCTGCACGGCGTCTGGCGTCCCTGAGCCACACCTCATCTGGCTGAAGAACGGCAAACTCCTGACACCAAGCGGCAACGTCAAGCTGACCAACGGGAACACGTAAGAGCGTGAACACAGTTTCTTTAGGAATGGTTCCTCAAATGATGATTGTTTGCATCTAAACTGCAAATGTTGTTTGTGAGGTGATGTTCTTATGCTGTAAGTGAGTCACAGGAAGCTGGGGGGAGGAGGGGGCACAAGACTCACAGCGACTTTCACCTGAGTTTGATTCCAGAGTCCCGTTTGTGGTTTAGGTAACAAAAGTAGTTTGGATGAGGTCAGAGGTGAGTTAGTTTGTGAGTGAGTTAAACAGTTAAAAAACCTGCGTACGCACAGTCTTTCTCCAACTTCAGTGATGTTTCCGACAGAAACAGACGTTTGCAGTTTAGTTGTACAGGAAAAGTTTCGTACAAGTTTCATCTGAACTTGGATTAAATGTATTTACCCCCTACACCCCCAAAACCCCTCTCCCGTCTCCCTTCCCACCCTCTCTGTCTCCCCCTGCAGGACGCTCGCCATCACTCGCATCACCCCCGAGGACGAGGCCATCTATCAGTGCATCGCAGAGAACAGCGCCGGCACCAACCAGGCCAGCGCCCGTCTCGCCATCAGCCAGGGGCCCGAGCTGCCTGAGGCCCCCACTGGCCTCCAGGCTACGGCCCTCAGCTCCAGCAGCCTCCAACTGACCTGGGACCAGCCAGCGGAGCACGTCAGCCAGCAGATCATCGGCTATGTGCTGCACATTAGGCGATTGGGGGGTGAGATTCACAGCAACACGGTGACGGTTCTGGTTCTGCAGAATCTCAGTTCACAAGAGAAAAACTGGGGATGTTGTGTTGTAATAAAAATAAAATGACTTTTTATCTGGAACCTGGTTTTTATCTGGGTCCTGGTTTCACTTAATAGTAGTATACTTAGTAATATGATGATATGTTCACATTTGCTGCTAAACGAGCAGATATAACCTGTGACCTCTGACCCCTCAGAGGCCGACAGCGCAGAGCTGCAGGAGGCCGTCAGCAAAACAACCTTCAGACATGAGTTCAACAACGTGGATCCAGCCACCACATACTCCGTCTACCTGAAGGCTTACTCTGCTCTGGGGGGCAGTCAGCAGTCCAGCACCATCACCGCCACCACCCTGGGAGGAGGTACGCCAAAAAAAACACAGGAGAGAAAAACAGAAGAGCAGCTTCCAGCCTCATGTTGGAAAACAGTGATTCAATGAAAATTTGAAGCTCAAACCCTGTTTCAGAGTTTTAATAAGAAGTCTGTTGTGATTCAGAGTAGTTTTATTTAACCAGAAAGCAACAACATGAGACCCAACACGACAAACATGAAACACACAGGCTGAGACCTGAGATTAATGGTGGAAGAAGAACTCTGAGAACTCAGTTTAACACATGAGGTGATAAATGCTGATGTTTTATTCTGGACGAAGCAGCTGTCAGAACATAAAGGGTTAAAATCAGTTGTTGACATTTGTCCTTAGTTTTTATTTATTACTACAAACTTTTCTTTGTCAGATTTTTCACCAGGTCACAGAACAAATGTGAAATGACTTTTTTCATTTCTCTGGTGTGTAGCTCCAGTTTTTGCTTTTTTATTGCTACTAACTAAAGTTTGTGAAGAGGTTAAATGAATATGTTCTGTTTTTCCAACAGTTCCCAGTGCTCCCAGTTTCTTCACCAAAGTCCTGAACCAAACAGCCATGCAGGTTTACTGGGAACTGCCCAGTAAGCCAGGGAAGCTGGAGGGCTTCAGACTGGAATACCGCGGGGTTTCCAACCCAAATGTTCAGGGGCAGGAGACATTCCCAGCACACATCAACACCCACACCATCTCCCACCTGGGTCAGTTTTACAGGAAATACTGGTTTCATGACAACTGGAAGCAGAGTATGAAATGTAAACCACAGATAAAGCTGCTAGGCTAACAGTTTCTCACTGCTTCCAGGCTTTGTGCTAAGCTAACTTGCTAACTTATGAGAGTTAAATGTAAGATTTTGTGTTTCCTTCCTGCAGAACTGGCAGCAGTTTACGAGATCCAGCTAGTGGCTTTTAATGGAAATGGAGACAGTCCATCAAACCGCCGCCTGGTGTCTCTGGAAGAGGGAGGAAAGTCTGCAGCAGGTAGGTGCTGCTCTGACCTCTGAAACTGTAGGTCCCAGAGGTCAAGATCCATAAACATATTTCTGTCTTCAGTCTTGGTCAAACTGAACAGAGAAAACATGTGATAGAACAGACACACACTGGACCAGTCTGACACTGCAGACTGACACGTTCTAAAACTGGATGATTCCTTTGTCATTTCTCACCTGAAGTGTGACAATAAATGACTCATTGGAACAACTCGAGTCTGGTTCAGACTCCACTCAGTCAGAGCAGAAACTGTTCAGACTGATGAAATCACTGGAACCAGTTTGATGTGGTGGTTTGTGTCTCTCAGCCCGGCCGAGCTGTAACTGTGACCAGTCTGATGGTTCGGTGTCGACGCTGCTGATCGGAGTTCACAGCGGCTTCGCCTGCATCCTCTGCTGCCTGCTCTTCATTCTGCTGGGATACAGACGCAGGTAAGGCCTTCATCATCATCCTCACTACCATCATCATCATCATCATCCTTCTAACTCTGTTGTGCTTTCAGTTTGTTCTGCAGAAAGGAGGTGACCTGGGAGGCTCCGCTCATGCTGAATGGTGTCACTGGTCCTAAAAATCACACACCTGAGATCATTGAACTCAGCCAGGTAACACACCAGAACCCTAAAACCAGGTCTTACCACCAGAACAAAGTGATCTGTGGTCTTGCAGACCTCTTCTCCTCCTGTTTGATTTCCTGTTTCACTTTGGTTTTGTTATTTCAAAACAAAAATCCAGTAGCCACCAAGTAGCTTCCAGACCCAGAGACCCAGAGTCCAAGGTCCTGACAGAACCTCCTCACAAAGATAGGAGAGCACACTCTCTTATAACGAGGGTTACAGAGACGCAGGTCTTCGTCTGATACCTTTCTCTGTTATGACCCATCACCTGCTCCCTTTAGTCCTGGTTTCCATGGTAAAGATACTGTTGACACGACTACAGCATCTTCATGATTCAGATCTGTATTCCTCTCAGTCTCCTGCTGCCGTTAAACACACATTAATAAACCTGTTAATTTAGCTGTTTATACAAAATCAGATGAAATCTGTGTGACAGTGAGATAACAGCTGGATCCTGCTGGATCCTGAAGGTCCTGGTTCAAACATAACTAGTTTATCAAATTCAATTATTGTTGAGATGAATGAAAGAAAATGAGAGAATGTGACTCTGAAACAGCTTCAGTGGTTCTTTCTTCTTCATCATGTCATTCACGACAGGAAATGTTTCCACGAGGCTGTTATTTTGGTGACACAACAGCGTGTTTCAGGATTGGTCGTTAACAGTGTTTTGTCTGCTCGTCCCACAGAGACGTGAGTCCACCCCTGCTCCAGTGATGGTGATGGTTGAATCGAATCCACCCGTCCAGCCCAGCACAAGCACCACCACCTCCTCCTCACCTTCCTCCTCCTGAACTCCAGCCTGCGTCACCTCCTCTCCTCCTGACAGCCTTACAGCCACTTGAGCCTTTATGAGCGACTGAGATTAGAGTGTGAGATTATTAAGACGAGTCCGTCTGAACAGCGTCCACAGAGCATCTGAAACAACCTGGGGATGAAAATCCAGTTCCAGTTCCGATGTCCATCTGCTTTGAATCCAATTCAAGATGAGACTGAAACCAAAGCTCCACCTTTAAAACCAACATTTGTCAGAAACAGTCCAGTCAGTTCCTGTGTGGGCTCAGATGCTTCCTGTTTAAACCAAAACCTGTATTTTCAGTTTGGGTTTGTCACCGCCAGTGCAGAGTTTCTTGAGATGATGAGGCCTTCCACCGGTCTGACCAGAGATTGGGTCCTCAGAGGATCCAGGGTGGGGTTATTTAAGCACCTGAGCAGGTAGTTTACCTGTGAGGTCATCTGAGGCCCAGTGCCAAAGGGATTTATTGTTTCTCTGGTCAGTAGGTGCCTGTAGAGGATGTTAACTCTCCTCTGCACTGCTTTAGCCTTTTAGTGTTTGTGTGTTTCCAAGTTCACCTCTAGTCAGGACGTAGAGGAGGCAGACAGTCGGCTGGTTGTTTTCCCCTATCCCTCACTCCCTTCCCTGACTCCCCCACCAAACCTTTCTTCCAAAGAGAGCTACCTCGGGTTCGGCGCCAAATGCCGGAGCCTCCTGCTGCTGGTCAAGAAAACCTACCTCAAAACCAAAAGGCCTCTCTGGGGCCACTGTGCCATTTTTTCTACCTTTTTTTGTACCAATGCTGATGTCCTGTGCTCGACTGCAACCAAGAAACCCCCCCAGATGTTGCTGGTCTGGACCCCCCCTTACTCCAGTGGTGGATCTGTCCATCGCAGTCCTCCTGAAAGAGTGGCTGACATAACAGACACTGATCTCAGCTCTCTTCTTCTTTGATTCCTGACTGACACTTCCTGTCTGACTCCAACAACTTTCTCCAGTGCTGCTCCAAGGACCCAGATACCTGTTTCAGCTTAGCCCAGATCTTTCTGATCCACAATCCTAGTACCACAATTCCCTAGTTCCGTACAGAAGAGAAACCTGCTCTAAGACCTGAGTAACCTGCATTAGACTTTGTCCTCTAGAGTCTAATAATTGAGTTTAGTCCAGAAACCTGCTCTAGATCTCAGCTCTCGCAGCTATTATTAGTTATGGTCTTGACCTTCAGTTCAAAAGGAGCTCCAGATCCTCCACACCGAAATTACTTACACAAGGCCCCAAATGGTTCTTAGGTCTAGAAACCTCTAGATGTGAGATTTAAAATCGCTCTCTGACTTTCATATTTAGGGAGTTTTCTTCTGCTGTGTTAGTGCAGCATCTAAAACACAATAATGAGCCATGTGTAGTCCTGATCTTTAACACTCTGGAGAACTCTGGTGAACCCTTTAAGGCTTCTAGAGCACATTAACTGACTGCGTGAGTAGTCCAGAGTATCAGTCTATAGTAGAAAGCCTGATTCCAATCTTCCACTGCAGAGTTACCTTCACAAGATCCCATTTTATCATGACCATGTTGTAGCTTCAGTTTAGAAACCTGGTCCAAATCTCTGAGCTATTTAACACCATCTTTAGTTTTATTGTTTAGATTAACCTATGGAGTCACTAACCCTCATCAGTCCTGATAGTCTCCTCAGTCAGTAACTGATTGAACAGTCTGGGTCCTGGAGCTCAGTGGAGATGTTTTAACTTCATCATGGAGACTCCTCCTCCTCCTCCTCCTCCTCCTCTGCAGACGTCTCACCTGCACCTGGAAAAGAAAAGACGGGGAGTTGACGAGTAAGTCAAAGAGGGAAGTTTGGACACTCTGGATGTCGACCATTTTCTGTCCTGAGTTTTATAGACACTTGATTTTTGCAGAGGCAGCAACTTCCTTTCACCTGCCTGCAGGTGGCTGTGGCCTCGCCGGCCATGTTTAACCTGGCCTGTTTCTTTAGATGCAAACGTGGCAGCTTTCTAGAGTTTCAGCCAAACTTCCAAATATTCTTTAAAAACCAGCTGATTGACTTCCAAAGATAAAAATTGTTTTCCCACCATTTTCTGTTTCTGTTTGTTTTCACTCTGCTTCCTGCTGCTGGAGCTGAAGAACAAACAAAACCAAAAGAAACGCTGACGTTTTATATTTCAGATAGAAGGAGAATATATATTTTGATATACTGTGACATGGAGAGCTCCGTGTGTCAAGTAGCCAAATAATGAAACTGATAGAAACACTTTGACCAAAAGCTCAGTAATGATTCAGTTCTTTGTGTTTAGAGCCACAGAGACTCTGTGTGTTTGTGGTTGAATGTCTTTACAGCTACTGTCTCAAAAACTGATGGTGACCACGAGACCACGAGGACCCCGAGTCCCAGTCCCAATGTCCTACCAGTGTCCAGATGAGCTAACACGTGTCCTCAGACCCAGACAAAACCACTCAAACATGTTTTACCCTAAATGGGATGTATGATGTTCTTGGCCAGCAGGCAAGTCTCAGTGAGTCATCTCGATGGCTCGAGAGTTGGTCTGTCGAGTCACATTAAACCACAGTTATGTCGAGTCACATAGAATCACACCAACTCTCTTTGAGTCAAATTGTGTCGTGTCATGTTCAGCTGAGTCATGTGTCGTCTAGTTTCACTGCTGTGGCTTCAGTCAAAGTCATGATGAGTCACTCAGTGAGAGACATCTCTCCGGAGACGGTCAAATTCAAGTCTCACTGGGTTAAAATGAAATTTACATCTACATGACATCAAGTCATGACATGATACTTTCAGGTCACACTGAGTTACATCTGTGAGACTCGTTTTGAGTCACGTTAAGTGTCACTGACTCATCGCCAGAGGCGGTTATTTTTCAGTAACGCGTCCCGTCAAGTCCCAGCAGACCTGACGTACAGGACGTTGATGCTATGTCAGGTGTCTGCTGACACCCAGTTACAGGTCACGTTGAGTCTCGAGTCACGTGGAGTTTAAAGTCTGATTCTTTCCGACTTTTCTCATGGTGAGTCCCGGCTCGTCTGGACCCCTCAGTCTGTCCTCGGGGTCAGAGGTCACCATCAGGTTGGAGGTCCTCGCTGCCTTCCACTCCGCTCTCAAAGGAGCCGAGTGTTTCTAAAATTTAAAACCAGAAAAAAGTGAAATATTGTAAAAAATGTTGGTAATAATTTTGGCTGTTCTTTTTCTAGAACTTTCTTTTTTTAGTTCTTACTTATTTTTCCGTAGCTGCCGTTTGGTGGTGAAGAGGAAATTCTGCCAAAATGAAAACCAGTGAATAGTTTTTATTATTCTAATAATATTATAATTATTACAACTTTTCCTGTTTTTGTATTGTTTGACTTTTTCTGATTCCTTTTGTTTGTAGTTTAAGTGAAAATGTAGAGTTTAAGAAAAGTTGTGTTTTCAGCTGACGGTAGAGACGGATCCATCTCCTGTTTCAGGTTTGATTTAGCCATTTTAAGATGCACATTTCAGTAAAAAGCCACACATGTGATTTCTAAGCCATATTCTACCCAACTGTTCAGTGTTGTTTTATGTAAAGACGTGATTATTTGACCTCTGCCCGCCTCATGCTGTCCACACACTGTAGAAACTAAAACTAAGATGTAGAGATCGTAGCGACTGAAGGCTAGAACCAATGAGAAAAGTAATGCTTTAATGTTACTGGTTTCTTTTCTCTTAAAACTTAAAATTTTCATAAATGTGTCAACATTTTAAAGAAAAGTCCCCTCAAAGCTTTAAACTGCTTTTGAAACAGAACATGACGGAGAAACAAACAGATTTACACCTGAGCACACTGAAGAGTTAAAAGTAGACTAATTTTGTATTAAGTTTGGTTGGGACCATGCGTAAAGTGCCAAGTTTCCCGCAGCCTGGTTTACTGATTTTTAAAGTTTCTCTTTTTTTCCAGGTATGTGAAATATATCTGTCTGTTCTTGTCTCTGATGCTCAGATACATGAAAACCAAATAAAACTGAAGTAGAAAACAGTTTCTACTCGTCATTTATTCTGTCATAACTGTACATTCATACTGAAACACACTTTGACAAATTTCCATCTCTTATTTAATTTAACTTTTCAGGTTTAGGAAAAACATCACTGCAATAAAAACAGTTTGACTTGAGTTTACATTTTTTGCTGACTCTTCTTTTTTTTCAACCACTGCTCTGATTTTATTTTATTTTATTTTCACTTCAGTGAACAATGAACACATGAGCTAAATTACAGAAAAATCTAAGATTTTATTTTATTTTAATTGGTTTTATTGATTGTTGCTCTAATAAACCTTTTTACCAAAGGTTTGTCTTTATTTCTGTGGAACTACAAAAAAAAAATTCAGATCCAGTTGAATTTGATCTTGATGCTTTTTAAACTCAAACTGTGACATGAAGGTCAAAAATAAAATGTGGATTTATTTCTACTAAACAACTCAGGTTTAATCACACTCTGTTGTCTGAATATTTTTTAATAACATTTGAATTTACTATAATGGAGACTACATCACATAAGAAAAAATTCCACTACAGTAGATGTTTA
>JAUMHL010000009.1:122406-137442 GCA_032362345.1 Sandelia bainsii | reverse complement strand
AGTGCATTTTAGGTTCATCCTGAAATTTCACCCGAAAGCCGAATATCCCTAACTTTTTGTGAGTAGTGTATTTATATAATGTGTAAGGTCTTAAACCTTAAACACTGTAAAGTGCCTTGAGATTAATTGTGTTTTTATTTGGCGTCTATATAAATAAAGTTGAACTGAACTGAGAACATGACAAAAACGTTCATGAATAATTCACCTTAGAGGTTCTGTTTGTAATTATTATCACCAGCTGCATGTTTATTAAAGTCCAGTAACGATCTAATAAACAAAAAGATCATATTGTGTGTGTTAGGGCCCTTCACACCTGTGCTGCTGCTTCTCCTAATTGGCTATCATTGTGATGATGACGACTTTTAACTGAAAGTGTCATTATTCGTGTTTTAGTGTGAATAAATTCACCATTTCCGCAATTTTTCCTGTTTGTTAGAAGTTAAGTCAGAGTTAGGGTTGGGGTGGATCGTCTTTCTGCTGTACAGGTGAGACTGCAGAATGTGTCGTCACAGTCAGAGCTCCATCTTTACTTCAGTTTCTAATCAGATGAAACAAAACTCAGTAGAACTGGAACCGGATCATGAACCTGTATCTATAATCTGGACTCAGATCATGGACATAATCAACAGCCTCAAACTGTGACAGGAAGCTGCTGCTGCTGATCCATTAGTTTATTATATACTAAACATTCACATTCAGTTATTAATAGTTTGATGCTGTAATTAATATTTTATTTTAATATTTGATGCTGCTGCAACATGTGAATTAAAATGCTACCTTTACCTAAAGCGACTAATGAGTAACGGACAAAGTACAGAACCTCTTCACTGGTTGTTTACATCTTTAGAGCTCCTCATCTCAGTGTTTCAGCAGATCTGAAGTTTAAATGTAAAACTGAAGTCGGTATTTTCAGAGACTGGTCTGCCTGAAGCTTCACGGTCACATGAATCCTCATTAAAAATGTCCTGAGAGTGTCTGTGTCTTCTTCACTGTCGGCTCTACACTAACCTGTGTGCACATGCTTTAACTTCACCTGTGAATCATCATTAATGTTTCCACTGAAACCAACGTCTGGATTCGTGACCTGATTGATGAAGTAAAAACCTGCAAACTTCACTACATCATTTTAACATCTTACTGATCAGTGATTTTTATTTTCAACATTAACATGTCATTGTGCCCTAAATGCTACAGTCAGCAATATTTGTCCACCAGGGAGCAGATGTGGTCCAGAACCAGCAGACAGACTCAGGGGCCTGATCCACCTACAGCTGATCTGGTTCAGGTTCTCATTAGCTCCTGTCGTCTGACTGGTCGATTTCATTCTCCTGCCTGGTTGTTGGTGGCGGGATCCGTCTCCCCGCTGGGAGGACCCTGCCTAGCAGACAGCCGGTCCAGAGGTCGCGGTGAGGTGTCACCAGATGTCCGGTGGCAGCAGGCGGCGAGGTCGGCCCTGAAGGACGGCGTGTAGAAGCCGTAGATGACGGGGTCGCAGCAGGTGTTCAGGTTCCCAAACACGAAGAGGGCGTGGTGCACATACTCAGGTGTGACATGCAGCATGTCAGGCTGGAACCAGTACCAGATCCCTAACAGGTAGTATGGAGTCCAGCACACCACAAAAGACAGCACGATGACCACAGTCATCTTCAGAGTCTTCATCCGGGCCTTCGGGATGATATCAGTGCCACTGCGACGCAGGTATGACTCACCTGCTGAGAGAGCGAGGGGTTGTGTCAGTGATGTCGTGCTGCAGCTGTAGAGCAGGATGTACAGGTGTGTACAAGTGTGCGTTACCTTTGTTCCTCAGGTGCTGCAGGTGGATGTGCAGCAGGATGCGGCTGTAGCAGCAGCTCATCACCAGCAGGGGGACGACGTACAGCGTGATGAAGTGAAACATGTTGTAAAGCGTCTCCTGCCAGCGGTGCATAAAGCTGCCGTGAGTCACACACTGAGTGAAGTTGACGGCCTCCACCCTGATCGCTCGGAAGATAAACAGCTGTAGGACGAGACACAAAGTTCACCGGTCACATGTGAGAATGTGAGCTGCTGCAGGAGAAGAAGAGCTGATTCACAGATCTGTTGGTGTCGTGTTAATGCGAGGAAGGTTCCAGTGTCCTCATCACTGCAACATCATGTTCATCAGCTTTGATTCAATAAATCTGTTTCACTTCTTATCCACTCACATACATTTTCAGGTTTGAGCTGTTTGAGCTGTTCATGTTTTGCACATTCAGAGTGCAAATGTGGATGAAGGCTCGTGGATCAGTCTCACACCTCCTTTCATAAACACTGAGTCCTGTTCTGGTCTCAGCAGGTCTGATTGTGTTTGCTGAGGTTAGTGAAACTAACATCTCACTAGTTTCCAGCCAGTGGCTCCTTAGTGTTGTTAGCATTCCTTATAGAAACCAAGGGGAGCAGTTAGCCCGAGCTAACAGCAGGAGGTTTAATCTCTCCTTCAAAACAACATTCCTGCAGGGATTTCTTGTTCAGGGTTTTACCTGCAGGAGCTGCTGAGCTGAGAACTTTCCCCTGGATCACAGATAACAGCAAACATACTGGCTTGCCCTGGTGTTACCTGAGCTGATGTTACCTGAGCTGACTTTACCTGAGCTGATGTTACCTGAGCTGGTGTTACCTGAGCTGATGTTACCTGAGCTTACTTTACCTGAGCTGATGTTACCTGAGCTGATGTTACCTGAGCTGATGTTACCTGAACTGATGTTACCTGAGCTGATGTTACCTGAACTGATGTTACCTGAGCTGTTACCTGTGGTGATGCGAGCAGCAGGCTGAGGCTCCAGGCCAGCAGCAGCATGCGGCGGTTCCTGCGGTGGGCACTCAGGGCATCTAGCGGGTGGAGGATGGCGTGCTGGCGGTCGAGGCTGATGACGACGAGGATGAAGGCGGAGGCGTGCATGGCGAACAGCTTCAGGAAGCAGAGCAGCTTGCAGAGCACGTCTCCGCCGTACCACTGCACAGTCACGTTCCAAACCGCGTCCAGAGGCATCACCACAAATGTCATCATCAGGTCGGCCGATGCCAGGCTCAGCATTAGTGGCCGCAGGTGAGATGCCAGGCGCTGGCCACGCCCACACCACACGCTGACCAATAGGGCGAGGTTACTGCAGGCTGCAAACAGGAAGAGGACTAAGGTGGCTCCCACACGGAACTGAGCGGCTCGGGTGAAACTGGGAGGATCCCAATCTGACAGAGATGGGTACTGGGAGGTGTTGGGAGGGGGGAGGACTACAGGACTGGTGGGTGGAGCCAGTGATGACATCCTGCAGAGAAAAACAGTCCCAGAGGTTCTAGGTTCCTAATTTCATTAACCTGCTGCCTGAACTTCTCCTTTGGACAGAACCAGATCCTCTGTTTCTAGTTATGCTAAACAGGTTTAATTATTGGATCATTAACAGATTCTCATCCCTGATTAGTTTTTATTCTTTTCACAGGAGTCATCCTGAAATCCTCATTTTTCAGTTATCATGTAAATTCAGTATTGGGTTTGTTACAGATTTTCTCTGGTTGACCCAGAAAAATCACCTTCACCTTGTGTGTTACTGTGTGTGTTTCTGTGTGTTACTGTGCTGTGTTACTGTGTGTTACTGTGCTGTGTTACTGTGTGTGTTACTGTGTGTTACTGTGTGTGTGTTACTGTGTGTTACTGTATGTTTGTTACTGTGTGTTACTGTGTGTGTGTTACTGTGTGTGTTATTGTGTGTGTTACTGTGTGTGCTGTGTTGCTGTGTGTTACTGTGTGTTACTGTGTGTGTGTTACTGTGTGTGTTACTGTGTGTTACTATGTGTGTTACTGTGTGTTGTGTGTGTGTTGTCACGTCTGTGAGTCCAGACTGTGAATCTTCCTCATCCCATTTTTTGTGTTTTTGTTGTTGTGGGATACTCGTGATAACACACACAGTAACACACAGTAACACACACAGTAACACACACACAGTAACACACACAGTGACACACAGTAACACACACAGTGACACACACACACAGTGACACACACACAGTAACACACACAGTAACACACAGTGACACACACACAGTAACACACACAGTGACACACAGTAACACACAGTGACACACACTGTGACACACACAGTAACACACACAGTGACACACACACAGTGACACACACAGTAACACACACAGTGACACACACACAGTGACACACACAGTGACACACACACAGGTAAAGTTACAGCACAGAGAGTCTGCAGGTATTTTTGGAAGCTGCGTGTGTGTGTGTTATTGCATGTGTGTGTGTGTGTGTGTGTGTGTGTGTGTGTTGATGATGTCACCTTGGTAACCTCCACCTCTCCCTGCAGATCAGAAACCCGGTGCTGCCTGAACAGAACTAGATTCTGTGTCCAGTCATGATTCTAAGGGGGGGTGAATGGGGGGGTCGGTCCAGGACCAGGACTAAACAGGAACATTTTATTCTGTTTCTGTGATTTGAGACACGAGAATGAAAAGTAATAGTTGTCCGCCTGTTGTTATTTACAGCGTGTTGTTCTTCTCTGCTGCTCATTCAGTGAATCTAATAAAACTCTGGTTTAGTATTGATTTAAAAGGTTTTTAGGTTTAAAGAAAATAAGAGTCATTACTGTGAAAAAGTGATTTTACTGTAGCATCATGTACAATACAACAAATACACTAATACTGTAAAGTACTGCAGTAAATATACTTAGTTACAAACCTGCCAAGATCATTTTCACTATGAATATTTCTGTTGTTTTAAACAAAGTCCTGAAACCCAAATCAGGATCCACCTGCTGTCTGTCACAAAGGCTTTTATTGTGAAAGGATCAGTGTCTTTTTTACCTGCTCAGCAGCTCTGGTTCTTTTCTCCTCCTCAGGTTTTCTGTTCTCCTCTGCTCCTCCTCATGTCCTGTCTTCACTCCAAAAGAACCCAACAGAACACACAGAGAACCACAAAGACCCACCAGAACCTGGTCTGATCTGGAACTGATCAGGACCCAGTCTTCAGCAGAAACAGCAGCAGCAGCTCTGATGTGATATGAAAAAATCTGGAAACAGTCTGCAGCTGAGGAGGAGGAGGAGCTCCCAGTGTGTGTGTCTGTGTGTGTGTGTTCAGCTGATCCAGGTTCAGTTCTCTGATAAAATCTCCTGTTTCCAGTTTAACATCAGATTCAGATCTGTAAACTGATGTGAATCACTAACTCTCACCCAAACACTGTTCTGTCCTGTGTGATTTAATAAAGACTAATATTCATTAATTGTTCTGCTGATTTGTTTTCTGTGTTCTGTCTTCATGTCCAGTCCAGTTTCTGTGTCTTTACTCACATACGTGTGCAGTAACGTCACACAGACCAGAACCGTCCTTCTGTGAGTCTCTGCACCACCTGTGACGGTCTGCTCCACCAGCACAACGTGCTGCTGATGAATTAAACATCCAGACCGAAGACATCTCTGCTCACTGTGACTTTTTGTTCTGCAAACGTTTCCTCAACGTTATGGGAACGTTTGAAGCAAGGGGCCGCCTGACCCCCCGGGAGAGACCTCACACAATGTAAAATTAATAAAACTATAAAACACAGATGAACACAAACAAAGTCACAAACGAAAACAGCCCCAGTGTCATTGTTCTGGAGCTTTCAGTCAAGTCACATGGTCTTCTTCATGTATTTCTGAGCACTTGTTGTTTTTTTACGTCTAAACGTACAAATCAAACCTACACTTCCCTGAAAACTGAGTCAACTCCACCTACTGATGAAGATCATGTCATATGATCAAAATCTCCAGAAGAGACACTAAAGGGTCCTTACATGCTGGTTTTAGACTCTGACAGTTTGTACATTGTCTGAACTAGTTTTCATCTGAAACTGAATCTGATTCTTCGTATCTTCATCCAGCTTTTCCAGACTTTAACCCAACCTGGTCCGGCTCTAATTATCACCTGCTGTTTCCATGGAAACCACAGTCTTTATGTTGAGTCTAGATCACCATCGGCTGTAGGAGAGTCAGGATCCAGACTGAGTCTACATCAGGGAACAGAACCGAGACCTCCACTGTGACATGGGGGATGGGATCTTGATGATGCCATCTCTACTGGTGGGTGGGACATTAGTCTCTTGGACCAATGAGGTTTCACTGAAAGAAAATTGTCACCAATCAGAATTTATCACATTTCTGTTTAATGAATGTATAAATAAAGTTTGGGTGGTTTGATTGACAGGTGTCAGTTACCTGTCAGTGGGCGGGTTCTCCCTGTCTGACCACAGATCACCTGAAAACACAAACAGGTACATCAGCACCTCAACTTCCTGTCACATTCAGTGGAAAACCTGCACCTGTTCTGATAGAACAGTTATTCTGATGTTCTATGTTCTCCTGTCGTTAATAAGTTCTTTTATGCTACTCTCTATCAGCATCAGCAAGTTCTCCTGTGGTCTACTGAATTCTCTTAAGTGTTCTCCAGGTGTTCACCAGGTGTACTAGGTGTGTTATGTAGCAGTGACTCACTGTGCTGCTGCTGGTCTGACTGGTACAAACTGGAAACAGCGACACAAATGTTCACGTTAACAGTTGTTTTGTACAGATGTAGATGATGAAGATCACTTCACATTAACAACATCATGAGCATGTTACCTGTACTGTCCAGGTGCCACATTCATATATTCAGCTCTGTCATTGGCTCTGCCCATTTCTCGTCTACCTGTGGCTTCCTGATCCGCACCTGTTTGCACAAAATTAACATGTTGTTACCATGGAACCATTACCACTGTGCTTGTTTCTTATGAAATCATTAAACACAGACTGGTGGTTTATCTATGAAATAGCATTTTCAGTCTGCCTGTTTTTACCCGTAATAAGTGTGACTCACCTGGCCCCTCCCCTTTCTGCTCATCTACTTGCTGATTGGTCACTCTGCCTGTGATGTCAGACTTCCTGTGAGGAACGTGAATGTTAGAGCTGAAAGTTGTTGGTGACTGGAAATGACTGGATGAGAACTGTTACCTGAGATGTAGTCGCACAGGGGAGTTGTGTGGGTGTGGCCTGTGAGGGTGTGGTCTGAGTAGGCGTGGTCTCTGCAATAAAAACAGATGTGTGGGTGGTGTTGCAGTCATGTGATGGAGGAGCAGGTGCTGCTGTGTTGATCAGACCTGCAGACTAACGGTCAGACTCTGCTGCAGAGCCGCAGTCAGACACTCCACCAGACGATCCCGAACTCGACCAGCATCGTCCTGAAAACACATAACGAGCTGCTTTGACCCTGTTACTCACAGAAACTATACAGGTGTGTTACAGGTGTGAGCAGCTGTGTTACCTCGCAGTGAGAAAGAGCACTCAGAGCCTCTTTGTAGAGCTGAATGGCTTTCTGCTGCTTCCTCTGCTTCAGGTAACACTCTGCTAATGACTCACACACCTGCACTTGAGCCAGGTGGTCCTCTACAGACAGACAGTTATGAGACAGACAGGTGACACACCAACAGACAGACAGAGCAGGTGTGTGAATGACTGAGTGGATACAACTCAAACTGACAGTTACCGTTGAATATTTCAGTGTTTTTGCTTTTAATGTCTCCATGAATCATCTTCCTCAGCCCTCACAGCCTCACCTGACCCTCACCTGACCCTCACCTTGTCTCTCTGTGCTTTAGGATTTCTGTTGAACTGCTCTGTGCATGTGTATTTGACTTGTTTAGACACACGTTAGGTTTTTGAAAAGCTGCATTCTGCCTTTAACTGTTGGACAGGAGACAGAAAGGTGGATGACAGGTGACAGACCTGAACCTGAGACCCTGCAGATGATGTGGATTCTGTCTTAAAGCCAAAACATTGTGACATCAAACATCCACTTTTCAGAGACATATTTCTATGTTGTACTACTTCAAACTAACTCAGAAGTTACTAATGTTACCTGTGTCTCTGAATCCCAGCAGCGCTTGGATGAAGCTCTCTGTTGCCTCCTCTTCCTCACTGAGCTGACTGTAGGCAAACGCCAGGTTACTGAAACACCGAGCCTGGTCACCACGGCAACCCAGGGAGCCTGCGCACACACACACACACACACAAAGATGACAGCTGTGTCAGGTGTGACAGGTGACTGCTGGGTGTGACAGGTGTACAGTCTGACCATAGAGTCCAGCAGCCAGCCGGTGGTAGCCCACAGCAGATGTGAACTGGGCCTGAGAGTTCAGAGCAGCCCCCAAGTTGTGCAGCACTTTAGCCAGGAGGGGGGGGCACATAGCTGTGGGGTCCAGAGCTGCCTGTGATTACCCAGAGTCCTCGGGTCTTTGATGCTGTCTGTCAAACTCAGGCACTCTGTCAGCACGCTTGTGATGTCATCACGGTTGAACTGATCTGATTGGACCATGTAACTTCCTGCTTCTTTCAGGGCAGCAGCTGCAGAATCCAACATGGCTGCCACTCTGTAACTCTCTGCTGCCCGCAGGAAAGCCTGAATGGCCAGAGACCAGTCCTGCAACAAAACACACTAGTGTTATAAAGTTATCAGTCTCAAAAATATCACAATATATCAAATATCAGCTTCATAGTATTACATTCTTATTATTATTACTAAGTACTAACAAAAGTCGTATGTAAGTATTATCACAATAATCTACTTAAAGAATTAAAGAGAGTTAAAGTTTATTTTATGGTGAACATTAAACATTTACGTCATTGGCTGCTGATTAAAGTTCTAAATGGGACAAATGGGACACAGACTTTGGGTGAAGAGCAGCCACCTTGTGTTCACACTTTTTGTAAACTACACATCCGTCCTCAAAAACAACCTCACATTTGTTTTTTCAAACTATTCTGAGAACACAGTAAGTCATCTGTGCACAGACCTGAGTTCTGGTGAAGAGTTTGTTCTCTAAAATTAGAAGATATTCATTCGTTCCTCTGCAGTGTGACGGCTGGAGGGATTTAATGCTAATAATAAATAATCTGTTCTGTGATTAGTAAAAGAGGTTAAACTCTACGTACGTGAAGGTGTTTTGTAATTGCAGCCAGTCTCTGTCTCAAACTGGGACTTTAATGCTCAGGAATGTTTATGGATCTATCTTAGCATGTAAAGTAGATAAAAGTCTGATGTTCAGACGTTGTGCAGAAGAGGCAGCTCGCCTACAAACCACTGGATCCACTGAGATTTAAAGAGGTTGTCTGGCACCAAAAACAAAAAGTCATCTGTGCGCACAGACGCTAAATTTGTCTCAGTAATTTGTGCAGATGATTTAGTTTTTTCTCCTGTGTATAATCCCACACTGTTGATTCATTTGTGAGCTGGAGACTGATGATATCAGACTCGCTTCTTTCTGTTTCTGACCTGTGTCCTGGTTCTGACCCGGGTTCTGGTGTAGCAATGACCCATTTCCATGCAGGCATCTCCCTCACTGCCACTGGCTCCTTGTGACCTGTACAGGTGAGCAGCCTGCAGGAAGTAGGTGGCAGCCTCTCGGCTCTGCCCCAGTGCATTGTGGGCCAGTGCCAAGTTGAACTGGAGGTCTGGGATCCGATCGGCCTTTGGACCTGGCTCAGCCTTCTGCAGGAAATTCAGGCCTCTTTGAGGTCGTCCTGCCTCCACGTAGGCTGCTCCCAGGTTGAAGGAACAGACCCGGAGGACCCGGGAGTCCTGGAGCTGGTGGAAACAAAGCATGATGGGAAAACATAATTCTAGTAAAGTTTTCTCTGTGTAACTCCTGCTGCCACTAATACTACTGCTGCTACTCCACATAATACTTCTGCTAATAATACTACTGCTGCTACTCCACATAATACTTCTGCTACTAATACTACTGCTGCTACTCCACATAATACTTCTGCTATCAATACTACTATGGGTATTAATGCTAATACTACTACAGCCATTATACAAATACTGTAGATACTACTCCTGCTAATATCAACACAGTATACAATACTACTCTTATTTCTGTTGTAACTGCTCACCTGTCTGTGACCTTTGACCCTGAGCGGTCTCACCTGTTCTGCAGTCTTCAGAGCATCTTTAAAGCACCTCAGAGCGACCTCAGTCTGTCCGTCCTGCAGAGCTCGATGACCTGCTGACGTTAATTCCTCGATGTCGACCACCGACACCTTCTTCCTCCTCATGTCAGGCTCCCTCCTCTTCCTCCTAAGCTTCACCTCCTCCTCACCAGGATGGGACGTGTCAGATGCCATGTTGCATCTGCAGCAGAAAGAGCTGATAAGTTTGACTGTTTCATTAACTTATTTATTAAAATGTTGATTTTTGTCACGTAGCACGTAGACTACGTGTGAAGATATCTGGAAGTTGAGTCCTGGTAACTGGATTTCTTTCTTGTTAGCTTGAAACGTTTCACTACTCATCCAAGTAGCTTCAACCTACCAAAAAAGAAGTCCAGTTGTCATGAGTTTGAATTATTGTGAAATACTGATTATAATTTCATTTGACATGTGTGGACTAGATTTTAATGTCTGATCTGAATTCATACAAACATTTCACAAGGTCTGCTTTGACAGTGAGATCACTATTTTGGATTTAATCTTTGTTTAAAAGAACATTTTTAACAGTACAGAAAAACTCAATAATTTGTGAAAAATCTTTCAAGTGGTGTAAATGACATCAACGCACTGTATGAGCAATATGTAACTTGGTAATTTAGGCGATCGCTTTTATTTTGTAATTTCCTATTAAAACAGAAGTTTTATTTTGAAAGGACTGCACCAGTTGCGGTACATCCACTTGACGCTAAAAAGTAAACAGGAGAAACGGTAAAGGAGAAAAAACAAGGTGTTAAGTTGCTTATTTTTAGCTTGTTATGATTTAAATACGGTCCTACGTGGTTTTAATTTGTTCTCTAGATTCGGTTCGTTCGTGAACGTCACAACTCTAGAAAAATAACGAGTCGAGTGTTGTCTAATGTAAGTAAGAAGCGTTTCTTCTTCACAAATCTACTCAAGTAAAAGTAAAACGTATGGTGCAGTAAAACTACTCTTAGAAGTAAATTTTTTTCGAAATCTTATTTAAGTAAATGTAACGGAGTAAATGTAACTCTTTACTACCCAACTCTGGTTATATTTAACAATATATTGTTTTATATATGGAGCCTGTTTACTTAATTTTATCACTGGTAGCCTGAAAATGTTCTATGCACTTTAAGTGTATTTTGTATATACATACATACATATAAATATTCAGATACTTTACTTACAAATATAATCTAATAATAAAAAGACATTCTGCTTCTTTTAACGTTTAGTACTTTAATATATAGTTTAATGACTTTTACTTACAACAGCAGAGTATTTCTTCACTGTGGTAATAATACTTTAACTATAGTAAAAGACTGAAGTATTTCTTCCATCTGTGCTTCTGTAATAATAACTATGATACTAGCTACACTTACTAATAATGCTAATACTTCAGTTAGGAATAATGCTAATCTGCTGACAACAGTTCACACAAACACTCACAGTTTCCAGGAGAAGACGAAAAGCCTCTAGTTTAACTGTTAAATGTTCAGATTATTAGAAAATGATTCACATTAACGTATTTGCAGGTGAACTAGTTGGAGAAGCAGCTAGTAAGCTAAGCTTACACCTCCTCTGGTTAATGTAGTCTGTTTGACTCGGTTGCTATGGTAACGAGGTGCAGATCGACGTGGATCGATAAGATTGTAAGATTTTTCAAGCTAATTCTGCAGCACTCGGATTCACGCTTCAGCACATACACACATACATATTTGTTTACGGTTTTGGAACAGAATCTACGCCAAATTAACTCTTAGCAATTATCTTTTGTTTAGTATTCTGACAGCTATTAGCAAATTAATGTGATACTGCAGACAATTAAAAACCTGATGCTCCGAAACTCGTTTGTTGTTTGTACATTATAGTACAGCAAAGTGTGATTTTTTCCTTTTATAAATTAATTTAAATCAAAATGTATAACATGTAATGTATTTTAAATATATATATTTAAATATTACTGTTATTTTAACCACGGGGAACTCCATAGACCACAATCCAACACGACAACGTTCAGGCCAATAGGAAGAGCGGCTGACGGGCCGACCAATCAGAGGACGGCGGGTCCTTTCAAACTGTGGACAGGAAACAGTTGGGGGCAGCGGACAGTCTTGATGGGATTCGCGTTGAACTTTATTTTTCTACTTTTACACACTGAAATCAAAGTTTAGTCAAGTTTTAAAGAAAAGTTTTATTCAGAGGGAGGAAAAATAAGGAGTAATTTAACCTGTTTGAGTCGGAGACACTGAACTAACGTGTACATGGCGGATTCCGAGTGTCGATGTGAGTAAAAGTAAAATTTTCCTTTCCTCCAACAGAAACATGTTATTTACTTTTTTTTAATTCATGTTGTATTAGCACAGACACGTCTTATTAACATGATTCAGATTAAACATGTTTTAATGTTTCCTAAACATGTAAAAAAAACTGTAAAATGGTAGAAATGTATAAAATGAACTGACGCACAAAGTTAAAAAGATAAAACCTTGTGGTGTTAATGGAGAAATCGACCCCTGCAGATTAATTAATCGATGATTCATTGGTATAAATTAGTTCATTAATAAGTGAATTCAATCATCTCTGATAGATGATAACATGATGCTGCAGGATTTATTGTCATTGTGTTAATATACGTGTCAGATGTTTTCATTTCTAAATACATCCAGTGGTGGAAGAAGTACACGGATACCTGGGTAAAAGTACTAACACCACAGGGTAGAAATACTGTGTTTATAGTAAAAGCCCAGCTTGAGTAAAGCTCAGAGTTTATTCTCAGAACTTAAGTTGATTTTTATTCCGATGTTCAGGTTTGTATAAAAACCACAGAGCGTTCAGGGGTTAGTCCTAACCCTGTCAGACACATCGACAAGTCAAAGTTGAAATAATCTCCAGGTGGAATCAGTCAGGTGTTCTGAGGACTCGTCTTACCTGTCGTCAGTGTGTGTTAACTGTGTGTGTGTTGTGTAGATGAGCGTCTGACTGCAGAACAGATGGATGAACAGAGGATTCAGAACGTGGCCTATCAGTACCTGTGCAGGTTGGAGGAAGCCAAGAGGTCAGTGACTCTCTACAGGCTGAAACTAATCAATACTTTGATTATCGATCAGTCTGATTATTCACATCATTAACCTTGTTTTCACAGTAAAATGTCAAACAATTAAATTACAATTAAAATCACTTTTTGTCCCAAACCTAAAAACTGATTAATTTTATCACAGAAAACAGAAACTCATTAAAAGAGACTTAAATGATTAATTGGCTGTGAAAATATAAATTTTTTAGACAAACTTTCACTAAACACAACCATCATCAGATTTAAAACTTCTGTGTTTAGGCCAGAAAATTAACAACCAGCAGTTTTTATAGATGATAATGAAAACACCTGTAATCATGTGATGTCATCTTTATCCGCTGTAACCATGGTAACTGAGCCTCAGTGTTCTGTTGTCATGACGAAAACATCTGTTTACCACAGGGACGGAGGACAGATGTCAGTGTCTCTCTCCTTTTTTTCTTACCTGCTCAGGTGGATGGAGGCGTGTTTGGAGGAGGAGCTTCCTGCACCCACTGAGCTGGAGGAGGCGCTGAGGAACGGAGTCGTTCTTGCTAAACTGGGTCATCGATTCGCTTCCAACGTCGTCCCCCTGAAGAAGATCTATGACCCCGAGCAGCAACGATACCAGGTCACATGACACCACAACACAACATACAACTACACGCAACAGTTTTAAAAATCAGCTGTGTGTCAATAACCAATAATCAGCTGTGTATTGATCTGTGCAGGCTGTGGGTCTTCAGTTCCGTCACACTGACAACATCAACCACTGGAGGAATGCTTTAACAGCACTAGGACTGCCGACAGTCAGTGAACACATCACAGCATTGATTGTAGTGTCGTTTATTTGATTGTATTGATCACATGATTTTGTTTTCAGATCTTTCATCCAGAAACTACAGACGTGTACGACAAGAAGAACATGCCACGAGCTGTTTACTGCATCCACGCACTCAGGTAAGTCACCTGTCACTGTATCGTGAAGTAGTTAAACGTAGTCTGATTCTTTGTTTTAAAATTCAATTCCATTCAATTCAACTTTATTTATATAGCACCAAATCACAACGTAAGTCATCTCTAGGCACTTTACAGTGTAAGGTTTAAGACCTTACACAAAATATACATATACAGAATATTGTAGAAAACCCAACAATCCCACATGAGCAGCACTAGGCAACAGTGGAGAGGAAAAACTCCCTTTAACAGAAGAAACCTCCAGCAGAACCAGGCTCAGGGTGGGCGGTCATCTGCCTCGACCGGTTGGGGTTAGTGGACAGAGGAGAGAGAAAAGAACAGCAGCCAACAGAGATCAAAACAACAACAAGAAGCAGCAGACGAGGCACTGGGCATGTTGGTAGGACCAGTAACTACAGCTCCAAGGCCGAGGATAATAAAACCAAATTGATTTCACTGAGCAATAAAAACATTGATCATTATTGATTATTTACTACTTTACTACTCATTTGTCCCTGTCAGGATCCTGTATCAATGATGACTCAGTTTTTCCAGTGATCTGATTGGTCAGTGTTTGGTGACAGGTTTTGATCTGTCTCTCTGGAGCTTGTTTGCTGTGCAGCATCTGTTACCATGGTGATGTCGTCTGAAAACTGAAGTTAAAATAGTTGGATTAAGATGCTAATGCGGCTCGGTGACACAGGGCCCCGCTCACCTGTCTGATTACCTGTGTCTGTCTCTGCAGCCTGTACCTGTACAGACTGGGTTTGGCTCCACAGATCCACGACCTCTATGGAAAAGTCAAGTTCACAGGTAAATGTCCAGTTAGCTGTGAAGTAACCAACGCTCTAGACCAGGGCTATTCAAATAGCGTCCCGCGGGCCGCATGCAGCCCAGAAACAACCTCCGAGTGGCCCAGCCCATTGTCCTACCAGAAATGCAAAAAAACAGAAAACACTTTTTCTAGTTGGCAAATTTTCACAGAAATTCCCAAATTCCTACAGTAGCGCTGACAGTGAATGCAGCACTCTCCTAGC
>JAUMHL010000009.1:69875-80335 GCA_032362345.1 Sandelia bainsii | reverse complement strand
CCCTGAGCCTGGTTCTGCCGGAGGTTTCTTCCGTTAAAGGGAGTTTTTCCTCTCCACTGTCTCCTAGTGCTGCTCAACTGGAATTTGTTTCTCTCTCTCTGTAAGCTCTTGACCTTGAAATGTGAATTGCTCTGAAGTGTCTCTGTTCTGATTTGGTGATTTATAAATTGAACTGAACTGAATTTAACTGAATGGAAATGATTCAGTAATAAAACAGTGTGTACAGAGCACACACACACACACTCTCAGGTGTGATTATCACCTGTCACTTTCCTGCTGTTTGTGTTTCCCTGTGAGGGTGAACAGATGGAAACACGGGAACTCTGGACTTTGGACCTGATCAGTAAATAAACAAAAGTTAACCCGTTCAACATCAAACAGTCAAAGATCTCCTGACTTTTAGTCCACAACCACTGCAGCCAACATTTCCCACAATGCACCTGGACACATGATTAGAGTCTTTAAAGTCCACATCTCATCATAGTTGACATCAGACATATTGAGCACTAGCTGCTGATGTGAAGCTTCAAAGTTTGACTTCAACAGAACATTAATACATTTCATCAAGACAGCAGCTGTGCAGTGGCTGCTGCATTTTAATTTTTCATGTCAAATATCTGTGGATTCCACTGTGACCTTTTTTTGAGTTTTTACCCTTTATTAATTAATGCCTCCATTGCTACAGGCTATGTCCCATCTTGTTTTAAACAGGTCGCAGTGCATCCACTTATTAAAAAACCTAATCTGGACCCGACTGTCTTGTCTAATTATAGGCCAATCTCGAAGCTTCCTTTTCTCTCAAAAGTTTTAGAGAAAGTTGTTCATGCACAGTTGCAGGCTTATCTTGATTTTAATGAAATTTCTGAAAAATTACAATATGGTTTTAAATCACGTTATAACACTGAGACTGCACTTTTAAGAGTTTTTAATGATCTTCTTCTAACTACGGACTCTGCTGCCCTCTTATTGTTAGACCTAATGGCAGCCTTTGACACGGTTGACCACGATATTCTTCTATCACATCTTGAACTGTGTGTTGGCCTTAAGGGCACCGCTCTTCAGTGGTTTTGATCGTAATTATCTCAAAGGTCATTTTTTGTCAATATGGGCCCTTACAATTCAAAAACGGCCCATCTTAATTGTGGTGTGCCCCAAGGTTCTATCCTGGGCCCAACCCTGTTTGGACTATATATGTTGCCCTTGGGATCAATTTTTTCCTAGTAAAATACATTACATTTCATTGCTTTGCTGATGACCTACAAATGTATCTGCCGTTAAGATTAGGCACACAATCATTTAGTACCCTATTGGACTGCCTTAATGACATTAAACAGTGGATGTCCATTAATTTTCTTAAGCTAAATGACAAAAAAACAGAAATTGTCATTGTTGGTGATCCCACTGTTTTAGATGGAGTGGGTAGTGCTCTTGACCCATTATCCTTGTACTGCCAATCGCATGCTAAAAACTTGTTTTTTGATAGTTCCTTTAAATTTCATAAGCAGGTGAGTGCAGTTGTCCAGTCAGGTTTCTTTCATCTTAGACAGTTAGCCAAGGTAAAGCCATACCTTCCAGCTAACGTTTTTGAACAGGTTATTCACCTGTTCGTCACCTGTCGACTGGACTACTGCAACTCTCTATATTATGGCTTGGACCAGTCCTCTCTATATCGCCTCCAACTTGTTCAAAATGCAGCCGCTCGTCTGCTGACTGGTACTAAGCGACAGGAACATAACTCCGGTGCTAGCCTCTCTTCAATGGCTTCCTGTTAATTACAGGATCCAGTTTAAAGTCCTGCTCTTTGTTTTTAAATCTCTAAACGGTCTAGCTCTTTCTTATCTCTCTGAGTTGTTGTCTGTGCATGCTCTAGCCAGAACCATGAGATCCAGCACTCAGCACATTTTATCCACTCCAAGAACAAAGTTAAAAACTCGAGGGGACAGAGCATTTTCTGTGGCAGGTCCCAGACTTTGGAACTGTTTGCCTCTAAATATTAGATCTGCACAAACTCTAGAGCATTTTAAATCTTTATTAAAAACGCATTTTTATGGACTGGCTTTTAGCACAGGTTGACCTGGATATCTTATTTTCTCGTAACTGTTTCGCTGTATTGTATTTTTCTTGTGTTTATATTGTGTGGTTCATGTAGTTTTTATTGTTTTTATTTATTTATTTATTGTCTGCTTGTACAGCACTTTGGGTAGCATGAGTTGTTGTAAATGTGCTATATAAATAAATTTGACCTTGACCTTTATTAGTTCACATGAAGTCAATCTGTCCCATGAAAAGCAGCTGAAATATCTCTGACCGGCTCCTGTTTGCAGTTGTAGGACGAAGAGTTCAGAGTCTAATTTACCTGCTTCACTATCTTCATGCTTTCAGTTCTGAGATCCCAGTGAGACCAGTCTGAGGTCCTGGTTCTGAGGAGGAGGATTTTCCTCTGCAGCCATCACAGTGCAGACATATGTAGAGTAAATACGCAGCTCTGAATGCAGCAGTGATGAAACCATGAGCTGGATGAAAAGCAGTATTTTACACTGTAGTACTTTTAAATTGCAGTATTATTACTTTTGTTATCTCACTTATTTCACCTTTAACCTGATTCTGTCTCTTCACCTGCAGTAGGTCACGTGTCACACAGGTGGAGCCTCTGCTCTGTAACGTGATGATGATGATGATGATGATGAAGGTGTGTGAATGTAGAGGAATCCAGAGCCCGAGATTTACCGGGTTTCTACGTCATCTCTATGACGCACCGGTTTCTATATTTACACACCGGGTGCCAAGTTAACGGTGCGACTTCGTCTTCATCATCATCATCATCATCATCATCATCGTCAAACCGTCACATCTGGTTACTTTACCGCGTTAAAATCACCGCAACAAACACACACACACACACACACACACCGGGAGGATCCGTTACAAGCAGCTGATAGTGATGAAGATGATGGAGGAGAGAGAGAGGCGCTGCAGAGTGGTGATAAAGATGATGGAGGAAAACACCGACACTTACCGCCGAGCTGCAGAAGCTTCATCACGTTACTGTCCGTTACTGACGGTTACCGACCGTTTTCTGACGGACTGACGGAGCCGCTGCACCGACACTTCTCCTCCTCCTGTATCTCCTCCTCCTCAGAGCCACAGCCCCCCCCCCCCCCCCCAGTAATTTAACCCTTCCTGTGCAGCTTCTTTCTGTGACTGAGTTTATAAACGAGTAAGTCCTCCAGGGGAAGAGTACTACTGACGTATAAAAATACTCTATTACAAGTACAAATCCTGCACTGAAGGTGTTACTTCAGCCTTTACCAGCAGTAAAGTAACACTGTATTTTTACACTGTGGTACTGATACTTTGACTTCACCACCACAGACGGATCCTTCAGGTCTACGGGGACCTCACGGTCTGCAGTTTGACATCAGTCTGAATCCCTTACTGCCTTCACCCTCTGGACCCTCCACCCACTGAGCCCCTGGACCCTGTAGGCACGTGGATCTGCATGAAAACTGGAACAACAGACAGGGAATACTCTTACCTGTGCAAATAAAGGAACTGATTAGATTTACTCTCATACATTACTTTATACAATATTTTATTTTTCTCCACAAACTCCTCAGTTGCACTCTTTCATCAGTGTGGGAAAGTAACTAAATACACATCATTCGAGTTTGTTCTGTTTTACTCTACTTGAGTATTTGAACTTTCTTAATTATTCTACTTCACTACATTCCAGAGGGAAGTATTTACTCCATTACATGTGTCTGAGAGTTTGAGTTACTAAACAGTATCAGTTACCTGCAGGAAAGAAAAGTCAAGAAATAAAATTTTCTTAAGGGTTGATTTAACATTTTTACATCTGATGATATTTATAACAATAATCATACTAATAACTGATACACTTCAGTACTGACTACTAGTACTGGAACTTCAGTACCAACTGATCCACAGACTCCCATAAAATCACACGTTGTGTGAGAAATGTTTACATTATTATTATTGTTAATTAAAAAGCTAATGACTAAAATAAAACCCTGCAGAACTCAGACTTGCTATTATGGAAACACAGTTTCTATGGCAACTGATGTGCTGGATTCCTGCAGAAGGGTTCCCACGGCAACGCGCGCACACACACACACACACACACACACTAACAGGATGATGGAGGTTGTTTTGCTGACGTAGCAGAAAGTATTTGACCTCGGTCTGCAGCAGCACTCAGTACTGCAGTACTACAGCAGCAGTACTACTGCAGTACTACAGTATTATATTATTTTCTTGGAGGTCTGTGCAGAGTCTCAGATCCAGGTTTCAGGTTTGTAAATATTTGGTTTCAGATGTGCTGGTTAGGTAGCTATGCTACTAGACCTAGATGTGTTTTGGTTTCTGTGGAGGACCGTCAGACCAGGTGGTTCCAGATCCTCCGCTGTCTCCACTCACCCCTCCTCACCCATTCAGTAACTAGTGTCTTTGATAAAAATCTGCCAGTTTCTCCACTTTACTTTCAGAAATTTCTCCTGAGTTATCCTGACATTTTGTTTTGTCTCTGGCTTCCCCTGGACTGTTTGTTTGTTTTGGACCTGGGTCTTTTGACCCCACTTGAAGGCTTCCAGAAAGTTTTTTTGGAGACTTAGAGAACATGAACATGATCCAGCATCAGGTTCCATAAATGAGGAGAAGAAGAAGAAGAGGAGACCTTGTTTGTTTCAGTCCAGAAACAGAAAACTGTGATCAATCAGGAGTCACCTGTCACGTGTGATCTGATGTGATCCAGTTGCTGAACTTTGACTCTGGACTGTACAAACCATAGAGGTCAAAGGTCACAGACGCAGAGTCATTGAACCCCCTGTGTTTACACACTGGGAATCAGTCAGAGCTCTCTGTCAGATTCTCTGCTCCTTGTCTCGGTCTTCTTCTTGTGGATTTGCTACCGGACGATGCACACCAAAGGAAGCTCGTGGTAAGAACCCCCCACCGTTTTATTTTTCCTCTTGGCTGAACTCAGATCAGATTCAGTTTGTGTGTTTCATGGATCCAGGAGAAGCGGTTTATCCTGAAATAACTGGATACATCAGTGTGGTCAGAAACAGCAGCTCAGGTTCTGATTCTGTGAACAGACTCAAATATTCACCGCAAATGGTTGGAAAGTAAATCATTACTTAATTGTTTACTCAAGTATTTATGGTATTGCAGTACTTGTGTGACAGCACATTGCTGCTGACTCTGCCTGTTGGTGATTCACACACCTGTAACTCAGGTGTCACATACTGAGGTCAGTGGTTCTGAGGAGGAGCTGTGTCTGTGTGTCTACTCTCAGTCTCTGGCTCAGAACATGTGGTTCAGTGTATTTTGTTGGTGTGTGTCAGGATGAAGAGTGGGTTGTCTAATAGCCACTGGGTTGGTGGTTTGAGCCGCTGCTCCTCCGTATGCTGAAGTATCCTTAGGCAAAAAACTGAAGTTGCTCCTGGTGGTGGTGGGTGGCATCACTTTCATTAATCAGCCACCTCTCCCACCCTCCCCTCCAGCTGCTGCTCCTTCGAGGACTACAAACTGACCACCGAGTGGCTCCTGAACCAGACGAGTCACCGTCCAAAGATCGCTGTGATCTGTGGTTCAGGACTTGGTCTGCTCGCTGACAGAGCCACCAACAAACAAACCTTCAGGTATCAGGACATCCCTAACTTCCCCGTCAGTACAGGTGATTCTTACACGCCCCCTCAACCATCAGAAGCCCCGCCCTCTGTGGGCTGCAGCAAACAACAACAAAAACTAAACATTCAACATTGGAAAGGTTTTACTTTCTGTCTGATGGTTCTGTCTCAGCTCCGGGTCATGAAGGTCGTCTGGTGTTTGGGACTGTTGAGGACACCCCCTGTGTCTTCATGCAGGGCCACTTCCACCTATATGAAGGTTACTCCCTCTGCCAGGTGAGTCATTCACCAGTACCTGTGTCATCTGTGGCACATTATCAGTCTGTGATTGTCGATTTTTGTTTCCTGTTCCAACTGTTCCTCATTTTCAGAGAAGAAACATGGAACCAGCTGAAGAGGTTAAACACCCTGTCAGTTTCCTCCTGGACTCTCTGTGGAGTACAGTCCTTGAGGCAGACCAGAACACACAGGAGAATTAGATATCCCATCAGGTCTGTCTGACTGTCTGTCTTTCAACCTGTCTCTCAGGTGACATTCCCCATCAGGATCTTTAAGCTGATGGGGGTGGAGGCTGTGGTGGTGACAAATGCCTCAGGAGGAATCTGTCCAGACTTTAAGGTTGGTGATATCATGATCGTCAAAGACCACATCAACTTGCCAGGATTCGCTGGACAACATCCGCTGTGTGGACCAAATGATGAGCGGTGAGATGGAGACAGAAGTCTTCTATATGAGCACTAAGAATAAATTATTTAATTTATTTTACAGGTTTTCCTTCATGTCTATCTGTAGTTTTGGGATCAGGTTTCCCTGTATGTCAGATGCATACAGTAAGGATCTGAGGCGATTGGCGCTGGAGGTGGGCTCTGAGCTTAGCTGCAGCGATTTCATCAGAGAGGGAGTTTACTGCATGGTGAGCGGACCAAACTTCGAAACCATTGCTGAGGCCAGGATGTTGCTGATCCTGGGCTGTGACTCTGTGGGTAAGACCGAGAGACAGACTCTGTTTTCAGGTCAGTGGAGGGAAATTCTCCCTCTGACCTGGGTAATAGTTCATAATGGAAAGAAAAAGAGCCTGGTTCAGAGGTTTCTATAGCTTCTGAGGTTTCCAGAAACTGACAGACTGATAGATAGATAGATAGATAGATAGATAGATAGATAGATAGATAGATAAAAACAGAACTCTCTACTGTCATATAGTTAAACAGTCTATAGTTTCTTAATGAGGTTCCAGTGTCAATGAAGAGGGTCTAGCTTTCCTTCAAGGGTTTCTATGGGTTCTTTGGGAGGTCCTATGGTTCTCAGGGAGTTAATATTTCACAGTATATTTCTTGTTTTTGTTTTTCTGCAGGTATGAGTGCAGTTCCTGAAGTGACTGTGGCAAAACATTGTGGACTCAGAGTTCTTGGACTGTCCCTCATCACCAATATGGTCAGTCTTCAAGATGATAACACACTGTGCTGTGACAACTGGTGACGGCCTTCCTTTGATACCTGATTTAGTTTTAGTCATCACTAAAAATGATTTGAATTTTACTCTCATGTCTATCCAGCATTTTTAAATTTAATATCCTCTAAGTATGTTGAGTCTATACCTGTCTCCATCTTTTTTGTGTACAGTTACCATGGTTACAGCAGTCTCCATCTCTGTTGTGTATAGTATGACGGTGGTGATGTTTGTGTGATGACAGTGTAGCTGTGTGACAGCTGTGACAGTGTTAACACACCTGTGTCACGCTCCAGGTGTCTCTGGACTACAGTCGAGAGGAGAAGGTGAACCACGAGGAGGTTCTTCAGATCAGTAAAATGAGGGCAGAGGTTTTGCAAAAACTTGTCACCACCCTGATCTGTCGCTGCCAGCAGCAGAGCATCAACACCAACTGACACCAACTCCAGCACCTACACCTCTGTCCAATATTTTTCTGTAGAGCTGAGAATCATCTGTTAGTGTCTCAGTAAAGTGCAGTTAAATGACTCACAATAAATCTGTTTAAATGTGTGATGACTGTGATGAAACATCAGGAAGATACAAAAAAAAAATACAGACTTTATTTGAACCCATATTTTGCAGTTTATAATAAAAAAATAAATGGATTACATATTATAATGTATTGTCATACCATACTTAACCCTTTTTAAATAATGACACCCTCACCCACTGACTGTGTGTACCTGTTTCACCTGTTTACTCAAACACTGTTTCTCACAACACTAAAAATTCAGTGTGCAAAGACTAGATGGTCGGCTGTAAAACAAACAGCTCTTTTTTCTCATGCTTATCATCTGGAGACCCCTCAGATTTAATTTCAGGTCTTTTGTAGGGTTCTGACCCACATGTTGGAAAACACTTTTTGTAATACACACAGAAATTTTGTTTTACTGCTCAAATGCTGAGAGAGAAACTGGTTTTATTAAAATAATAATATAAAAATAAATAAAAAACTGTGTCTGTGTAAAAAAGACCAGTACCTATCCTTTTATTCTGATAGTTTCAGTTCCAATGTTACAACTTCCGGTCCACCAGGTGGCGCCAAAATCCTTTCACTTCGAGGGTGCGCTCTTATTCTGAAGGATTTAGTCCGGAAACAGTGTTGCTGTTGGCGGCGGGGAGAGTAAGGCCGCTTCGAGAGTTAGCAGAGGCTAACAGAGAAAATATGACACGGTAACTAATGGCTGCCGACATCAGTCTGACAGTAAGCTTTTATTCTTTATTTGGTTTAAGGGATTCACTCTGAGATTTGATGATTATTAATGTTAGTGCCGAACTTCGGGCCACAGCCACTGCGCCTGCTCAGTGCGCTACGGTTAGCTGCTGGTTGTTATTGTAGCATCGAGCTAATTCGGCTAACTTAGCCAACGTTACAAAGATGAAAACTGCTGCCAGTTAACCAGGGTCATAAAATGATGCATCTGAAATACTGATAAACTAAACAACCGCCTGCACCACACGTTCTACTTCACGTGATCAATGAAGGTATTGGTTGATTTGCTGTTGTATTGATCAGGAAGGTTTTCATCATCCTCACTGTGTCTTTGCAGTGGTTTGTACTAAGTGTAGGTGGCTTGTATTGATTAGTCAGACTCGAAATATGTTGATCCATGAATTTCAAAGTGCTGAATTACTGATCAGTGTGTGATCGGTGATGTTACCTGTTCCACCTGTGGCCTGTGAGATTTCTGTGTGATGAGTCTTTCTAACGCAACGTTAAGCTTATTTACATGTAACGTGGATGTAACCTATTCTTTCATAGGAGAGTAAAGGCATTTAATTAATTGTAAGTTCAAGTTCAATAATTAAATTAATAAAACACACACACACACACCGGTAAAGTATTGTTCAGCAATGTATTGATTGTTTAACCTGGCTGTGTTACAGTGGACCGACCGGAGACGTCCAGCAGAAGACGACATTTGTCCTCTGCAGAATAAATCTCTGAGGACAGATGAAGAGACCTGTCTCTTCAGATGGGACAGGAGGTTAATGACAGAAAGTTCTTGTGAGGACCGACATGAGGAGGAGAAAACACCTGCCTCAGGTGACTTCATGATGACATTATGTTTTACACTAAGTTTGGTTGCATTCACCTGTAGATGTAGTTGGTGTGTACATGAACAGGGACAGAGTCAGGTGTTCAGATTGTCTGTCTTCTGCTCAGGGCAGGGGACGATGGGGGAGGAGTCAATTGCTACTGAAACCAGTGAGGACGAACTGGGACGACTGGACATTGACCTGGACAGGAAGTCCAAACAGCACAACCTGACATCCCACAACGTGCGCAACATCCTGCATGTGAGCAACACACACAAATGGGCACATGTGATACACAATGTTTCAAAACGTACTAAGAATTGTATGTTAAAGAAGCTACTGTGTCGTCTCTGCACTCAAATGTAGAAACATCCTCTACACTCTGCGTCAACCTACATCAGATGTGTTTCACATGATGCATAGGAAATATTCCAGGTGAGGTTACACTGTCGTGGTTTAGAACAGCCTGATCACAGAAAGAGACTTCCAGTGAAACCCCAAGGCAAAAAAAGGAGGTAGAGAATTTTCCTACTTACTTACAGGAATGTAATTCTGCATCATCTTTATCATCCTCTACATCAGTGGTTCTCAAACTTTTTATATCATTCCCCACTTGGCAGGAAGAATTATTTTCATGCCCCACCTGAACAAAACAATGACAGAAAAGCCATCACACTCATGAACATCTAAACCTGTGGGGAGTATGATCTCCTCTGCTAACTGCTGTGTGTGGTTTCTTACACTGGTCAGTTCTGTCTGTGACTTTGTATGATGACATTAGTGCTTTGTTGTTTACTGATGCAAATTTTACAAACTGTTTTTCCTGCTGACGGGGTTCAACAAGTTTTCTTTGAAAGGACTCAAGTGGCTTGCGGATGTGACTGGGGTTTGATATCTCTAAAGACCAACACACACATTTTTTTTTTCAACAATCATTAGTTTGTTTAATATTTCCACTCTACAGACGACTGACAAACTGATATTAAGCAAATGAAAACATGTGTTTATATGCTTTTAGTACATTTTTTTTCGTTATCAGTGCTCCATAATTAAATTAAATTAAATTCATCTTTATTTGTATAGCGCCAAATCATAGCAAAGGTCATCGCAAGGCACTTTACATAGCAAGGTTTAGGACCTTGCAAAATATAAGTATATATACAGAACTACATAGAAAACCCAACAGTCCCACTTGAGCAAACACTAAGCGACAGTGGAGAGGAAAAACTCCCTTTAACGGAAGAAACCTCCAGCAGAACCAGGCTCAGGGTGGGCGGTCATCTG
>JAUMHL010000009.1:0-16664 GCA_032362345.1 Sandelia bainsii | reverse complement strand
GGCCAATGCAAAGTCATCTAGTGTGGCAATCTGACTAGATACCATGTCTCTGAGATTTTTGGGTCCAAATATAATAACTTCAGTTTTGTCTGAATTAAGAAGTAGAACATTACAGGACATCCAAGCCTTTATGTCTTTTAAACATGCTTGAAGTTTGCCTAAATGATTGGTTTCATCTGGTTTCACAGATAAATATAGTTGGGTGTCATCTGCATAACAATGGAAATGTATAGACTTGATCAGTAAATCCACCTGCAGTTGTTGTTCACCTGGTAGAAACATGACTGTGTCTCCAGGTTCCAGCAGAAACATCAGGACTAAGTCTGATTGTTGTTCTGACAAAGAGGAAGTTTCTCAGAGTCACATCATGATGGACTGAAGGTTTCTAAGGGGGCAGAGCAGGACTCTAACATGAAAAATAGGAACAGTGTTGATGTGATTATTGATTAGAACCTATCATCAGTGTTCATCAATTAACAATGTAAAGTGTGGTTGTGTGTGTGTGTGAGAGACAGATTGTTAATCCTCCTCCACAGAGAACAGATGTATCTTCAGATTAACGCTGTTCAACACAATAGACTCAATCTGGTCTGTGTGTGTCTGTAAGTGTGTGTGTGTGTGTGCGTGCGTGTGTAAATCTGTGTGTGTGAGTGTGTGTATGTGTGTGTAAATCTGTGTGTGTGTGTGTGATGACCTACATTCTGATTGGCTGCTGTGGATGAACCCTGAGAACCAGGTCGAGGAGAAACGTGTGATGAACTGATGAAGATCCAACTTCTTTATTAATACTATATATAGTTCTACTCTACTGTTCTTTGGGGGTTAGAGTAGAACAGAGTACAGTAGTGTTCTCAGTTCTACAAAAACCCAGGAGAAAGACCCAAAGACCTCAGTCCAGCTGAGTCCAGCTGATCCTTTTACTGAACCAGAAGCAAACACTGATTTAATCTCAGAAACATGTTGCTGAAGAATCAGTGATTCAGGATCATCTCTGATCCTGCAGCAGCGTTTCCTCAGAGCTTTAACCTTTGCTCTGCAGACAGTTTCATAAAGACGTGGTTCAGACTAGGTCTGGGACTGGGACTGGGACAGGGACAGGGTCTGGGACTGGGACTGGGACAGACACGCACAGACACACACATACAGACACACACACACACACACACACACATACAGACACACACACAGTCACACACACATACAGACACACACACACAGACAGACACACACAGACAGACACACATACACACACACACACACACACACACATACAGACACACACACACAGACAGACACACACACAGACACACACACACGCAGACAGACACACACACACACATACAGACACAGACAGACACACACACACAGTCACACACACAGACAGACAGACACACACACACACACATACAGACACACACACACATATAGACACACACACACGCATACAGACACACACACACACACATACAGACACACACACACAGACAGACACACACACACACACAGACAGACACAGACAGACACACACACACAGACACACACACAGTCACACACACACACACACACACACAGACACACAGACAGACACACACACAGACACACACAAACACCAAACACACACATACATACACACATACAGACACGCCAGACACACAGACACACACATACAGACACACACACAGACACACACAGACACAGACGCACATACAGACACACACAGATACACACACATACAGACACAGACACACACACAGACACACACAGACGCACGTACAGACACACACAGATACACACACATACAGACACACACACAGACACATACATACAGACACACACAGACACACACACAGACACACAAACACCAAACACACATACACACAGACACACACAGACACACAAACACCAAACACACATACACACAGACACACAAACACACACACACATACAGACACACACAGACACACACACAGACACACACATACAGACATGCACAGACACATAGACACACACAGAGACACACACAGACACACAGATACACACACATACAGACACAGACACACACACACACAGACACACATACAGACACGCACAGACACACGCACACAGACACAATGCTGTTTTCCTATTTCAGTTTTAAACACTGTTGTGACAACGTTTTTGACCAGTTTTTGTTTGTTTGTCAGGATGTTTGTGTAAAGATGAAAACACCTGAGTGAAAATACATTACTAACCTGCTACCTGTCTCTCTCTCTCTCTCTCTCTGTCTCTCTCTCTCTCTCTCTGCCTGTCTCTCTCTCAGCCTGTAATGTCACCATCCACAACCGCTGCAGAGACAGCTTGGCCAGCTGTGCCAAGATGAAACAGAGGGTAAGACCTGTCTGTCTTTCTCTGACCTGTCTTTCTCTGACCTGTCTGTCTGTCTCTGACCTGTCTGTCTCTTTCTGACCTTTCTGACCTGTCTCTCTGGCCTGTCTTTCTCTCTCTGACCTGTCTGTCTCTCTCTGTGTAACAGCAACAGAAGCTGTCGATGGTCAGAAACAGCTCAGCTCTGCAGAACGTCACCCTGCGGACTAAAAGTGAGTCAACCCGTGTGTCTCTGTGACCTGTCTTCGTTTTTAATCTGTCTGTCTGTAGCGTGTCTGTCTGACATGTTGTATCATGGGAAATGTAGGCTCCAGTGTTGAAGATGAACTTTTCTTCTTCTGTGTTTTTCTGCAGCTCCGATGATGAAGGAGCGGCCGAGCTCGGCCATCTACCCCTCAGACAGTCTTCGTCAGTCCCTGCTCGGGTCCAGACGAGTTCGATCCGGACTGTCGCTCGCCAAGAGCGTCTCCACCAATAACATTGCAGGGTGAGACAGAGCAGAGAGCTGATTGGCTGTGTGTCATTCTGCCTGTTATAATAATCTGTGTTATGAGTTAGTAAATGCTGATGTTAGTTTGTAAGAAACTTTTCAACAGCAGCAGAAACGTGTGTTGTCACAGCTGTACATGCGTGTATGTGTAAATACACACATACATCAGTTACATACACTTAAGCTTTAAGATTTTTTTTATTGTTTCTATCACATGACAATGATCTGTCTGTCTCTCACCTGTCTGTGTCTTAGGGGGACTGAGGACTCTACAGGTCTGAAGCGGATTCTGTCACAGTCCACCGAGTCTTTAAACTTCAGGAACAGGACTTTGTCCATGGAGTCTCTCACTGATGATGGTCTGTGGTTCGGCTGATTGATAATTTCTTGATAGACAATATTTGGATATTTAATTTCTTCTCATTTTGTTTGCTGACATGTGTGTTGTGTGTGAGCAGGTGAGTGGTGGTGGAGCCCCCTGCTGGAGGAGCTGCAGGAGGAGGGCAGGTGTGTTCAAGCCGACAGTTGGAGTCTCGCAGTGGAACCAAACTTTCTGCAGACGCTTCACAAAGACCTGATCAAACAACAAGACGTCATCTATGGTAAAAATACAAACATGTAGAGGTTTATAGGTTGGCTGTAGCTCAGTTGGTAGAACAATAAATTGTCTACTTCTTGGACATTGAAGACACTGAAACCCTATAGTAGCTCCATCATATATGTGCGGGCGTCCAAAATTTCCCCATGGCAAACAATAAATCAGTTAAAATAAATAAAAAAACACATCTATGGTACTAACGGTTCAGAGGTCAGAACCACAACCCCCACACCCTGCAATCTGTGTCCTGACTTAGTCAAAAAAGTCGAGTAAAGCAAAGTCGAGCAAAGTCGAGTGGACACAGTCTGTGACAGACACATGTTGGATACGGATTCACTGCATCCAAAATCTGATGTGTCCCACACAGGAACATGAACTTTGGACGGGTGCCGTCATAATAAAAGCCTCTCAGTTGGATACAGTGACTCTTTCTGTTACTTTACGTGTGACATTAAAACGTGTCACTGCATGTTTGTTCTCCTGCTCTTGTTTGTTTTCCATTCGATTGTGTCTCCGTTGGTTTGACTTTTGTCGTCACCTGATGTTTTAATTTCCTGCTTGTTCTGTATAAACGTCCTGCTGTGCTCATGTTGCAGCTTAGATTTTGTCCTCTTAGTTTTTTTCTCTTTGCTGCTCCAATTTTACGTCTGAACGAAGGACAACAGGCTAAAAGACAAACGTGATGATAAATGTGCAAAAAAATAAGAAAAGCTATCAAATTAAATGTGTATGTAAAACCTGATTAAAAGCTGTTTCTGTTTCTGTTCACACTGAAACTGGTTTAGTGTCAAACTGTGTTGTAGCGCCTCCATGTGGTCAGAATGACAGTTTCTGTCGTCGTGGAGATCTAGTTTTGTGTCTGTTACCATGACAACTGCATCAGGATGTACCATTCTTGTGTCTGTCTCTCAGAGCTCATCCAGACGGAGTTCCACCATGTGCGGACACTGCGGATCATGGAGGGGGTGTACCGGCGGGGGATGCAGGAGGTGATGCTGGAGCCTGGTGTGGTTCATACCATCTTCCCCTGTCTGGACCAGCTGCTGGAACTCCACTCCATCTTCCTGTCTGAGCTGCTGAACAGGAGGAAGCAGGGATTAGTGGAGGGCAGCTCCACCAACTTCACCGTCAGCAGCATTGGAGACCTGCTGCTCAGACAGGTACGGAGGCTCAGGTGACCCTGGGACTCGCCAAGGGTCTCAGGTTTTCAATGTTTAGGGACACGTTTATTTAAAGGTTAGCTCTGTGTCAAACCCCATTTTCAGCTTCACCACACAGGTAAAAACATGTGTTGATCAGATGTTTCAGTGCCAGTACAACACATAGTAAAACTGAAGTCAAAGTACTGCAGTGTGTACTTCTGTAAAAGTACTGCAGTACTGCAGGTATAACCTGCACAGTGGCAGCAACAGGTCAACATGTGTTTCTGTCTGGTTCCGTCTGTGGATCTTTCATCTGACAAACGTGTGTCACGGCTGATCTGAGGTCATTGTGAGTTTGTTTCCACATGTTTCTATGTGTGTGTAACTACACACAGCATGTGTGGGATTACATGTATGTATTTACACATGTTTCCACGTGTGCAGTTTTCAGGTCAAAGTGCTGACGACATGAAGAAACTTTACTCAGAGTTCTGCAGTCGACACCCAAAAGCTGTGAAACTCTACAAAGAAGTTTTAACGCGAGACCGAAGACTGCAGCAGTTTATCAAGGTAAGGACCAGAACCCGAACCTGAACCTGAACCTGAACCTGAACCTGGACCTGGACCTGTTGTAGGCTGGTTAAATCTGTTAAATCTCTTGGTTCGGTTTCTTTTCACACAGAGAAAAATCCAAACGTACTAAAATGTGTCACTTCAGACTTTGCCAGAACGTCCTCCTGGTGATTGTTTATTACTTTACATTACTTGCACATTACTTGTCATCGACCAGATGTCTGTGAAGCACTGCACCTCGTCACGACTCCACATTTGTCCACGATTCATGCTGCAGCATGTACAAACTAACACAATGAAATCTACATATAATTCAGTGTCCTCAAATCATAGCTTTTGGTCCTGTTTTGGTTCAGAACGCTTTCTCACAGGAGTACCACACCGGAGCTCACTAATTGATTCAGATCGAGACCACTTGGGGGGATCTCTGTGTGTTTTTTTTGGTCAGTACCCGAGTGCGATTACTTTCTTCACACCAGACACAACAAACCGCACCTAGAGAGAAAACTACACAAACTGATTCAAACAGACTAAAGCATGTAGGTGTGAAAGCAACCTCAGAGATGAGGTGTGTACCACACAGGTGATCCAGTCTTGCAGTCTAGGTTTATCCCCTTTCATCCAGATCTAGACCTGAAGTTATCCCAGTGTAGTCACTGGTTTGACCGGGTTTAAACTGCTTTAGACTAAATGGTATTTTTGAGTTAACTCTCTCTCTGTCCATCCCATAATACTCGGGTAGCGTGTCTGCCGTGGTCCTCTGCTGCGTCGTCATGGTGTCCAGGAGTGCATCCTGCTGGTGACACAGCGAATCACAAAGTACCCAGTCCTGATCCAGCGGATACTGGACAACACTAAAGGTGATATACAGCCTCCGATGACCTCGGACCTCAGACCACTAACCTATAGTAACCTCTGACCCTTTGACCCGTGATCTCCTGCAGGCAGCGAGGAGGAGGCGCAATCTCTGAGACAGGCTCTGCAGCTCTTGAAGGACCTTATCAGCTCTGTGGACCACGAAGTGCTGGAGCTGGACCGGAACAGGAGCCTGCAGGAGATCCAGGCCCGTCTGGACCCCCGGGCCCAGGCAGAGGTCCAGGGAGGAGGAGTGTTCAGAGGAGGTGAGCTGCTGAGGAGAAGACTCCTTCATGAGGGGAAACTTCTCTGGAAAGTCCAGGGCTCCAGGATGAAAGGTAGATAAAACCTGTTTACCTGTATCACTTGTTTACATGTATCACCTTTTTACCTGTTTACATGTATCACCTGTTTACCCGTTTACATGTATCACCTTTTTACCTGTTTACCTGTTTACGCGTATCACGTGTTTATCTATTTACATGTATCACCTGTTTACATGTATCACCTGTATACTTGTTCATCTGTGTCACTGTGTTTGTGTCCAGATGTGCAGGTCCTCCTGATGTCAGACATCTTGGTTTTCCTTCAGGATAAAGACCAGAAGTTCACCTTTGCATCACTGGTGGGTTACACCTGCTTACACATGTCTCACCTGTTCACATGTGCTCACAGACAAGCCCAGATCCTAAGCCTAAAGATCAGGTCTAATAGAGTCTGATTCCTCACTGCTCCCTGTCTCACCTGTCTCAGGACAAGTCTCCAGTGGTGTCTCTGAACAACCTGATTGTCAGGGACATAGCCAATCAGGAGCGAGGGATGTACCTGATCAGTGCGTCGACGCCGCCTGAGATGTTTGAGCTTCATGCGACTTCGAAAGACGATCGTCGCACCTGGATGACCCGGATCCAGCAGGCTGCCCTGAGGTACTATAGTTAGTACCACAGTCAGTAGAACAGACATTACTACAGCTCTGCTGTCAAGTACTGCGTCACTGCTGCTTTCAGGTGTATATTACAGTCACTACTGCAGTACTACTCTTAGCTCAGTACCACCCTGAGTACTGCTTTTATATAGTAGTTACACTAGTACCTACCTGTACATGAAAGTAGCTTGCAGTGTCACAATTACTGTGGTATTAGTAGAACTCTGTGGGACAATGTAATACTGCACAGTACAGTATGTAGTACTGTAGTATTTGACAGTACTGTGTTTGTTGCAGTTGTCCTTCCAGAGACGAGTTTCCACTCATCGAGACTGAAGATAAAGCATTACTGCGACGCCTCAGAGGTACTGCACCCCCTTCTACACTCTCCATGCAGAGGGGTTTAACGTACACAAACTCAATACTGAAGTAGTGCGAGTATTAGCCTCGAAAATAATCCACTGCAAGTAGAAAAACACAATAATTTTATACTCAAGTAAAAGTAGCAAGTACAAGCTCCAAATTTTACTTAAAGTACAAAAGTAAAAGTACTCCACTTAGAAAACTGTGTATTTTAAACAGTACAGAATTTGATGCAGGTGAAGGTTTAATCCATCAATGATTCATCAGTGTTTGATTCATATCTCGTGATTTTTATAAGAATCTGATCCTGCAAAAAGTAACTAATGATGTTAAATTAAATGTAGTGGAGCAAAAGTAAAGCTAACATACTACGGAAATAGTACAGTACTTGAGTAAATGTACTTAGTTACTGGCCACCTTTGCCCCAGTGCACCTTCTATTGCCCACCTTCCTTTACATCCTTCTACACCTCCTACTGCACCTTCTACCATACAATCTTGCAGATGTTTCAGTTCTAATCAACATTTTTATCTCCTCCTCTTCCTCCTCCTCCTCCTCCTCCATGTCCACCCAGCTGACATCCAGCAGAAGGACAGGGAGGTGCTAGAGCTCCTGCAGGAGCGCGTCACTTTGTTTTCTGACCTGGTGGAGGCAACAGGAAGAGGAGGAACAGAAGAAGGAGGTGTGGAGGTGATCTCTTGCTGCTCCTCATCCTGCAGGAACCTGTTCAGGGCCAACACTCCTCACGCTCCTCAGGCAGAGCTGCTCCTCACGGGGGCCATTGCTGAAGGTTCATTCTCCTTTAAACTGAAATAAGAGTCAGGGGAGGAGAATGGGGAGTAGACATTAATCTTTGTTTTTATGTTTCAGTCGACAAACTCACTGAGCTGCTGCTGAACTCCAGCATCCAGAGGTCCTCTGTAACCAACGGCAACCAGGAGTTCAGCAGTAAGTCACCTGTGACCTGTCTCCTTAGTAAAGAGAAAACTCGTCACTGCCATCTGGTGTTTGACTGATGAACACACACTGATGACATCATGTTACCTCACCTGTCTCTCTCTCTCTCAGATGGAGACTCTGGTTCTCTGGACTTAATGTTGAACAGCACCTCCTCAAAGGTACAATAGCCCTCGTCACTTTTAACCTTTGAACTATGATCATACATTTGTTCTGTTGGCTCAGATAAAAGAAATAAACAACTTTCTATGAGAAAACAGAAACTATTTAAAATCCAGGCAGCATAAAAACTGACATATTTTGAATGAAGTCTGGTGACGAGCTCCTGAGATACTGTCTGTGTCCTGGTTCTGATCACTGAACCTAAAACAAATGAAACATTTAAAAGTAAAAGCAGTAAACATCCAGCAAAGTTCATGTGTGGAACATTTGACTTATTAATTTAACTTCTATTTGCAATTTAATAGAAAAAACAGAAAGTTTTATGATTTACTTTTACTTTTACTATAATTTAGTCAATTCAAGGAAAACTGAGTCATTTCTCTTTCAGTAACTGTTTTCAACCACATTTTTCTATATCGTTAAATCACAAGTAACAGAGAGAGGAACTCAATGAATGTCCAGTTTTTCAGTGATTTTAAATGAATTTTTGTAAAACTAAAATGACGTAGAGACCTGTTGGAGAGAAAACTTAAATCTTTAGTGTGATTTTATACTGATGTGGTCGTGTGTTTGGTTTGATGCGTGTTCTGTAAACATTTTATGTTTTTCTCTCTCAGGACAGAAACGGTAACCAGCTGCAGGAACGCTCCTTAAATGAGGTAAAGAACTTCAGCTTTATCTTTAATTTATTATTTAATAATTTCTCCTCCGGCTGTGAGAGAAACAAAGATGCGATGAAGGATCCCACTTTCTGTCCAGTCATGTTTCACACCTGTCCCCCCCTCCCCCTCCCCCTCCCCAGGAGGTCCGTCAGCAACTGGTCAGTCTGAGCACGCAGCTTCATGCTTTGCAGGTCAGATATAAGTTGTTATTTACCGATTTTACTTTTATTAACATGATGCTGATAATTCATTTTGTTGCTCTGACCCCGCCCCCAGGCTGCTGTGATTCGTCAGGACTCAATCCTGGAACTGTCAATCACAGCAGGTCCTGCCCCTGGCCCTGCCCTCGCCCCCCGCCTCAGTCGGTCAGTGTCACGGGACACGGGAATGGATGCCAACGGGGAGGTGGTGCTGCTGCGGCGGCAGGTGGAGGTGCTTAAAGGGGAAGTGACATGGCTGCGTCTGAGAGGGGAGGGGCCAGAAGGGAAGATGCAGAGTAACAGAGAGACCAGTGATGTCATCCAGGAAGGACAGGTGGGTCTGACTGTCGGTGAACGACTCCAGGGTGAGCTAACTTAAGCTATAAGATAAACTAAGCTAAGACTGGGACTGAAACTGGACTAAGGTGAACGATCACGTTTTCTTTCTGTTACTCATAAAATATTTTAATTAAATATCAACACACCTGTCAAATTAATTCTGTCGGTTTCATAACGATCACCTGTGCGTAAACCTCAGTTTACTCATCTTTACATTTATTGATTTTGCAGCTGTAACAACACAAAGCCTGAGCTAAACTAATAAAATAAGATAAACTAATCACAGGTGTGTCTGCCAGCAGGTTAGCAGGGAAACTCTCGCCCCATTGGCCAGTCAGGATCCAGTTGACCAATTAGACGGCGTTCAAGAGGGAAATGAGGAGGAGGAGGAAGAAGAGATGATGAAGATCTCCCCTCGCTCCGACAGCCCCAGAGGTTAGTGCAGCTGATCAATAACTGATCAGTGTCATTGATCATATGCAGATGATCAGTGTGTCTGGATATTGTCAAAATGCAGGTTTTGGTTTTTCTGAAGATTTTGAAGGTGTCTTCAGGTCTAACTTGAGGTGGGGAGTCCCAGGTACTTAACCTCTGTTGGGTCGTTACACCGTAGGCGAGGAGGATCAGGGTTAAAATGGAACGACCATCACTTAACATCGAACCTGGTTCCCAAACCCAGTCCTCAAGCCCCCTCGACCTGCTTGTTTTCCAACTATGCCTCCCCCACCTACTGCTGATCAGGGATAGTTGGAAAACAAGCAGGGCGGGTCGGCCTGAGTTCTGAGTTTGGGAACCACTGGTTACGACACTCCTAATCAGCCATGTACAACACGATCCAGACTTCCCTCCCCAGGTGGTTCTACTGAACAGAACCTTTAGGGCACAGCTGGTCAAGAACTGATCATTATTATTTGTTATCATATTCAGTTATTGATTGGTGACATCATCATGGTAACCTGTGCCTCTGATCTCAGACCTGCAGGACATCCCTGAGGAGAGCGAGTGTGAACCTCATCACACCTCCACCTGACGATCTCACCGTGAGGTCTCTGGGATATCAACATCGGACTGGAGATTACATCATTTCCTGTTTTTAGACCAAATCAGACATTGAAGTATAACCATGTGACTTGTTGACATCATCACGTCAGCTGTAGCCCCACCCATACATGTTGAAGTGGGTGGAGCTTGTGAATAGCAAGGGGGTCCAGTTCCTCCAGTGAACCAGTGTCTACTTCAAACAAACCAGTGCATGATTTGAGGTGTGTGTCGTCAGAAGGTGAGGAGGAGGTGGGGCTGCACCTGAAGACGTTTGCTCTGTGTGGCGACAGATTTCCTGTCATTGCCCAGGTAAGTTTAACTCATATGAAACGTTGTCAAACAGATTTTATCTGAAAACTACAAACCTGCTGGCCAATCACACAGCGAGGACTCTGATGTCAGAGGTGAGGGACCATGTGACAGGAAGTTTGTTTGAAGCAGACAGACACCACACTACATTTCCCAGAATGCCTTTGGATGTCTGCAGCTACAGTCACAACCTGCTGTAATAATGTAGACTCTGGGTATCTTTATTAGTTTTTTTTATCATGAAAACAAAAAAAACAGTTTAAACTTTATTTATAACGTAACTTAAAAAACATTTCAAACCAAAAATCTTGTTTTAAAATTTGGGAACAAAGTTTGTTCATTAACATAATGAGTAGTAGTACAGACTGGGGGTAAGTAATACAGACTGAAGGTAGGGTGGGGGGTGTAGTACTACAGACTGGGGGGGTAGTACTACTGACTGAAGGTAGGTTGGGGGGGTAGTACTACAGACTGGGGGGTAGTACTGCTGAGGTCCTGCCTGTTAGCATGTTAGCATGTTTCTTTGTCCTTGTGTAGAACCTGAACGGTTTATTGATCCACTGATTGATCAGTTGATCGGTTTGATGAACCGACTTGTTTGATGCTGTTGTCGATGAACTGATGTAGAAAGTTTAATGTGTAGAGGAAATGATGATGATGATGATGAATCCAGAAACTAATCAGCTGCAGTTTGAGGATCACATGAAATAAATTATCACAAACTTTGAGGTCGTTTAACTCTGTTGTTTTTAGACAAGAGAAATAAATGTGATGAAATAATTTGCTTTAACTGATGCGACTGGTTCACAACAGAAAATATTAAACAGTTTTTAATATATGACAACAGGTGACTGTGTCATGTGACCCTCTGACTGAACTTCCTGAAGTCGTCTGATGATTTTCAGTGTTTTTGGCTGATAAACGATGCTGTAAACTCCTGATTTGATGCTGTAACATTTGTGCTGTTTAAAGTTAAGATTTCATCATTAAACTGTTTAAACTCAGTGTTTGTAAAAAGATTTGATCATTTCTGCTGTAACTTTGTTTTTATACTGTGTGCTGTTATAAATCAGATGGACAACAAACTCTGATTCTTTATTTGTCTTATTTCAGAAGGATTGCAATTAATGTATTGTTATTAAAACAAATTCTGCAGTAAATAATTTTAGCTTCTTCAAAAATACCTGCTCAGTTAAAGTAAAAACATAAGCAGTATTAGTGCAGAAGGAATTTCTGACCCACTACCACATTATTATATTATATTCATTACATTTTATTTTCGATACTTTTATTGTTTTTCTAGACAAAAACTGTGAATATAGTAGTTGGTACAGAGTATTTGTACACTATAGTATTTCTTTTTCTATTGAAGTAGATGATGTGAAAACTTCCCGCGCTGAAAATTAATGTTTTAATAAAACTTTGCCTTTTATTTTGACATCCAGGTGGTTTTAGATGTCCATTGACTCTAATTGAACAGATTGGTTTTAACAATGTTGTACCGTGGACAATAAATAGTCCCAAACACACTGCTGCTGGTGAACCAGGTGTTTTCTACACATTTTTCCTGAGGTAACACGTTGGAGTCACACGACACCTCAATGTCGCAACCACCTGCAGGACTCTTCACATACCTTTATTTTGGGAAGTGTCGTGTTTGCGTCACTTCCCTTGGAGGGAATTTAACCCGGAAGAGGGTGTCGGTCTAACTTGGGAGTTGGCTGCATCAGGAAGCGGCGGAGACCAAGATCAGCACCAGAATCAGAACCTGTATCTATACCAGCACCAGTATCAGGACTGAGAAAGACCGGGACCCTATACTAGGATCAGAACCACTACATTAACGACACTCAGGCCAAGAGATCACGTTCCAGTTCATACGGACCCAGAGCCGCAGTTTAAAAGTTTACTTAGCTGAAAAGTGACTAAATTGCTACCTTAGCTGCTAAGTGCTAACAGATAGCCTGCTGCTAACAGGGAAGTGACGCTGCCAGGTGAAGTCGGGCTCGAGCCACAGGTGTGTTTTCTTCAGAGGATTGGCACAGGTGAGAAGGATCCCTCAGGTGTAATCCTTGTAGTCCTAATCCTTGTTAGCCCCGAGCTCTGCTAATATGCTAACAGGCTAATAGGGCGGTGGTCGGTCGTCAGCATCAGGAGTTAACATGCTAACAAATCAGCAACACGGTGATTAAAATGTGCTCAAACCCTGGTGCCGATCTTGGTGTAAAACAAAGTTTATCCACAATTTAAACTAAAACTAATAAATGTACCAGTTTTTAATTTGAATTAAACTTTAACGAAACAAAGAGTTCGGGTCAAAGTCAGTTCGTCATTAATCAGTAGTTAAATCATGAGTTTATGATAATTCATAGTTTCAACGACTTAGATTTTTTTTGGTTCCGTAATTATGGTTAAATTTTTTTATTGGATTGTTGTTGTTTTTTTTACTTTATTCTTGCTCTTTATCGATCATTTCTCAGGACGTCACAAACATTAAAACATCTCCAGCCTGGCAGAAAATTCCGTTGAATTCAGTTGGATTAATTATTCAGGCAATGAATCAGACTTGAATCAATAACTGATGACTGACGTGTGTTTATTCTTCAGTTAAGTTGATTTCTCAGTGGTTCAGGTTAAATAAAATCAATCAGACAGCAAAAGTCAGTGATCATTATTATGCAGCAGCTGAAATGGGGCCGAGCACGTAGATACAGAAGAAACGGAGGCAGGTCTGAACGTGACTTTGTTGTTTAACACCTGGATTCATCCTCCACCCACTCCACCCCACCACCACCACCACTCAGAAATGTATGTAGTAAAATGATAAATAAGGAGTTTGCTGGCACTATTTTCAGCAGTGGATGAATTGACATGTGGTCTGTAGTGTTGGGGTCCACCTCTGTTATATCAATACACAAACTGTACCTGTCAGTTTAACTCACCTACTGCTGCTTATTTTGCAGCAGAAGAAGAAGATGAGTGGAGGAGTGAACAGCATTGAGGCAGTGAAGAAGAAGATCAAAGTCCTGCAGGAGCAGGCGGAGGAGGCAGAGGAGAGAGCCGAGAGGCTGCAGAGGGAGGTGGAGAAGGAGAAGAGGACCAGAGAGGAGGTATACACACCTGCACAAATCCTCGGGGTGGGGGGTTCACATCTGATTTTATAGATTTGAGTGTTGATAATTCGGTTCCTATTTTGACGGAAAAATGTTTCTGTTTTGCAATAAAGAAACTAAAGATAGTCACTTAAATATAAATAACTACAGTATTTGAAGTGCTTGTATTTGTTAAGAATCAAAATGAGAATCAGAAATACGTTATTAATGACTAGGGAAATTGTGTGGTCACACAGATGCTCCATGACATTAAGAACAAGTTATAGTGAAGGATAAAAAAGATAAAAGGGAAAAAACAAATATACAGAATAATGCACTATATTGCAAAATTAAATATTAAATAACACAGCAATAAGCAGTATGATTGTAGATACACTGACAGTTAAGCCTCTGTAAACATTGTACAGCTATTGAGGCTGTAAAAATATATATTGTAGTGTGTAATTGTACTTTTAGATAGAGGAATTGTACAGATGATTTCCTGTGTCGTTCAGTGATGCATTTCGGTGTCAGTCTCCAGCTGAACGTGCTCCTGTCACTGGCCAGTACATGCAAGACATTGACCTGAATCATAAATCCTGGTTGCTCCAAAACTTTTTCAAAAGACACTAAAATCAAGGTGCTGAAGTGGCCTTCTCAGAATCCAGATCTCAGTCCTATTGAGAATATGTGATGGGAGCTCAGGGTTAAAGTCCATGGTAAAAAACACAAAATTTGGATGAGCTGGAACAATTTGCCAGAGAAGAATGGACGAATATTCCTGAAGAGACATGTGAGTAACTACAATAAGAGGTTATTGTCAGCTGTGAGTCAGAAAGGTTAAGTACTGACTGTTGATTGTCAGAGGATGGATAATTTTGGCCTTCCCATTTTCATCAGTAAAATAAGTTCTTTCGGCTGCTCCCTGTTCGGGGTCGCCACAGTGGACCACTCCACATATTGATTTGGCTTTTAAGTCCTGATGCTTTTCCTGACACAACCTTCCCCATGGGCTTCAAACCGGCACTAGGGAAGGACCGACAGTTGACAATTGCCAACTGCTCTAACCACTGTGCCACCGTCTCGGCAATTAAGTGCATCAGTAAAATACGTTAATCAAACTTGTTTGTTCTTTTTGAATCAAACTATAAACACTTTAGGTTTTACATAGAATTGAACATAACCTAATGTTTTTGTTTGATTTCTTGAAGAGGGCTGATAATTTTGTCTTTAACTGTAAATCATTTCATGCATCTATGTGTAAATCCTCTAGTTTCAACAACACAACAGACACATGTCACTGAGAAGAGATTAAAAAAGCAAATTCAACACTGCATTCAAGATAAATAATGTGTGATTAGTTTAATTTACTCACAGCAGAACCTCTAACAATGAACATGGTTAATGTTTAAGTAGTTGACTGCTCACATCAGGAAGGAGGTAGACTCTGTTCTGTCTCATGGTTCTGCTTGAATCCCAGAAAGTCTGAGTTACTGACCGTGATTTTGTCAGTGTGAAACAAATGTAGTGTATGTTAGTGAATTGTAGTGTTAAAACGTCATCTTCATGATTAGTAGGTTATTTATCACATCACACTGGTTCATAAGTTTTATCCTCAACAAAAACTGAAACTAAAATCAAATAAAACTAAAGTGAAACTAATCACTGGTGTAATGAAACTGAAATTCAAATTACAGTATTATCAAAATCGAAACAGATTTCTAGATCTGGTGGTCATATGCTATCAATACCTGAATGTTATGAAAAATAATATTTGGTATTGTGTGTGTAGAAAGTAGTACTGAGGTACTACAGTTTTGTACTGCACTAGCTGTAGTAGCTACATATCGGTCGTAGATACTGTTTTCTTGAATCTGCTGAAGTTAAAACACATTTCAATCAAAGATAAAATCTAGTCTTTAACAATCTCTTTAATAACGGTTGTTCTTCATACTTTATCGTTCAGTGAATCTCTGAATATTAAGTGAAGGTGAACTGGTTGTTGCTCTGGCAGCAGCAACAACCGTCAGCAGCTGAGGCCGAGTCCCTCAACTTACCAATAACACGAGTTTTGCTTTGTGTGTTGCAGGCGGAGAGCGAGGTGACATCTCTGGGTCGTCGTCTGCAGCTCACTGAGGAGAATCTGGACCGAGTTCAGGAGAGACTGGCTGCTGCGCTGCACAAACTGGACGAGGTGGAGAAGGCAGCAGATGAGAGCGAGAGGTCAGACTGACCTGACACATGTGACCTCTGCCCCCAAAATGCACAAAAACACCACCACCACCACATGCCTGACAGTTGTTTGAATCGGCATCGTTATGTGTTCTAATTCTAGTTGTCATTTCTCTACTCAAAAGTCCTGTTTGTTTTAAATTCCTCCGATTCTCCTTAATCTTGAGCACCTTATTTTCAACTCTGCATGTTGGCACCATGTCTTTTGCTGTGTAATAACAGTTGTTGCAGCAGCAGCCTGTTGTGTGCTGGATTTTAAAAACCACCACAGACCTTTTACCTTGTTCCACTCACCCCAACCGGTCGAGGCAGATGACCGCCCACCCTGAGCCTGGTTCTGCTGGAGGTTTCTTCCGTTAA
>JAUMHL010000008.1:10091741-10106684 GCA_032362345.1 Sandelia bainsii | reverse complement strand
AAACTTGAGTTGCAGATTGCTGCTACTCCTCCACCCCGACCTGTGCTTCTAGGAATATGATAATTAATATGACTTGGCGGGGTCAACTCATTCAAACTGACATATTCATCCTGCTGCAGCCAGGTTTCAGTAAGACTAAATAAATCTATCTGATGGTCAATCTGTATGAAAATTTCCAGTCAGGATTTAGAGTACATCATAGTACAGAAACAGCACTGGACCAAGTCACCAACAATCTTCTCATAGTGTCAGACAATGAACTTTCTATACTAATTTTTATTAGATCTTAGTGCTGCATTCGACACTATAGATCACAACATTTTATTAAATATACTGGAACATGTCATTGAGATTAAAGAAACAGCACTAAGCTGGTTTAAATCTTATCAGATAGATCCCAATTTGTCCAGCTATATTTATCTATGAAACCAGGTGAAACAAATCCATTAGTCAAACTTAATGCATGAGGATCATGTTTTTTTATTTCTCCAGTGCTTTTAATACAATCCAGCCTGTCCTGCTGAGAGAGAAGCTCCTGAACAAAGGTGGGTAGAGTGGCCAAAAATTGTACTCAAGTGAGAGTAGTGTTACTTCACAATAATATTACTCAAGTAGAAGTAAAAAGTAGTCATTCAAAAAATTAAAAAAAAAGTAAGAGTAAAGTATTTGGTGAAAACACTACTCAAGTACTGAGTAACTGATCGTAACGTCTGATTTATTTTTTAGAAATGACGTAATCAGAAAAACAAAAATATTAAATAACGTATTTCCTCCGGGAGGTGCCACCAAAGAGGAAAAAAAGATAAGGGGAAGAAAAAAAAACTAAACCATGCGCATGAATTAATAGAACGAGAGCACAGATTACTAAATGTTTCATACAGCCGCTTTGAAGCTCAGTGTTTTTCTCTTTGGCAGCTCAAATAAAGACACAAAATCATCATAGTTTACAGGTGAACTGTTTCTGCTCACTGGACAACGTCTGACCCTCAGACTTTTATACACTTTACATCTACATAAACATTAACAGCATTAAAGTCACAACACTGCATCCTGATCTGCAAGTGTTAATAGCTAACCAGAGGCGGCTGGTGAAATTATTTAGGGGGGGCGCACTTTTAAAAGTCAGTTTTCAGTTGTGCTCTAACCACATATCACCACTAGTATAAACCAAAGCACCATTATCATGCATCACACTACTTTAAAAGATTAAATTAATTTAAAAATACACAGTCTGTGTTTTCAGTCATTTACCATTTATAAGTAAATTTCACCCGTCTCTCCTTCAACTGAGAACATGCAGCCAAGCAGCTCATTCTGCACTGTCTTAGATGTCCCCTTAAACACAGTAACAGTCTGCAGATGTTCATGTACTGCTGCATCCAGGGATCCAACACTTTCATCATTAACATGCAGTGCGAGCTCAAACACACCACAGAATTTAATGCAGTCTATTATCTTAGACAAAATGTGTCGGTTTTTGCCCCCTCCTCATTATGTTCTATCCTGTAGCCTTCATTAAGCTGTGTAGTGATATTCACATTACAGAACATTGTAAGACACATAGCATTTTCCATGTTGCTCCTAGTGTGACGGGGGCCAGGTTTAAAAATACAAAACGGTCACCCTGTCAAAACCCAATTTGGGATAGGCAGCTTAAAACAATTAAATAATTATTAAAACCAACTACGCCACCCAGCGATAAGATAATGGGCGCTGGGACCCAGTAAAAATGATAAGAGCTGATACAATCTACCCAGAATGGTTCGTTTCAGGAAAGAGCAGTAAGACAATATTAAAATTATCTAAAACATTTATTTCAAACTCTAAACAATCTGATCCGGATCATAAAACTATAAAAATTGTCCAACATAAAATAAATAAAACACAGTCTCAAGTACGGTCGATCCAACCCGTATTGCTCTCTCTCTCCAATCCTGGTTACTCCGCTCCTTGGCTGCCTGCCCAGAATTGCTCACAAGCGCCAGTTCAGTCCAAAGGGTTCCGCTCGCAGATCCCCTGCTGACACCGTCTTCACTGCTCGTCTTCGTCCGCCACCCGCCAACCTAGGATAGATGGCCAGCAGTAATCTGTTCTCGGCGCTGTACTGAATCTACTCTGATAGTAGCAACTCACCTCCCTGGGCCTCGACAATGCCGAGAGCCACTTGACAGAGCGACAGAGTCCCACAATGTCCGGGAATAAGTGGGGAAAATATGGAAAAATATATTAAAGAGTGGGAGAAAGAGAGGCATTAAAAGACTGGATCTGACCTCAAAGACATTCAGCAGATTTATCAAGTGTGAAATATGAGCTCATCATGCAGATTTAATACAGCAGATGAACAGACCTGATGATGAACAGTTATTTAAAGTTTGAACACATCAAGTCTCTGTCTGCTGCAGCTCCATGTTTTACTTGTACTGTACAGCAACAGGTAAATCTACTCGACATCTGTCCTGGACAGATGCACTGAGAAAATATTTGCAGAGGCCTCTAGAAGCTCTCAGAGACTGTGGATAAAATTTTAGTGCCACATTAGAGTTTTATGTCGTCTTGTTTGCACATTCTTGTTTTATAAGACACTCTGTTTACTGACTTATTCACTGACCATAGCACCATTTTTATTTAAACCCACACTACAACTTTTGTCTTCATATTGCAGGAGCAGTCAGGACTTTCTAAATATTAATTTAAATTAGGGTTAGGGTCAGAGGTGCGCACTAGGGGGTGTGGGGGTGGGCCGCAGAACCGTAATCTCGCCTAGAGCACCAAAATGGATAGAGCCGGCTCTGGTCTGATTGCTGAAACTAATGTGTAGAATAAAAGGTTAAAAAAAAAAAAGGAACGAGTCGAGTGTTGCCCAATGTAGTGGAGTAAGAAGCGTTTCTTCTTCACAAAACTACTCAAGTAAAAGTAAAAAGTATGGTGCAGTAAAACTACTCTTAGAAGTAAAAAAATTTCTTAAAGTTACTCAAGTAAATGTAACTCGCTAGTGTTATATTCCATAAGGCTTTAAACCTTAGATGAAAAAGATGACTTTTGTTGTAATTTTATATTATACAAATAAACTGAAGTATGTCTGTGAAGATTCTCAGTCATCCATGTGAAGCTATCTGGAAGTTATGGCAACTGGACTGAAAAAGTCCAGTTGCCATAACTCAACTTCCAGACAAATAAACTGAACTGAACAGAACTGAACTCACCTGCTGTAAGCCAGCGTATAAACAAACTGCAGGTTCTTCAGGTCTGTGTCAGTGAATGAGAAAGAAAATGTTCATCAACCAACAGCAATGTGAAAAACATTCAGTTTAAATCAGTGGATCAGCTTTAAATCTGGTTTCTAAACAGACATTTTATTATTTTATATTATTTCATGGCATTTTATAGCAACCTAATTCTGATCTTAGAAGCACTTCAATCAATATAACCCTAAACTAAAAGTACTGCAGTACCTGCAGAGTACAAACCATAATCTCTGCTTTTATCTTATTGTTTTTATTGGTGGTGACCTGACTCACTGTTTATTAATGGTCTGCCGTCAACTTATAGAGTAAAAATTTGGGATCAACTCCTCAGTGACTGATGCTCTGGAGCTGGAATTTCTCTCAGACTGAGGAAAAACCTGCAGAGAAAAAAATATTCTCAAACAGAATATTCAAAAACTGAGGACTATGGAAACAACAATCTGTTGGGTTTTTCCTAAATCAGTGAGGAGAAACATTTAACATAAATCTGTTTCCTCAATGTGGCTCCAGTTTAGTGCACAGTGACTTGCGTCTTTTTAATAATGTCTTCTGAACAAAAGTTTCTAAAGCATCAGAATTTAAAAGAAGAATTTTCACTCAGCAGTTTATAATGTTTCTTAGATCTTAAAATAAGATCTAAGAAACTACATTTAGTTTTCCACGAGCGCTGTTCTCTACAGTGTTTGATGGATCATGAATAAGTTAAATCTTCAGACACATCTACAAACACATTCTTAAATAGTTACCTTTAACTGACATTATTTAACAAAGAAAAGTTCAATAAAAAGAAATCCAAAAATCCAAGCTGAGGTAGCAGAGGCTAAAGTCCTAAAACTAGCCTGATTCTAATTACACACAAAGATTTAGAGAACTGAGGGAAAAAAACAGGAAAGCTACAACATAACTGTGACAATCTGGCAAACACTAATTGGGATACACAGGTGAGAGTAATGATTGAACAGGTGCAATTAGAAAGGAGGGGGGTGAGGCGCACCAGGTGACAGGTGAGGCAGGGAAACTAGGTGCTGCATGATATGACAGAGAAAGAGACTATGGCTAGAATGACAGATGTTAGTAGACAATTAAAGGAACAGAATAATATAATCAAAGATGCATTTACACACAGCTATAAATTGTTTCACACATATTTAAACTTGACACAGTCACTTTTAGTCTGATACTGGATCAGCTTGAGTCATATTTGTTTTACCCTGTATGTGTTTACATTGACTAAAACTGTACCATTAAAGCACCTGAATTCTGTGTGATCAGCTTAATGCAGTATATCATGGATGTTCAAACAACTATCACTGGATTACTGTAGAAGGAAAACTTAAAAACATCAGAAGTCTGAATGAAGTTCTGCAGCCTCATTCTTCTTTGATTTCAGTCTGAACATGTAGCTGCAAACTGTGGGTACATCTCAGTTTCCTTAGATACATACATGTTTGTCTGACTTATGTCTTTTCTTTGCATGTTGCAAGTTATCCACACATACAGAGAATGAAATTTAACTCAGTTTATTTATATAGCATCAAATAACACCAAAACTCAGTTTAACAGAACTTATTGTGGCATATGTGTAGATAAAGGAGAGGAAAGGAGCCTAAACAGAATAACCTCTGTCTCATCTGAATCAAGGAGTGCAAAATTACAGGACATCCAGGTCTTTATATCTTTTAAACATACCTGAAGTTTGAGTAATTGATTTTTTTCACCTGGTGTCATAAATATAGCTGGGTGTCATCTTTGTAGCAATGGAAATTATAGTGTTTTACTCATGTATAAAGTGAAAAGAACTGGTCCAAGCACAGAACCCTGTGGAACTTTGTAACTAACTTTTGTGTTAGGATCAAGCCAGAACTTTACATGCAAAGAATGGGGACCAAAACCATGTCCACAGCCAACAACTGCAGGAAAGAAACAAAAATCTGTTTCAGTTTTCAAGACATTTATTTGCATTTTTTTGTTGTAATCTTCACTACAGTCTGTCATCTGACAGGAATGCATGAGAGAAGACATGATTGGCTCAAAACAGTCACATGATCATAATCATCAATGAAAAGTCCCACAAAACCACACCCCAAACCCAACCCACACATCAATAATCCCACCCACATGACAACATGGCCCTGCCCGTCCCAGACCATCCAGGTGAGTCCCTGAAAACCCAGGAAAACTCTGTACAAGCCCTTCAGAGACACATGTAGAAAAGACAAACAGTAAAAAGGCAAAAATATCACCCCAACAGACCCCGCCCCTTAGAGTGACATCATTTAACAACGCCCAAAGCCACCTGACAGGGCCTGGCCCCTGGAGTGAGGCCATCATCCTGACATTCAGAAATGGTCCAATGAGACAGACATCAGCAGAACCAGCCAATCAGAGGACAGGAGCTTGTGGGTTCTGTGAGCTGATTGGCTGTGAGATGTGTATTGAATGTGAGCATCTTATAGTGTGGCTGAGGAGCTGCTGCCCGCCCCCCAACCTCCTAACCCCCTGTTGGTGAACAGAAATATACACAGATACCTGCAGTATATACAAACAAAGATCCTCTGTCAGAGACAGATGACACACTCTACTTCTGTCAACTCAGATTCTTAAAAACAAAATGTCACAGGTTTTACTCTGGAGGGTGACTTCAGCTTTCTGTTTACTTTATTTACTTCTTGTTTACCTTGATGTACCTGAGTCACAGTCCACCACTTCTTATATCTTTGCTTTAATAGTCTGTTACAGTTTAGTTCAGATTTCCTGTGTGTTTTGTGTTAAAGGTATCGTGGAGGGCTTTTAATGTGAAATATGTCAGGAGTGTGGCACAAAATAAGTCAAATAAATGAAAGAAGCCATCAGTGTCTTGATTTACATCAAAGGTTTAAAGTTCAGGGAATTTACAGGTCACAGCTCATTTCACCACAATAACCAATAACTGATCACTGGAATCAAACTCAACAATTGTTACAACCAACCAAAACATGATTCATAGACGTTTCTGTCTCCTAACTATTTTTTAAAGTTTCTCAGACATTTATGACTTGCAGGTTCTTTCTGACACTTTCTGCTTTTGGTGGTGAAGGAAAACTTACCTGACACACACCTGTCTCACCTTAACTGTAGTTGTTTCTGATCTTTGCTGCCCCCCTGTCCTAATCAGTGGATCAGTTTCTAAACTTCAACATTTTGACTCTGGTTCACTTTCTGTATCACTACAGGTGAGAACATTTACCTTCACTCATTGGTTAAATTAGTCTGAGACAGGAACAAGTCAATAAAAGAAAATCCTGATCTGCACTGCTGAAAATTACTGAGAGAGACTCCTACACAACATGAACATCAACTGTGGTGAACATCTGGATATTAAACCAATACTCTGCAGCAGATGCTGAATTTACTCTGAGTAAACATTTTAAATACACAAAACTGTTTCACATTCTGCAAAGAAATGTTAGGCTTAGGACGTGCTTCCTACAGACGACTGAGTTAAGCTCAGACCTGCTGATTATGGTCAGCTCAAAGTTGGATCATGTCCCCAACACAAACAAATGGCTGTTTCCATCTGAACCCAAGTGCAACTGTTCAGACCTTTTCAATTTTCAATTCAAACTGGCTAAAAGCAGGTTTGAAAACACCCTGAAGCTAAAAGTGACTCTTCAGGTGTGACAGATAATGTCTCCTGCAGTCTGCTTGCAGGTAAATCAGTCTCCAGGTATTTCAAACTGTGACATCACATGTTTCTTAACACCTAATTGGAGACTTGAAAAAAACAAAACAAGTGACTTCAGTTGCAGGTTTGAGTCCCAACACACACAGACATGTACTTCTATACTTGTGAGGACCCTTATTGACAATGTATGTCCTGCCCACCCCTCCAATACCAACATTAAACCAAATAACTAGCAATTCTAGATTATGTCTGTACATATACTCAAACTTTTCAATTAAAGGCAGCTGAACTATCAGTGATCAGTTCCTGTTTGCAGTGTTTCATAAATGTTCAGACTGTTTTACTGTGTTAGTGAAGAAAACTTGAAAACATGAATGTTCTCAATGAAGATCTGCAGCCTCTTATTACTCAGCTTTTAAGGTGGATTCATGGAGGTTTATTCAGGACGGACATCAGAGATGATATCTTCAGGAACTCTCATGTGTTTCATGTTTTTGTGGCAAGTGTAATCTGAATGTATGACCCTTTTTCAACATTCACTGCTTCATGTTTTACAAAATTTCCGGCTTTATAAAAATGTTCGCTCGGGGTGTTACGAAGCCTGGTCCTCACAAAGATAGGTGTACCAACACACTCTCTCTCACGCATACACACACACACACACACTCTATGAGGGGGGGGTCAGCGGGGGTAGCCCCTCATCGCTCGGCGTGGCCGTGTCATCACTTGGGTCCAGGCTGTCCTTCAAACTTACTGTGCTGTCCGAGGGCGGGGGTGTGGACTCAGAGCAGGGCGGGGTCAGCTCGGACGCAGGTGGGGCTACCTCTGTGGGGGGTGGGGTTTCTGGGGAAGGGTCTTGGGTCCCATTGGCTGTTGGGGGTGGTTCCTCTATGGGCGTAATCATGGCAGGTTGCGATAAGGTGAAGGCAGGGTCCGGCCGGCGGGGGGGAGGGTTGGAGAGCAGGCCATCGGCAAGCGACGCTTTCTCGACCAAACGCCACTGCATGATGCTAGTGTCCTTCCCTCCCGTGGAGATCAGGTGACTGTCATTGTACAGGAAGCTGACGTTGGTCACATGACTGCTGTGGGCGCTGTACTTATGGCTAGGAGCCTGCACACAGTTTATTGGTCACTGATTAGTGATCATTGGTCAGTGGACACCAAAAAGGATAAATGAAGAACAATTAAAGTGAAGTCAGTATGTAAATTAAACATCATTGTGTGTGTTTGTAACCTTGGGGGTGGAGCATGGGTAGGCAAACAGGTGAACTTTGCAGAAGTCATCGGCCAGTGCGATCACCTTCCTGTTGTGAGATCTGATTAGAGCATTGATGTCGGTTCCATCTGAGCCCTCAGGCCACACGCCTGCACAGCACAGCACAGCACAACACACACGAACACATATGAGTGAGAAATGTGATGACAGAACAAAATTAATCTCGTCTGCCATTAGTATGTTGCTCTGCACTCATTTCATCGTTACTACGGTTTAGCAGGCACCGCGTGCCACGTGACTAATAAAGATTAGTTAATAACAAAGATTTTAGCAGCATGTCTCAAAGTCTGTTATTTTGTGCATACAGGGGTCAAGTGAACAGGACATAGCAGGTATGGGTATTTTATTTATTATCACTGTATTGACATTTAATCACAACCACACACACCTTTCCAATTTGCCCACCAGATGGCTCTGGTTTACTTTATGTACCATAGCTATACACCAATCAGCTAAGTGGTTTTAATGTTGACCATAACAGACAAATGTCAGGACACAGTACATCTCAGCTTGCTGTGTATCTGCTGACCGGTCAGAGTGTCTATGCTGACTCCTGTCCAACTCAACATTAACAGGATCAGGCAGTGTTAATGGTGAGGCTGATCAGTGTGTATATATATTACAAGTTTTAGTTTTAATTTTTAGGATGAGAAAATTCATATTTTGTTATTATAAATATATTTTTGCCGTTTTTTCTTTTATTTGGAAGTATTAGTGTAGCGACAGTCAGGAAACATGGGAGAGATGAGGTGGTATGACTTTGCATAGGTCCCCAGCCTGACTTGAATGGGGACACTGCTGTAATGTGGCTTGTGCACTAACGAGTTGAGTACCAAGGCGCTCTAATTTATTGTTATTATAATTGAAAAGTCCCTTTATTGATCTCCATTGGGGAAACTGTTGTTGAACAGCTGCACATAGATGATGGTGGTACTACAGGTTTTCAGTGTCTTTTCTAAGGCCACTTTGACGGGAGGAGGAACCGGGAATCAAACCACCAATCTTGGGTTTTGTGGATGACTATCCTGACTGAGGCATGACCACACCATCTTATCCATATGTATATTTTGGAGAGAAAAAAGAAAACTCACAGCACTACTACGCATTGCTGAGATACCAGATGTGCAGCACAGACCAGAAGACAATTTTTTTTTATATCATCTTCTGCAGGAGTGAATAAATGGTGGGACACAAAACAATAACCTGAAAAAACATGTACACACTATCACCCTCATACACAGTAATACACACAGTCAGGGGTACTGACCGAACACGTGGTATCCCAGTACGCAGGTGTATGTCGCCCAGTCGATGTCTTTACACTCTGATCGATTTCTGATGAGTTTACAGCCGTTTGGTACGTCCCCTGAAAATACACAATTGTTACTACACAGTAATACAGTACTGTAACTGCACGGCACTATAATGCCACAACACATAGCACTATAACTACACATGTCCATCTAGTCAATTGTCAAATCCTTTGATCCAGAATAACTTTATCCAAAGTGAGATCAAAAACACAAAATATTTCAGTCAGGCTGAAGACAATAAAGGCAAAGTGGAAATGTTTCAGCTTCGGACACAAATATGAGACAGAGAACAAAAGTGAGTTCTTTTAAGGACACAGGAAGCTGCTGCCGCTCTGTCTGCAACAGTGTTTGAATGTTAGGAGCGAAGCTGTTGAGTGAACACAGTCAGGAGCTCGTTCCACCATTGTGGCAGAGGTCAGTCGGAGAGAAGGACTGTAGACCTGGATCAAGGTTTTCATGTAGGAAGGTGTTAACCTGATGCAGCAGCTACTGGAAGACAGAGGCATGAACAGCGGTAACATGCATCCTTATTGGCTGATTAAACATGTGTCCTGTCAGTAGGACACTGCAGTAGTCAACAGATGACAAGCTGGGTTGTAAATTTAGAGAGGTAGGGTCTGATTTTTCTGCTGCTGACAGATGGAGGAGATGTGGTCAGTAAAGTTTAGTTGGTCGTCAGTGATGATCCCAGATTTCAGCAGACTTTGTGGAGACAATCACTAAAGATCCCAAATTGATGTTGATGCTCTGCTGTGAAGAAGGTCTTACTGGGAAGACCAGAACTTTTGTTGAGTTGAAGATGTCTTTCTCCCATCCAAGCAGACATGTCAGAGATACAGGCAGAGATGTGTGATGACACAAAGTCATTTGGTGGAAAAGTCAGGAAGAGCTGTGTTATCAGCGTAGCAACTATAGGAAAAGACGTGAGGGATGATGGATCTTGGGGATGTGGTATAAATGGAGTGAAATAGAAAACATCATTGTAGCGGGACACCTGTGGAGAAGCAATGAGAGCTGGATACTCCCCATGCCAAGATACTTTGAAGGTTGACCCTGATAGGTAGCACTAGAGCCAGCTGAGATATGGACTATAGATGACTATTTCAGAGAGTGCAGACAATAGGACCTGGTGGTTTACAGTCAAAGGCTGGAGACAGATTGAGCAGGATTAGAAGTGAGCACTGAAGCCAGACTGGTTGATGTGAAGGTTATTTAGAGACAGTTGAGATTTAGTTGAAGGATCGTTTAAGGATTTTAGCCATAAATGGAAGAAGACAGAGACATCTGTAATTCTACAACTACACAATACTATAATACACAGTGCTACAACATTGCATTACTACAGTAGCGGTAGTATCAGAGTACTCACAGTAGAGGATCTCATAGTCTCCAGAGTTGGACATGATGAAGTTGTTGTCAGGTGACCAGTCCAGGTGTGTGATGTAGCTGGAATGTCCCTGTAAAACATTACCATTACCATCACCTGAACACAATGATTGTGCATCAGCACCAGTATACTCTGGGAACTTTAGTTCTACGTGTACAAGATCTGACCCTCGGAGAAGCAGCTCATGTGTAAACCTCCTTGACCTAAGGTGTTGTAATGTCTCAACTGGCTGCAGTGATGTCACAGCGCACTGCAGTCTCACAGACAAAATTCCATTTTATTACATGTGTCAATTGTTACTGAGTCTGGAACACCAAGAAAAACAAGCACCTGTGTTTTATTGGGGACGAGCTGCCCCTGTATCAATATGTTCCCAGACCTGACATCAGGAAATAAAAAAATAAAATTCATGAACCAGTAGAGTCCAGACTCACCGTGCACTTCCCGTATCGGCTGTACTTCCGTCCTCGGTCTGAGACGGTGTAGAGGTAAATAAAGTTGTCATGAGATCCAACAGCCAGCAGACCACCATCTGAGAACGAGAGAAAGAGACTGGGACATGTAGTACACTTCTTTTACTGCATCGTCATGGAAACAGTCTTAAAATGCTACCCACCTACAGAGAAACGCATCACTGATAGTTGCTCGTTTCCATCGGTGTGGATCCCCACCAGGTCTGTGGTCTCTGCATCCAGAACATACCACCTGAGACCAGGAGACCAGGGTCAGAAAGGTAGACCAGTTAAACCATCAGACACCACCATTATTACAAACTATTTAGGATCTATAGATCTAAATATTGATTGGGTGGGGGCTGGGAGGTGTTGTAGATTTATAAATGATAGGTACTGACTTTCCTGAGTGAGTTCCTATGGCGACCACAGCTCCGCTGGGATGGAAATCTGCACAGTGTCCATGTTCCTGAAGGACAGACAGAGGTGTCAATCCCCGGTCATTCACCTGATTGTAAGTGAACTCCCCCACTCCCCCCAATTCCCCCTCTTACCTCCAGCAGGCGGCTCCACTGCAGACTGTGGTCCACAGAGTTCCAGAGGCACACTAACCGGTCCTGAGCACACGTCAGAAACATGGGCCTGGACGAGTGAGAAGCCAAACCCCACAGCTCGTCTGTGTGACCCTGAACACACCAGAAAAATGTTACAGAGACTCTGAAGATATCGTGATAAATATAGAAACCCTGGTCACCATCATGACAGAAATATACTGAGACCCTGAACACAACGTGACATACTTATTGAAAACACAGGAAGGAAACTATCCTGACTTCACCTGCCTACAGGACTAGTTCACAGCAGTACAGGTCCCTGTGGACTTAATGACTCCACAGGGAGGCAGGTTTTTTAATGAAACACCTCCAACATCCTCTAAAAAGTCTTGCTGTCCCAAAGAGGATCTTTGGGATGATATTAATAAGATGTCATGTAGTCTCACCTGGACCAGGACCAGAAAGCCGTCATTGAAGGTTCCTCTCAGGATGAAGTTACGAGATGTCCCGACCAGAAACTCATCCCCCTTCCCCTCAGATACAGCTCGAATGGTTCCATATTGATCCGGGACCTGAAAGTACACACAGGAAGAAATTATTTAAATAGTTTACCAATCTGACCAAAGTGGCTTCTGAGTTTTTCTGCTAAACAGAGACTCAGACATTTAGGATGTGCTGGAGTTTGGCAATAAAGTTTCTAGAGAAACTGAACAATAATAAGTACAACCACGGGGCACCTTCAAGGTGGGAATGTGTGTAACTATGGGAATGTGTGATCAGAGTGTTCCTGCAGAAGAAAGCTGGGCTCTCAATAAAACTAGTCTGAAAGGTTAAAATAAAAATAACAACACTGTGGTAAATATCCAAATGTAATGTTAGTATGAGGCCACGTAGGCACCAGGAGTCCTACATTAATGCCATTTTCTTTTCTTACATTAAAGACCACGGTGGAAACAAGTCTTGGACTTTGTTGTTAAGTACAGTGAAGTAGTCATGTAGTGACCTGAATTCACAGCTCAGATTTTGTCACGGCTTCTACTCTTTTGTCTTTTTTCTGTTATGGGGGACAAACATGTTCTAAAATTGCAGTTCCCATCATGCTCTCGGGGATGAGTCACTGAGTTTGTGAGCTACAACTTGAGCTCAGTTTTTGTATCCAGGTGTGTGCAGGTGTACATTTTACCTCAATGTCCCGCTCGGCTCTCAACTCGTGGTCCCACAGGATGATTTTCCGGTCTTTCCCTCCTCCGGTCAGCAGAGTGCCGCTCCTCATCTCACACATACAGAAAACACTGCCTTCATGACCTTTGACCTGCCGACTGATCTGAAATGCTACACATACACAAACACACGCACACACGAGTCTGTGTTCATTAAATTTATTCTCTTGTTTGACCTCATTATCACCACAGGGGACGAGTGGAACATGAGATTAACTTTGCCTTTCTGTGTATTTACACGGTGAACAGGTAAGAGCAGACTAAACAGGTGTAAGGTTTATTCAGATAAAGCTGTGCAAAGGGAATTGTCTTTGTTTCTGAGCTTGGGTTAGGTTTAGACATAGAACCACGTCTGTTACAGAAGCTGTATCACTCTTCTGCACTTTGGTGATTTTATCAACATTTATCATCAATGAACACTTAAAATGTATGTTTAGAAAAACAAACGTCTGGTGACTGACCACATTTACATGCTCACTTTTACTGTTGCTTTCAGTTCCTGCATCTGCCAGGAGGAGGCAGCGTTTCATACAAATGGTTTCTTCCTGTCTGAACAAATCTGCTGCAGAGTTTATTTGTTCTGTTTAACCCCCCCCACCTATAAACTGAGACCAGCTCAAACAAACTGAGATTAAGTAAGACAAACTGAGGACATCCTGAGTGATAAACTAATCTGACTCCAGTGCAGAACAAGTCTATTCAAGTATAAAGACAGGGCAGGTTATGTAAATTCACTAACAGTATCTCATTTACACAGAAAAACGTTTAATTCTTGGCTCCGATCCTCATTAAACCAGTTTGACAACATGAGACTAAAACAATTACTGTTACTGGGCCAACACATACAGACACACCCACAACCCTCCTCTGTCTTTTTCTTCTCTGGGGTTTTTGCTCAGAGTATAAAATGCAAACAAGATGTCTTTTTATTTGATGCAAAGGTAACAAGCATCTGTCTACAGGTTTCTGTTGCTGTTTTACTGAAAATGTTTAGTACTAATTACTAATAACTACTGGTGTTTTCATGTTGCAGCGAGTAAGGGCAGTTTTGTAGAATCATAGAAATTATATTATTTTAAATGATTTTAATATATGATAATTATTATTCCTCATTAATAGAGACTGTAGTGGCTATTTTTCATTACTGTTTTAGCCTTTTGGTTGGTCTGTATCATGTAAAGAAAATATGTTCAAAACAAACAGAAAATATAATCCACAAGATTATCCAGCAAAAATCCAAGGATCTCAATAAACATGCCAATATTCCGAACGTAACAGTCAGTAATCCAACAAACGGTCAAAAAGGCTGTGTTGAGCCAAAACTACAGCCAGGCAACTTCCTTCCTTCACACTGCACTACATCTGTATTTTCTATTACAACACTAGGGGGCGTCCTTCAATCTTGATTATAATAGGCATAATAATGATTACCATAAAGATCCAAATTGTATTCAAACAAACAAATAACTCTTACTCAAAAGTAATAACTATGTACAACATATTATAGAGACACCTGGTTGTTACAGAGACAAATAAGAACAACCCCAGGTTTCTTTTCAGCACTGTAGTCAGGCTGACAAAGAGTCATAATTCTGTTGAACCTAGTATTCCTTTAAATCTCAGCAGTAATGACTTTATGAATTACTTTACAAATAAAATCATAACTACTATAGACAAAATTGATCACATCTTCTCTGTGATCTGCCATGGACGGACTCAGATTTACAACAGCTATAGATTTGTTTGTAAGACCATAGTCTTACTTAGACTGCTTCTTTCCTGTAGATCATACAGAGTTAATTTCAATAATTAACTCATCTAAATCTTCTACA
>JAUMHL010000008.1:9998339-10011873 GCA_032362345.1 Sandelia bainsii | reverse complement strand
TACACTGTAAAGTGCCTTGAGATGACTTATGTTGTGATTTGGCGCTATATAAATAAAGTGGAATTGAATTGAATTGGCTTCAGTCAACCATCATATACCAAAACTATCATGAGGTAAGTTTAGTTCACATTTGCCGAAACAACTCATCAGTTACTGACCAGAGGAAGCTGCTTGGGGTAACGAGACGCCACTTCAGTCCTGCTGAGGAGAACATGGAGACCTGAGGAGGAACAGTGTCAGTGTCAGCTCAGTGTCTTCAGAGTCCACACAAAAACCTTTGGTTCCTAAAACCACTGCCGCAGCTTTTACCACCAATCAGAGAAGATGACAGAGGTAAAGGACATTTTATCATCATTTTTAAATACATTTCCTCATCAGTCTTCACATAACCACCAGCTTGTCTGGTCTATGAATATGTAATAACTGTTTTATAATCAGAGAACAAGATGTTTGAGTGGAGGTTAAAGAGCTGGGAAATGTTTACCTGCCAGCAGCCTGCAGACCGGAAGGTGTATGGACACTTTGTCCTGAGACACCTGGTACCTAAACGTGTCCACACTGTGACCAGCCAGACTCAATGTGATTGGCTGCTCACCGTCTGGGAGGCCGCTGTGACAGTGACTGAGTGCGATCAGACACTTCCTGTAGGCCTCAATCAGCACACGCTCCTGATACACAGAAAATAAAATAATGATGAACACACAGAGAGAGAAACTGAAATGTTTACATGTGAACCTAGAAACAATCAGAAAGCAGCATTGTGATGTGGGAAACAAGATCAGAACTAAGTGAAATGTTGAGAAGTCACATTGTGATCAAGGCTGGACTGAAGGTTTCTAATGGGGCAGAGGATGGCATCAACAGGCTGTGAGGAAGCTGAACCAGTTTTATCTAAAGCAGGATGAGGTATGATCAGAAGATCGGTGCATCACGCTTTGTTCACTGAAAGGTAGAAAAGCAGCTTCATTGCTGATACAAGATAAACTCAGACCAGCAACAGTAAACACGCTCAGTGACTCTGAAATAATTACTCTTCACTTTACATGTCACAGCTTCTTGTTTCTAAATGCTCAACTTTCTGATTATTTCCAGTTCTACTGCGCTCGAACATTGAACAGCGGCAACGGGTCGGCACACGTTGAAACAGCATTTGATCTCTACTGTAGTGTACTGTACTGTATGTAGTATACTTTATGTAGAGTGTAGTGTACTGTATCTAGAGTGTAGTGTACTGTATTTAGAGTGCAGTGTACTGTATTTAGTGTGTAGTATGTACTGTGTTGTATGTAGTATGTAGTGTGCTATATGTAGTATGCAGTGTGCTGCATGTTGGACTCACGTCAGTGGAGCACCACTCCTGGATCATGGAGATGATATGAGTCAGTTTCATCTGCAGCGTGAATGCTGCCTCCCACTCTGGCTCCATCTCTATGTGCTGCCCCACTTGTCTCACCACAGGGTCCATACCCTGGCACGCAGAGATCGGATCAGAACCAGAGACACACAGGATCAGACAGATAGGTGGGTTTAGAACCATAGAGACAGATGAGATCAGACAGAGACAGACAGGTTGTACCTGCCCAGGTGAACCAGGACATACCTGCATACACTTGAGCAGCTCTAGAAACGCATCCAGACCTTCGAGAAACTTGACCCTGAGTTCATCGCTCCACTCAGTCGGGCAGCTGATCAAGACGTACCTGTACACAGACACTGGTTTCACAATTATGGCGACACTGACTCCACGCTGACTCCAAGGATGAAACCCTGTCATCACAAATGCTGTTACCGTGTAAAGTGAACACTAATGCCATAAAATACCACATGACATAAAAACAGGGGATTAACAGGGATTTAAAATGGTTACGGTTCTCAGCAGCGCTCAGCTGCAAGGGGAGGCTGTTCCACGGACTGGGGGCCACTACTGAACAGTGTGTTGCTGTCCCTGGCTCAACCAGAGGCACCTGTGAGGTGCTGCTTCTGCTGGCTGATGACACACCTGGGCTCAAACACTGCACGACATCAAACACTGGGTACTTCCCGATGCTACGAACTGCAGCCTCGTTTCCCTCACTTGTGCCCTGTCCTTGTGTCTTAGCCCGTCCCCACTCAAGGAAAAGATATGAGGAGAGAGGAACCGAGGAAATAGGGTTTTGGGAGACATGAGATGTCCTCTTCTTTGAACCATCAACTGCTGCGATGTCTGTTTCTGATGACAGGATCAGTTGTGGATCAGCTGTTAGTCGGACTTTACAGTTACTGTGGTCACTTTGTATGTGAGTTTGTATTTCTCCAAATAATAATTTGGAGGTGAGGCGTCAAATTGTGTTTATAAGGAAGCACAACTTTCAACTCATTAGCATTTGTGCTGAAAGCCACTGATATTATGGAGAAAAAGGAGATTTTCTGCAGTCTGGGATCATTTTGATCTTATAACACTAAACAAGCTATGTAATGTTTTTCCTCAGTTTTCATCTGAGTTAATTATGTTTCAATTCCTTTCTTAAGGACTCTTCATTTAAATTATTTTTTCACATGAATTAACTTTTAATTTTATTTGCGGGTAAAATGTGGGCTCTGCTCCAGAGCTGTCTTATGTAAATAGCCCAGTTCAATCTCTCTCCTGTTTTAAATTCACTACTCATTAATCCAGATTATGACTATATCAATTTGGAGAACTTCCTTATTAGCTCAAATAATTGAAACAAATGTAAACTATACCATGATACCCATTCGAATTCGAATCTCCTGAGACCTACAGATCTAGTCGGTCTGGTGATGGTCTGGTAACAGACTTCATCAAAGTATGGTCTCATGTATCCTCACTCATCTCTCCTCAAACATTGATCCTTGATCCTCACTCTTCAGATTAAAGTAAGAAGCCTTGGGACGTGCTTCAAGATGCAGGACAAGAACAATTTCTGGGGCAAGTGAGGATCACGGAATGTGGATGTACCTACTGTACAGTCTTTCAGGTCGATTCTGTGCTGCCTTAAATATATGGTCAGAGTTAATGTGCCACCACACTTGCAGCTAATTGGATTCTCACACCTTCAGTATTTTTGCCCTATCATTGTTTTCTGAAGAGCAGCCACACTTTTGACTGTTTATTGTGCTCTATCTTTCACACACTGTTGAAGCTTGTAGAGTGCTTGTAGTGAGTTAGCCATGCATGCTAGCTCATATCTAAACAAATGACATATGCAGTATTGTGTAGGATTCGCATTTCACAACCAAAATTCAGTTTTTGCTACGGGAAACTGGTACTTTGTTTTTTTATTTTTTCGGTTCTAAGTTGGAACAGAGTTTCGGTTCTAAACTCTACACCACAGTGAGCACAGAAACTCCAAAGCAAACTCAGAAAGCTAAACAAGTACTTTTTCTTTGTGTCATGTTAAAGAAGTGCATTTGTTTTATAAAACGTTGTTTAACTGTAAAACTGGAGTGTAACAGGTGTGTAACTGGTCCTCACTTAAGGTCTCCGATGAGGCTCTGGACCCGTCCAAACTTGAAGGCCTGTGGGGCAGTGTAGCGGTCAAACTGGAAGCGTCCATGCAGGTCTCTGTGACGGAGGTGGTCCACAAATGTCCTGATGATAGTGGTCATCAGGTTCTCCTCCACCATCAGCATCCGGGCCTGAAGCACAAGCACGTGCGCGTGTGCACACACACACACACCAATACTAAATCCAGACACTCCCAATTAAAGGGAAATTCCAGTGATTGTTAATTGAGCAAGTTAAACACACTACATAAGAAACTGTGGCATTATGGGAAAGGCAGGATCCAGAATTTCTGGATAGTTTATTCTGGTCAGTTTATCTCCTCTGCTGCTCAGATATGAACCATTCTGGTTTTAACTTGTGTATAATAGGACAAATTTTCTAATTAGAGAGACATTACTTTGGTTTCACAGTTTTCTGATAAAGGTTTTCAACTGAAAATATAGGTGAACAGCCTGTCATGATGGTACTATCGAGAATTATGAACTACAATATAAAGTAAGAAACACACAAACACAATTACAGTATTTATGGTGTTCCTCAAGGCTCAGTTTCAGGCCCATTATTATTGTTGTGTTCTATAACACTGAAATCTATTTATATGCAAATGACATATGTCTATTTTGTTCAAGCAAGAATCTGAAAGGTCTTTTGGATCTTGTGGGAAAAGAAATGGTTTGATTTAAACAAACTTTCTCTGAATCCAGACTAAATTCTTTGGGGACCAAAAGCCCCTAAGCCAAGCGATAAACTAAAACATTTTTCAATCACGTCAAAGCAAAAATGGCAAAATATAAATACTATATGAAATGATGGATTTCTTTAACCAAGCTTGATAATTCAGTGTTTACTGTTCACTTATACAGTTCACTGTCTGGGTGACTGTGATAAAAGTAACTAATCAGAGTGTTGGTGGATTTTAAAGCAGATGAGATTGTGTAAGATGTCAAAAACAAAAAGAAAACAAAGTGAAAATGATGAGAAAGCTGTAGGTTTGACGTAAAAATAAAAGTGATACATTTTTCTCAGCTCCAACACAAAAGCACTGAACTCACCAGCGAGGGGACGGTGAATATTTGTACTGACAGGTCAGTGATGGAGAACTCACGGTCGTGGTCATCTTTCACGTAGTCGCTCTGCAATCGTTCATAACTCTACCAGTGGGGGAGAGAGGAGAGAGAGGAGGTGTGTGGAGGTGCAGAGGACAAGGAAGAGTACTCACCATGGTTGGGACCGTGAAGAGCTGTACAGAGAGCGACGTCACTGACACCACTCGCTCATGGTCGTCCTCCATAAAATCTGTCTGGAGGCGTCTGTAGTTCTGGGGGGGGGGGGGGGGACAACATTTCACCTCTGGGTCAGAGGTCACTGCTGCCCACAAAACACCGTCCCAAATAATCCCCAACTGATCCAGACACAGTGAGTCTGGGATCAAACAGAGTTTAAGCCTCGGGGGTCTCTGGAGTTTTTTTCCTACTACTGGGTTTATAAACATCTCATATCAGCTGTGCACAAAGTTTTAATGTCTCCACACATGCAGCCAGAGGCCCCCAGGTGAACAGGGTAAACATCTGGAGCTGTGTGTCACACTGTTCCACTGATCTGCAGGTGGAGGTAACCCAACAAGAAACACACCAACAAACAACAAGACGACTGATCCACAAAGGGTTGGGTGGTGTCCAATATTAGATACATTTAAACCTTCTCCAAATTATACCCTTGTATACGGTAGTACCATCTGCCTACCGATGCTGAAGAGTGCTGGGGGGCACTCCTCTCCCCTACACAGTCAGAGCTAGTAACTACCCAGTCCCAAGAGGTAGAAGTTATTGAGTGTGATTTGTCCATAGCTGTCAGCAAATACACCATCAAATTCGCCCCTCCTCCAGGGAGGTCGAGCGAGCTAAAGAGTAAATGAAGAGAGAGTGAGCGACAACAACGAGAATAAAGATATAAATTGGAAATAAAACATAATTTTCTGATGGTCTCACAGCTCAAATAAACAGCTACAGCTCTGCACAAAATTGCAGGGAGGATTTTATCTGTTCTGCTGTCCGCTCCCTGCTCAGTGCAGTGTGAGTGTGTAACCTGCAGTCAAACAGAAACACACACCTATGTGTATGGGGCGGCTGTGGCTCAGAGCAGTAGTCTGCCAATCGTGAGATCAGTGGTTCGATTCCCGGCTCCTCCAGTCATATGCCGAAGTGTCCTTGGGCAAGACACTGAACCCCAAGTTGCCCCTGGTGTGTCAGATCAGCTGCATAGCAGCTCTGCCATCGGAGTGTGCGTGTGTGTGAATGGGTGAATGAGAAGCAGTGTAAAGCGCTTTGAGTATCAGTCTAGGTAAAAAAAAAGCGCTATATAAGTGCAGACCATTTACCATTTACACCTGAAACTAGATGCTCTAGATTCTCTACTGCGTCTTTATCTCACACAAAGCAGCATCATCTCTCTCAAATCCTCAGTAGTACTGAGGGTCGAGCAAAGTCATCGCATCATCTTCGTATTTGGTCTTCAGCTTGGCAAGAATACCAGCTTTTATGGACAGTAGATTTTGTTCATGATTGTAATTAAAGGGACACTTGCTATTTTTAAATACCCCGGGGCACCGTAACAATGTATTAGTCAGTCCTAGAGCCACCATATCATACTTAATAGTCAAAATAGTGACAGTTCAGGTCCTTTACAGGCCAACTGATACTGGATGTTTGAGGCTGATAACTTAATTCCTAAAGAAAAACAAAACCCATTTCCAGAGAAGACATTTTCTAAAATGGCATATAAACTAAAATCTGTGTTAATTTGCTTTATTCTTTATTTATCGGACAAAAGTGTTTTTTTACTGAACAACTTTATTGTATTTTGTGAACAGAAGCAAATTTAGAGTTTGATGCTGAAATATCCATCGACTTTCTGGGAAAATAATTTGTCTTGATGGCAGCATAAATCCCTAAACAAAAAATAAAATAAAATCCCAAAATGTGTTTCCTTTACACAAACACAACCACCTTTCCACCTTTAGCTTTTATGTGCTATGATTTCCCTGTTTCTTTTCACAATACTATGAACTACAGACGGTGGAATTCTTTCTAATCTCATTTTAAATATTTTCACACGCTTTAGCATTAAGAGCCGCATCACGACCCATGTTTGCTTGGAAGGACTGAGATTTTGGTGGATGCTTTTATACCAAATCATGACCCCTTCACCTGTTACCAATTAACCTGCTTATTCTGGAATCATCCAGAACAGTGTTACTGGAATATTTAATTAACTTCATTTTGTCTCTGTCACAACTTTTTTGAGTGTGTTGCAGCATCAAACTCTAAATTTGCTTTTATTTACAAAATACAATGAAGTTTTTCAGTGAAAACACTAAAAATATTTTCTTTGGACTTTTGTCAGATACATAAAGGTTTAAGCTAATTAACAAATCACAGATTTTTCTTTTTTATTGCAACATATCTAGAATTGGTGTTTTGACACCAGTTTGTAGAAGGTGGTAGTTTCCCGCAGGTGCAGCCACACCTCTCCAAAACCAGAGTGAAATGAGAGTTTTACTTATCTTGACCTCATTCAGACAGTGTTTGACTATAATGTAAATATTCAACTCCACAGTGTAATACCAGTATTATACTGCAGTAACAGTATTTATACTCTTACTTTAGATTTTTACAATATAGTTGTACTGTATTTTGATTATACTTGTATTTTTGATTATATCGTTAGCTCTACTTTACTGATAAAGTTCTAAAATATCAACAATACTGTAACAATGCAACTTTCCTCATCATGGGACTAATAAAGGTTTAATTTATCTTCTAGACATATAACACAAATAAATCAGATCAGTAGACCAGGTGTGTTACCTTGGCAAACTGGATAGCAAAGATCTTCTTATACTTGAGGTCCATGAGGAGGCTGTTCATCAGCAGCTGGTGGTAAATGTTCCTCGCTCCTAAAGACAGATCAGGTGAGTCAGTCCTGCCATCAGTTTCAAATTTATGACAAAACATTTGTTCCTACACTCCACCCTAAACACATTTCTATTCTAAAAAGGGAAATAATAAAGAAAATAAAGTCAGATTTAGAATTATTAAGACTTTTTAAAGCCACAAAGGAAATAATTTAAATCATGTTGCAGTCATAGTGTTCTCAGCATGAAAGATATTAATGAAACCCAACAGGGACCATAAGACCTGCAAGAACATCACATATGAAACATTTTGTAAGGAACAACACTGTCGACTGGGAAACATGTGAGAGCTTTGTAATCAACGTGAGATGATCTTTTTCTGAGGCATTAATGCATTTAACACGTGTTCTCAAACAACATGTTAACATGCATGTTTGGTTAGTTATAGAACATAATGCATGTTACAGTACATTCGTGCAGTTATGTTACAGAATAGGTGCAGAAACAGAACATAATAACATAGAACATAACATATAGAACAGAACAGAACGACATGCATGCGTCGTTACCTTTCCACATCTTGGAGTCATTGAGCATCAGTCGGTCGACCAGAGATGAGTTTTCTCCTTCGGGACCTTTCTGCAGACCAACCTGACACAGAATCCTCCTCAGACCATCTGAAACACGTGAGCACAGTAAGATCGTCCAGCAGCAGGTACTCACAGATAGAGAGGAGTATGGGAAATGGAGTCCTGACCTACCAGAGTACTGAATGATCTGTCCCAACCAGCTCAGGGCTTTCAGAGCAAAACACTGATGAGCAACAACAGACGAGTGCATCACCTGCACCCTGAGAGGCTTCGACTGACGACTTGTGTTCCTCTGGAGGTGGGATATGGGGGAGACAGAGAGTGGGTAGTAAATTTATACATATTTTTATACATTAAAGGCCTGCACACATTTAACGAGTGTACATCCCATTATGAATGCGATTTGGTTGAGACGACTGGTCGGACCCAGATGCTTCCAGTCTGGTTCAGTCCACGGTGCTGAACGTTAAGAGAAAAACGTTAAGTTTCTGCTGTGTACAGAACCAGTCACTGCCCATCTTTCTCATAAAGATTTTTTAAACGTGTGAAGTTTACGACCAACATCAGCAACCGATGACGTCCCAACCTATAAAGAGCTCCAGTAAATACAGCTTTCTCTCAGTTTTTTTATTTACTTTTTTCAGCATCAATTTCAACGTTTATGAAAAGCACAAGCTGCCGGTTGGTGCCCATGTATTGTTTTGACACATAAAGACGCAAAACTTTCTTCTCGTTCTCCCAGGATTCTCCGTCTATTGACAGAACTTCCAGTCGTTACTGAGCAGTCATTAAGTGTGTTGCCCACAGTTTACTCAGTCACTCAGTGTGTGCTGCTTCCAGACTATCAAAGACCACAAATCTGTGACATGGGGTAGAATCAGTTCTTTAAGTGTGTGCAGGCTTTACACATACAAATTGCAAAACCTTTAGATTATATAATCCAACTCAACCTTTAAATTAAAAAAATCAATTCATTCAGAACAGAAACTAAGCTGCTTCTCTTATCAGGACCTTAAATTCCATTTGACAAATATAATAACACTAAATAACTGTTTTACTCTCTCTCATTTCATTTACCCGACTTTATCTGTCCTGTGTTAACATACATACAGTTTGTATGTAGTTTAGGGTTTTATGTGTAAATGACGTCAGGAGCCTCAAAGCAAGAACAGCCAACATGAGACGTCCTACAGAGGTTCAGTCAAAAAGATATCACCCTTTGTTGGATCAGTAACCGGGTTAGTAACCAGACACTCACCACGATCACAGACTTCGCTTGTTCACAGAACTGGAAATCTCCATATCGAACCGACTTCCTGCCCTGTACCAACACACAGCAGGTCAGCATTACCACACTTGGCATCACCTGGACTTTTCGGCTGATATATATTAAGAACCAACATATGTACAGTATGTAATGATACTGACGTCTCTGTCGACGGTGGTGGCGAAGCTGACGGCTTCTTTCTGGCTGCAGTTGACAGCTTTCTGCAAAGTGTAGATCACTTGCTCATACGTGTGGACTTCATCATTAAACAACATGCAGTAGTACATGTCTCCCCTCTCTCTGTGCACAGACACACACATACAGAGATAGAATAAGAACATCCAGGAGAACAGGAGCTTACAGATTCACTGACACGTCTGCAACAACATGATATCTGCAGACGTATATTCTGCACCTTTTAAACAAACGTGTCATCTGATGTTTCTATGACTCTTTTAGTGGTTTTATTAAGTACTGCTGCTCTCTGACCTCATATGTTCTCTCTCTTATAAATACATTCAATCTGCAGGAGACCTAAGTAAATAAGTTTCTAATAAGGTGTTTGTGCATACGGTGGCTCCAGTCCTGCAGGTAGCTGGTCCTCCTGCTCCCAGGTCAGCAGGTCTACAGCATACTTTAGGATAACAGAGAAGATGCTGTAACCACGGGCAACCAGGTCAGCTGGGAGCTGAGCTAAGGGGTCCTGGGGGGACAAATAGGTCACAGTGAGTATTGCTGAGAGACAAACAGAACAGGTTAAGAGACAGCTGTCTCACCTCCTCGCTGTCCCTGTTGCTATCTGTAGGAGTGTGCTTCTGGCAGTAAGGACCCTTCTTCCAGGCTTCAGCATCTCCACAGTCACAGAAACCTCCACCTCCTGATGTGGTCATCTACAACACACACAGACACCTTTCACAGCAAACACACTCTGAGCCTTCAGTCAGGTGTGTTGGTCACCTGCTGCTGGCGCTCAGTGTCATGCTGTCAGCAGCAGATGACAGGTTGACCTTTGACATCTGAGCAGCAGGGTCCTGTTGAGAGCCTCTTTAGCAGGACCTGTCTTTGCAAACTTATTTCTCAGTTATTTTTCCAGTCAGAATCTCAGATCACTCCAACACAGGCAGTTCTCTACAATTACAGAGAATCATAGTAACAGAAGCTGTCTCTGCTTCTTCTGAGCACCTGCATGGCAGAAGATGGGATATTACCAGAAAACAGTCTCTGAGGTCAATGTGAACATGATGACGTCAACATCAGCGATACAAACATCCCACCTCCCCCACTGTAAAGTTTATTCAAGAACCCAGAAATCTTTTTCCTCATTTCTTGACCTAATTACTGAGAGCGACATGTGATTTTAATAAATTAAACTGTTTTTGAATCAATGTTTCCTCATTGATCTGTGATGGAGTGATCAGGAACGCAACACCTGCTGGGTGAGGACAGGTAAGCATTCAGGTGTGTCTGTCAGCTGGAGGGGGCTGGTCTGAGTGGACCTGTCAGGAAGTGTGCGTACTCACTCTGTATCGATGGTCTTTGTGAATGCTGCCCAGGAAACACTGCATGCAGAGAACACAGGTCGGATCAGCGGCACACTCCCTACAACACACACACAGACACACACACACGTTAACACCTGAAGATGGGGGGGAGGGGTTTATTCAGTTTCTGTACTGTGTTATAGTGACAGCTGATAAGGTGACAACAAACACCTGTTGGGACATTTTTACAGGTGAGTTACCTGCAGGAGTAGGTGGGCTCCCCCACCTTGAACACGTGCCCACACAGCGGGGACGGCTGGTTGTTCGCCTGCAGCTGAGCAAGACCTGCAGCTGGTTCCTCCCCAAGCAGGAGCCACTCCAGAGGAGCCAGGAGAAGCAGTTGACAGGCCAGCTCCTCCCTCTGCTCCTCCCTTTGTTCTTCCCTCTGCTCATCCCTGCTGCCGACTCCCCCACTCAAACCCACGCAAAGGATTCTGGGTACATACACAGCCAGATGACGGTACACCTCCTGCTGCAGGTCAGATGCCGACAGCCACCGCTAGGAAGGAGAAGGAGGAGGATGAGGAAGAGGAGAAGAGGAGGAGTCCTTGTTAAGGACATTAACAGAAATCAGCTGCAGCTGTTACACAGAGTTAAAGATCCTGATCTGACAGGAGTCTGGAGGTTCAGGAGTCACATCAGCAGTTTGTCTGACAGGGAAACCTGTACTGTACTGTAGTGTGCTGTAGTACTGTAGCGTACTGTAGTACCCCTGCAGTGTGCTGTAGTACTGTAGCGTACTGTAGTACCCCTGCAGTGTACTGAACTCAGCAAACAACCGTCAGTAATCAGCTCTGTCACAGTTTTAACCTGCTGACACACTGACCCAGATACAAAAGGCCAACGCTGAGCTAACATCAGGCTAACTCCTAGCTCGTACTAGCATACTGGATATTTTACTGGAAGCTCTGACTGGGAAAGTGGGACCAGTTTAATCCACAGAAACTGGTTTTAGTGAATACAGTTCTGTTTACAGAGGCTGTATAAGTAAGCAACACGTGAAACAACTAAATTGATGTGCAAATACAGTTTCTCCTGCTGTTTGCAGCTTCTCTTTTCTTCATCACATATCTCAAATAATAAAATATCACAATAAAAAGTATTTGACTAATGCAGAACAACAACATGATGAGTTAGGGCTCATGTGTTAATAACATCTCTGTCTGCATTAAGAAAAATGTCTGTTCATTATTATTTCTGTTACACAGCTGTTACTCTGAAATCTGTGGTAAGAGAAAGTTTCTCTTTAGTTCTACTGCAGCGTAAAATATTCAGACATTTTTAAAGGTCTGTCAGAAGCAGCGGTGTCTGGTTCATGTTTGTTTAGTGTCATCATGTTATAAGTTTATCTAGAGAATATTACAGTAATTTGTGTTAGATTCACTGTTAGAAACAAACGTCAGAGTCGAACGCGACGTCTTCAGGCATTTGACCAAAATACTCAGTTTAAAAGAAAAAAAAAACTCATCTAACATGTGGGAATATGCAGTTTTATGTGAATCATGAGTAAAACCATGAAGTCAGCAGCAGTGGAAGAAGCACTCAGATACGTGTTTTAATAAAACTGAGGTTTAAAGACAGAATCACTGCTGACAGACGTGTTCGTGTACATAAGTATATAATATTTACTCAGTGTAACTAGTAACCAACACCAAAATTTCTCATTCGTGGGATAATAAAGGTTTATTCTATTCTATTCTAAAGCTGTCAGACACATGTACAAGTACGTGAAATGATCCACACAGAGAGCGTCTGTATTTCTGTACCGACTTTGTCCAAACGTCACAGTAAACGCTGCCGGTGTCTAAATGTATTTTAATAATCGTATATATAATGCTAATGTTAATAAAGTTAAATAAAACAGACGGAGGAGCTCAGACGATCTGCTGAAACCAGCCTGACGGACGTTCAACAGCGGAGAAAACACGTCAGTAACATTTAATAAAACCAACAGTTTGTGTCTGAGCTGAGTTTAAGCTGACAGAGTCTGAACACATGTTTCTGACACCTTAAATCTTCCAGATGTTTCATACTCCGAGCGTTAGCATTAGCGTTAGCGTTAGCTGAAAAACAAGCCGAGCCGGAGGCAGGTTAAGCCGACAAACGCCGCGTTCCGCAGGTGCCAGAGCTCAGACCGACACCGGGACCACACAGGAAAGAGTCAGCGGGGCTGACAGCTCGAGGAGCCGCTTACCGACGCGGTGTCTTTGGCGGAGAAATTCAGGAATTCCGAACATAAAGCGGACTGTGGATCTCTGTCGAACTCGGCCGCCGCCATCTTTCCTCCCTGTACTCTGAGGCTGCTGCAACAAGAACCGGAACCGGAAATCGTCAACAGCTGATGGGGCGGGGCCTATTGGTTTAGCCCCGTTTAAACGTCACAGGGTCGATCCTGGAGCTTGTTCATGTCCAGGTATGACAAACAGGTAGACAGGATTTACAGGATTTAAAATATCTGCAGTGTATTTCTGACTTGTCAAATAATGAGCTGTCTCTCGAATTGACGAACATCAAACGCCTAGAACTACACAGAACAAGTGTAATGGATGACAAAGGGATTCACTCTCTTCTTCTTCTTCTTCTATCGGCTGCTCCCTTCAGGGGTCGCCACAGCGGATCATCTGCCTCCATCTCACCCTAACCCTAGCATCCTGCTCTGTCACACCAACCGTCTGCATGTCCTCCTTCAGTACATCCATGAACCTCCTCTGAGGTCTT
>JAUMHL010000008.1:9904155-9923577 GCA_032362345.1 Sandelia bainsii | reverse complement strand
ACTGCTACTGTGTAAAGGGAAAACTGCTGTTAAAAACCATCTTATTTGTTTAAAGTGTTTGCAGAATAAATATTATTAACATTTAGTTCATAAAGCAGTACTTTTAAAATAAAAGTTAAAAAAAACTACTTTTGAATTAATTATTAAATTTTGATTGTAACAAGTACAACACGCAGTGAAATGTACCCTGAACCACTTTTTTTTTATGACAAAAGTCATAAACTAAGTACAAATTTAAAATCAAAACAGAAAATTATATTATTCTGTATATACTTAAATTGTGTAAGGTCTTAAACCTTAAACACTGTAAAGTACCTTGAGATGACTTATGTTGTGATTTGGCGCTACATAAATAAAGTTGAATTGAATTGAATTGAATTGAATTGAATTATATTACTGTGAAGTTTGGTTTTGGAGGCGTGTTAATAAAAGTTCTCTCTCCATGCTTCACTGGTGCTGCAGTTCACACAGCATCAGTCACTTCTCACATGTTTTCTTATCCTTATTTTTATGAACACAGATAGTGATAAATACGTTATGGTTTCTAGTGTGAAGTAGAAAGTAAAGTCAGCTCCCCTGAGAGCGACGTTATAGCTGCACACTGATCAACAAAGGCAGAAAAAACTGGGATTTAGCACATAACAGTGGATCAGCTTATATCAGTGTGGATGGAGAAGTGAGTATATGCTGTTCAGACTGAACAAGAAGTAGGTACACATCGCATACCTGCTATACCCTGGACTACTATGCGTTACACTCCGTTGTACTACACGTTACACTCATACTACACTTTATGCTCCACTGTACTACAAGTTAGGCTCCGTTGTTACACTCGTACTACATGTTACACTCATACTACATGTTAGCCTCTGTTGTACTACGCGTTACACTCGTACCACACAATATGCTCCACTGTACTACAAGTTAGGCTCCGTTGTACTACACATTAAGCTCCGTTGAACTACCCGTTACGCTCCGTTGTACTACCCGTTACACTTGTACTAAACATTATGCTCTGTTGTATTACGCATTATACTTGTACTACACGTTACGCTTCTTTGTACCACACGTTATGCTCCATTGTACTACGCGTTACACTCAAAAACAAACGTTATGCTCCGTATTGAAGGATACCCAGTGTGAAAACGAGGAATCATTAATGAAAATCTGTGAACTGCTCCTTTAATCCAGTTTTTCCAGCTCACTGTAAAAACTCGAACTCTATTGTGAATAGAATCTCTCTGCAGAGTAAAAACAGTAAATACTGAGTGAACATGTGTCCACAACTGCGTTTGTGTTGTCACATAAAATACGACTCATAGAGTCAAATTTCTGACTGACGAACTGGTCGTTTTGCAACGTTTTAGTCTGTTTTCACCTTCTGATGGAAACTGTCTCCAGGAGGAGGAGGAGGAGGAGAGGACGAAGAGCAGCGTTTGGCCTCCGTTTTTTCCTGTCACCGCAGCAGCGTCACCGTTTTCCCCCGTTAACGGACATTCTGCGCGCGGAACGTTAACGGCATCGTCCCGTTTTTTTTAATCACCAGATCAGACTGAACGTGAAGCAGACTTTACCGGGCATCGCTTCAGAGCCGTGACCGACGCCACCGCACCGCCCGCCGCTCCGTTCTCATCGTATTACCGCTACACTAACACCAATGTCATTTTCAACAAAAACACTTACGATTCGGTCCCGCTTCTCCCGGTTCGGTCCTGAAAGATGTTCTGAGTCGTTGATCGGTGCCGCACCTCTGTCACATCCCAGCCGGGGAGCAGCGGCAGCCTGTCTGCTACTTACCGCTGCTGCGGAAAGCGAGCGGCAAGTCAACAGGCCGCGAGAATAAGAAGCTGCGGCAGTGGGGCGGCAAGAATAAGGCTAGCGTGCGTTCTCTGCTCCATGATTGGTTCAGCTACTGCGCAGCCTGCTGCGAGCAATCTGATTGGACAGTGAAATTAAAACCCACAAACTGCCTTCGTCTGTCGTGAGGTGTCGTAAAATTTGAAAACGCAAACAGAAATGTTCGTGCTTTATCGTTTTATATGTGATTTTGCTGAAAACTTAATCTAGTTCATATGTAGTATCAGTTTTTCTTTCATATCTGAAGTCATGGTGTCTGTTGTAGCTGAGGAGGACCTGAAATATACACGTTCTATCAGGACATGTTGAACTCCATTACACAATTAAACTTTTTTAGATATTCTTGCTCCGCACATCTTTTCTGCATAAACTGTTGATCACACCAATAAAAGTCTGCGATCATTAATGGCTCCTCGTCAATTCGGCAAATAAATTATCCACTACTTACCCAATAAATCCCACACAAATTCAACTTGATCTGCTTGATTTATGGTCCTGTCTGAGGTTCCCGCCCCTTCTCTATCTCGCTTGTGACAGATAAAAGTTGTCGACCTGAGCATTGAAGTTCTGAATGCGTATCAGTGCTCTCGACTCCAGGTCCAGTCTCTTGCTTTTTGGGGGTCTTCCAGCTGCATCTGATGGTTTCCATGAGCGAATGAAAGTGACTGATGTCACCACGCGAGATTATGGCATCATGACACTGAACGGACACAGAGAGCAAACACACCTGTCCTCAGGTGAGTGTGACGGTCACACCTGGACTCATTAACAAAAAGTCTGTTTTTTGTTATTTGGGTCTATAACATTAAAAATATATTTTCCCCAACTGCCAAGAAACGGTCCAAGTGTTTAATTAATTTATCCATAAAGCACATTTTAAACACCTTTCGTCGACCAAAGTGCTGTACAAGTACAGGAAACGACTCAGTAATTATCATAAAGTGAACATTAATGCAATAAAATACCATATGACATAAAAACAATAAAATAATAAATACAAATAAAATATTCAAGCATAATAAAATCAAGAAGAATAAAATGCGCATGAAAACAGATGGGTTTTTAACAGGGATTTAAAATGGTTAAGGTTCTGAGCAGCTGTTAGCTGCAAGAGGAGGCTGTTCCACAGACCTGGGGGCCACTACTGAAAATGCTCTGCCACCTCTGGTTCTGAGCTTTGATCTGGGAATATTCAATAGATGCTGATCTGAGGACTCAGAGCTCTGGAAGGAGTGTGAGGAACGAGGAGCTCTGACAGGTAAGGAGGTGCCAAGCCATTTAGACTTTTAAAAACAAGAAGTAAAAATTTTAACTGGATCCTGAAATGTACAGGAAGCCAGTGTAGGGAGGCCAGTACGGATATAATGTGTTCATGTTTTGTCTTCCTTGTCAGGAGGTGAGCTGCTGCATTTTGAACGGCTTGTAGCCGTTGCAGTAGTGACTGATTGAGACCTGCACACAATGAGTTACAGTAATCCAGACGAGATGTAATGAAAGCATGAATTACTGTTCCACACTGATCAGAAGGAATGTAGGGCTTGATTTTACTGAGAATTCGAAGTTGGAAAAAGCTCATCTTAATAACTGAGCTGATCTGCTTATCAAGTTTGAAGGCAGAGTCAAGAATGACACCAAGGTTCCTGGCAGACGGATGACAATATGATACTAGCGAGCCGATAGCACTGTCATAACCACTGAGGAGATTAGACTGTCCAAAAACAATAATTTCTGTTTTGTTTTTGTTCAGATTGAGAAAGTTTATCTCCATCCGTGTTTGAACATCTCTGAGACAGTTCAACAAGGTCTGAATAGAAGGATGACTATTTGTTGGGACAGACAGATAGATTTGAAGATCATCAGCAAAGCAGTGAAAAGCAATGTTGTGTTTTCTGAGAATGGACCCCAATGGAAGCATGTACAATGAAAAGAGCACTGGACCCAAGGTGGAGCCTTGAGGTACCCCACAGCTAAGAGGAAACACTGTGGAAAAATACTCCCCTAGCTGGACAGAGAAGCTCCTGTCTGACAGGTATGACTGGAACCATTTAAGAACAGAACCTTTAATTCCAACGCATGTATCAAGTTGTGATAAAAGGATGCTGTAGTCTACTGTGTCAAAATTTGCAGTCAGATCCAATAGAACCAGGATGGCAGAATTACCAGTCAGCAGCTTAAAGCAGGTCGTTAAAAGTTCTTAAGAGAGCAGTTTCTGTGCTGTGGGGTACTTTAAAACCAGGCTGAAATTTGTCAGAGATCCCATTAAAATCAAGGTGTGACTGGTTATAAACAACCTTTTCTAAAACTTTCGATAAAAAAGGGAGTTTCGAAATGGGCCTGAAGTTGGAGAGAACAGAGTGATCTAAGTTGCTCTTTTTGATCAGAGGTTGTACATGTTTGTACAACATGTTTGAAGGCAGCTGGAATACAACCGGACATCAGAGATGAATTAATTAAGTCAGCAATTAGCGGCCAGATGGAATTAAAGGCGTGGTGGAATGGTATGAAGAGGACAGAAAGATGGCTGCAAATGCTGAATCATTTCACTTAGGGTGGAGAAAGAGGAGTGGAGGGGTCTAAGGCACTAGTAGAGGGAAAACATCTGATATATGAAATTTTGTCTCCATTAAAGCAAAAGAAAAGAAGTTTTAAGCTTAAACACAATATAGTTACACGTTAATTTATTTTAAGAATCCAGCATCAAATACTCACAGTTATAAAAAATAACAATGTAAAATCACGTGGAAGCAGATCAGACTTTATGTATTCAAGTACTGCTTTTAAGTACCATTCTACAGTATTTATACAGTACACCCATATTAATAAAAAAATGTTTTTCACTAAGATGTAAAAATTCTAATCAAGTCCAAGAGTGAAACGAACAAGTTTATATGAGAAGAGTTTCAATCATCTGATCGCTCAACATGTTTCATCCTCAAACCAGTTTTTACCAGCAAAACATAAAACAATCAACTTCAGAAACTCTAATATGAATTTAATGACTAATGTAAATTCAGTGGTGTTTAAATGTCAGTGAGTGAATTAAATGTGGAGACAGATTTGAGATGATTGTGGCAGTGAGTGAACAGCAGGTGGCGCTCTCTGACCTCAGTACCAGTGTGACCGCTGCATCAGAAATGAAAAAGAAGAATTTTAGAGGTTTAGTGAAGGACAAGTTCTCATGTTGGATCAACACAGACATGTTGATGAAAAAGAACCAATCAGAGACGATATAATAATAAAGTAACAGAAAGTATCTGTACTGTACAGACCAGTACTACATGTTGGCTGTCCAGAAGTAAAGTAAGTAAATAAGTGCAGAACTGAACCAGAACCTGGTGAACTCTGGTGTGTTCACAACTGAGGTACTCAAACATTTAACCAAACCAGGGCCGGCTCCAAAAAACTTCCAAAAATCCCCCAAACCACCAAAGTAAAAGCCCCTGAATTGCACAGACCATGAAACCAGAAGAGACAATGAAAAAACTCCTGCTGCTGAGAAATTTAATGGGTTTGATTCTTTTATGACGGGGTCGGAGCAAACCCAGACAGGAAATAAAAGAAGGAAGAGAAACAAAAATAAAAAATAAAAGCGTCAGTGTGTGTGTGGGGTGGGGGGGTGGGGGGGGGTTCAGGTGGTGACTCCGTGTTCAAACACAGCTGAGTCCACTGAGCCCTGTGTTTTCCCGCTGACCCTGAAGGACAGACAGAAACACAGCTGTGTTGACTCACCTGAGTCTGCAGGTTGGGTCAAAGGTCACAGCAGAACTGAGCCAGTTAAAGGGACAGTTCACCAAAAACTAGAAACTGGATGAGATGAAGCCAACCTGTCCTGGAATCACTGTCTCCTCTAGACCACAAACTGGTCCAAGTTCAGTATTAATGACCCAGACTGAGCGGTCCTGCAGAGTCCGGCTAGAGACAACAGGATGTTGGTCACAGGTGGATCATCTCAACATGTTCAATATCTTTGAGCTTCTGATCAGGACCCTGATCTGTTCTGCAGGACACAGGTCTGAAACTGTGGAGACAACAAACAAAGAAAACAACAAACTCTGTGCTGGTTCTAGGTCTCTGTGTGGTGGGTCTGAGTCTCTGTGGCAGTTCTGGATCTCTGTGCTGGTTCCAAGTCTCTGTGTTCACTAACCCTCATCGATTATTGATCTGGATCTGAACCCACATGTGCACAGTTAAAATGATCAGACTCAGGTCAGGATCTGGATCAGGACCTAACCCTAATAACAGCCACTTTAAACAGGGGGCCCCTGAGACCTCAGGACCCCCTTTAATGATCCATCTGTAGAAAAGACACACATGATGTAGTACAAAGGATCATCACTCTCTGTGATGTCAATGTGATGTCACAACTCTCTGTATCAGCATCTCCCTGGAGATGGGTGTGACTTCATCAGCTGTAAACAGGAAGTTTATCAGTGTATTATCAGCTGCAGCTTTTACTCTGAAACTCAGTCGTTTCTAAAACCAGTGAATCCAGTACAAGTCTGTGGACATCTCCCAGTAAACGTTTAACATGACTCAGCTGTTTCCTTACTGGTTCCACTGGTGGTGAAATGTGAAGACTAGTTTCTGTTCTGATTGTGGTTTTAATCAGGTTCAGGATCTGAACATAAACCTGCTGATTCAGGTTTTAAGTTGCAGCTGTGAGACAGCTGATTTGCTACACTATGATCCAATATTTATTGTTTATTTATTGATCATTTTAAAACTTACTAAGCAGATCTGCCTTCAAATTAAAACAAACTAGGATATTTTATATTTTAATTTTACAGTAGTACCTGTAGTATTTTGATGCGTGTGGGTCTGAGACTCCTCAGCTGCAGGATCCAGGTGTGACTGACTCACAGGAACAAAAACTCCCCACCACTGTCTGTGGTTTATTCTCTGGAATAAAAATAAACTTTGTCTACAGGAAACTGGAGAATTTCAGAATAAAACCCCCTAGTTTACTTCCTGTTTGTGTGCAGTAAACATCAGCTGCTACTTTTACTGAAGTAAATGTTGAATTTTGTACTTTTATTATAAATTTTATTTCTGGAGCAATACTACTTTTACTGTGTAAATACTTCTTCAACCACATGCAGTACTGGAAAGTAACTAGGTACATGTACTGCACACAACTACCTTTCAGTTACTGGTACTTTGAGTATTTTTATTCTATGGTACTTTATATATCTAATCCACTATATGTCAGAGACAAGTACTTTTTACTGCACTACATGTAGTATGTGTAGTTACTTTGCAAATGAACAGTATTTCTACAATGTGGTATACGAGTACTTGTGTGTGTGATGTCAGAGTGATGTCACAGACACAGCAATGATGTCATGTTTTATTACTGTAGAGAATCACAGCAGGAAATAAGTGATGACATCACAGCTCAATATGACAGAAGCACCAATCACAGCTGACTACAGAGTCACATGACCTGTCTGCTGACAGGCTGCTGCCACCCAATGCATTCTGGGGAAAAAAGTTCTTCAAATCTGTAGGTTTTTAGGACAAATGTTTTTGCCCTGAACTGAGTCTGAAAGGCGTTTAGTGGCACATGTTGAACAAACAAAATGGAAACTAAAATCAAATTTAACCTGGAAAAACTAAACGTAACAACACAAGAGAATTTTTTTTAAATTTTATTTATTGTATTTGTTTCAGGGGCACAAATGTGCTATTGTTAGCCAACAGGTTAATTTCAGCTGCTATCCATTTGCAAAAAAGGAAAAATAAAACAGAAAAAACTAAATAAAAGAAAAAATAAAGTCAGATTATGTTGAATGACATGAGCTTCATCTCGTAAAAATAGCTTTTGGTAAAATATAATCCATTAAAATAAAGGCTACTTTATATCTAAATCTAACCCCGCCTACCTGATATTAACCAAACCCACTGAATATGTGGCCCCACCCCTCCCATTAGGATCATCATGGCAACACACGTTCGTTCGAACATACGTAGGAATTTCATTTTTAATGAGTAGTAAATGATTTAATTATCATTAACAAGTAATTAAACTACAATTATTTTATCAGTTACAGAAAGGTTTGGTTTTCTGTTGATGATCCAATTCATTTGGCTCTAAAAGCTTCACTTACTGATGTTTCCTGAGTTGGTTTGATTTCACCCACAACTCAGTGAGTCGTGGGTGAAAGCTCAGATCTCAGACTCTGAAATTAAATATCCATGTTCACGAAGATACAAGACTTCCTCACTGTCTGTTATAGATCCTGATTGGAGGAGATCGTGGTGATGTCACAGGAAGAAGAAGTTAGTTGTTTCGCTAATCAGCGATAAAGTGACTCAGAGAAGAAGAAGAAACATCATCATCTTCACATCTGGAGGGAAACAGACGACAGAAGAAATTAATAAGTGTTTAATGTTGTTCACTTTGTACCACTCTGAGCTGCTTCAAAGGACAGGTCACTTTATTAGGTACACCTGTACACCTGGTTCTGTTTGTACAGTACCTAATAAAGTCGACATCACCTGAGCAGGAAACAGCAGGTCCTGACTCACCTGTACAGGAGGTTTGTGCAGCCATTTCTCTTTGTCTCCGCCCACCTTCATACAGGAGAACAGGTCACAGACGGAGGGCAGCACCTGGACAGGTAGACAGGAAACAGGAAGCAGGAAACAGTCAGTAAACAGTCAGTGAACAAAACAGAACTCTATAAAGAACAAAGGAAACAGTCACCTGAGCCTGACTCCTCTTCCTCAGCAGCCACTTGTCCTCCTCTTCAGCTGGACTGGGATGACCCCCCGACCCTGGAGCAAGACTCAGGGTCTTCCCTGGTAGGACCCAGAGTTCTGGATCCAAAGGACACTGGAACAGGGAGGAGGCAGGAGGCTTTAAGTTGGAGCTGTGCTCCTCCCTGCTGGCCTTCTCCTCCCCAGGAGCCACCCAGGCAGAGAGTGAGGGGGACAGGCTCTGTAGAGGGGTCCTGGAAGAGGAGCTGGTCCTGGTGGGGTGAAGCCAGGCCTCCAGGATCGCCTGAACCTGAGAAGAGAGAACACGTCGGGGGGGGGGGGGTGTCATTACAACAGTGACTACAGTAATATTACAGCAGTTACTGCACTCGTCATAAACTGAACAAGAATCAACAAATACAAGCGTTGGGTGTTTAGAGACAGTTACCTTCTGCTCCTGCTCTCTGTGGTACGGGGGGGGTGGGGCAGTCTTTGTAGTGGGTGGTGTGTTTTTCATAGTGGGTGGGGCGTTGTTGGTGATGGGGACCCCGTTCTTATCCCGTCCATCTTGCTGGAGCAGCCAGAGGCTCAGCGCTTCCTTCCCACAGTTGTCCTCACAGACGCAGTCGGCATACGTGGAGCACAGCTCGTTTGCCCTGCAGGTCTGCGGCACTGGCACCGGCACTGCCTGCTGCAGCCACGCCTCCAGTGCCGTCATCGAGGCCTCAGGGGGGGTCACCGGGGTCTTGAGGCACTTGAGCTGGCCCAGGTTCTCGATTTCCATGGCCCTGGTGGTCTGGCAGCAAGAGGAGCAGTCAGCGACCGGCTGGCTCCACTCCACCAGCCATTCACTGGGTGACCAAGTGTCCTCGAACGGCTTCAACACCTGCCTCCACCGCTCGGCGTCCGACATGGTCTCCATGGCAACATGGGGCGGGGTGATGAGCCAGTCGCTCAGCTTCCCCTCCTCCTCCTCCTCAGGGGTGAGGGTGAACTCTGATTCGTCGATCTTCTCGATGGAGAAGGACGAGCTGCAGCTGCTGCTGCTCCTCTCCCTGCTGACGGGGGTCTGGTCCTGGAACAGCCACGCCTCCAGGTCCCTGAGCTGACCCCAGGCCTGCAGGAAGTCCACCGAGGGCAGGACGGGACAGGAAGTCTGCACAGAAGTCAATAACAACAATGAGAGTGAGAGATTAAAGAGCTGCTTCCACAGCAAACACTGATTTATCTGGACCTGAATCACTTCAGACCTGATTTGTCACTGTGACCTGGTCCTTAATTGGTCTCTCACCTTGCTCTCAGTGTGGGACAGGAGCCAGTCCTCAGGGTTCTTGCTGGACTGGTAACTAATGGCAGCGCTGCTGGTTGGACCAGTTCCCAGCAGCCAGTCGCTCAGAGCTCCGAGCTCGGCCGTCTGCACAAAGAGATTCAGGATGAGACTGGTAACCTATGAACCCACACACCTGACAGCAGGTGACATCTCAGGTGTAAATCCTGTTGTGAGGCACACCTGACGAGGTGAATTTATCCTGCACTCTGTTGAAACACCTTTTGACGTGTGTGTGTGTGTGGGTGGGTGGAGTTACCCGTTTCTTTGCAGCAATTGGACAACTCTGCACCTGACTTTTGTGATTCGGGGGGCTCTGAGTGGACACACCCTGCACAAGCTGCAAACAGGAATTACAGAAAACAGTGTGTCAGCATCAGATGGTCCCCACAACACCTGTGTCCCTGTTACATGAGTGTTTGTTACCTGTGCCGTGATGCAGCCAAACGAGGTGATGGCCTGCCTCAGGGAGCGCGTGTCGGCCTGGAAACTCATCTCAGGTGTTTCCTCTGGAGTCAGACTGAGAGAGGACAACCTGCACACCCAGGAGGAGAAAACAAGCACACCCAGCCGTTACGCCACGCCCACCTTCATTATCATCATCAACAGTTTAACTGCGTGTTTTAGGCATGATGATAAAATCACATAAAATTAAAGACCGTAAATATCAAACGTCAGCTCTTCAGGTCGTTAACGTGGTCGAACGATCACAAGAACAAGACGAGACGAAAGCTAAATATTAGAAAGTTCGACTGAAAGTCAAGATGATGCAGGTGCATTTTAAATGTTTTAACTAATCATTTTGTAATGATTGTCACTTCGGTTCTACTTGAAGAGTGAATTATTCAATTCAAATCAGTTTTATTTATAAAGCGCCAAATCACAAAAGCTATCTCAAGGCACTTTACGTTGAGGTTTAAGACCTTACAGAATATAAATATATATATATTTATCACATGCAGTAAGAGACTGATGTGTAAAATAACTGACAGCTTCTCTCCTGTTTGATTCATAACAAGCCTCTAACTTCTAACTGAAGCTGTGTGCCTCCTCCTCCACAAACTACACAATACAATGTTTAAAGGTTTAATGAAAACATCTCAGATCTGCTCTCAGACTTTAGGAACCTGCTGCTTATCTGACCGTGACCCTATCAAAATAAAAGCTTTCTGTGTGTTATCTGTCAGCCAGAACATCCTGATGCCGTCAGACTTCATGCTGCTGCAAATTTAAGCTCTTCGAGCAGCAGAGCTGGACAAGTTTGAACAGAACCTGTTCACACAGGTACAAACCTGAATGTGCTCAGACTGTTGTTAAGAAAACCACAAACAGTCATTCAGTGAATCTCTGCTCATCCTGAAGGATCAAAGACGTCTCTGCTTTTCTAAAGACAAGCTGCTGCTACAAATTTGTACCTTTCAGAAACACAGATGAACAGTTCATCCCAACCTTTTTCCTTTGACTGTGAAGGTTACACACATGCTACACACACTTCATCACAACCTGTTTTAGCCTGCATCAAATCTCTACTAAAATAAATTTGCTGTGTTTGTGTTGTCGTTTCTGCTCATGTTGATGCAGGACAGTGGCTGAAGGTTTCTAGTAAACGCTTCTAACAAACACCAGTACAGATAAAAGCAGGAGGAACCAGCTTCAGCTCTGATCAGAGGATTCGTCTCCTGCTGTGACAGAACAAACGTGACTCAGTATTTACTTCTCCATGCAGCTGGTCAGCTGGTTGTTCAGGTCGTTGCTGCTGTGGCAGTTCTGCAGCTGGTGGGAGATCGCATCAAACTGACCCCGGAGCTGAAACACAGCCAGGAAACAGGCAGTAAGTAAACACATACAGTCAGCAACCAGTCAGTAACCAGTGTGCTTACCCAGTGCAGCTGGTGCAGCTGCTGCTGCAGCGTCTCCGTCTTCACCTGCTCCAGCAGCTCGATCTGACTGAGTAGCCAAACCTCTCTGCAGCGCAGAGCCTCCTGCTGACGGCTCACGCAGCTCTGCAGCTCCGCACGCACCTGAGGGCATAGGTGAGAGCCAGACAGGTGAGACACAGGCAGAAAACAAACTGTACATTCAGCTTAGAGTCGCTGAAACAGTTAATCAGTAACTGTGAACATCAAATCCCATAATGCCAACATCTTGTCTGAGGGTTTGTGGTTCTGTGACTAAAACCTTGAGCAGGTTCTTTGTTCTGACACCGGGCTGCAGAGACACCACCAAGTGATACCTCTTACATCACACACACAATCTCTGGCTACACACAGCGACTACAGCATGTTTGTTCCGTCATCACTTTAAATCATGGAACTAACTTCAGTTAGTGACCTGAGACCTTACCTGTTTCCAGAAAACGTACAGACGCAGAACAAAGAGAAGTTGTCTCGTTATCGGATCACGGACGAAGTCAGTAAAACTGTTCTCAGACAAATTTTTAAAAAGCTTCTGTGTGGTTGCTGATTCTACCTGTAACAACATTTACCTGAAGCTGCAGAAGAGCTGGACCAGAGTCCTCCACACAAGGGTTGATATACACAGGAGTCCAGCAGACTACACCAGAGTCCAGCAGACTACACCAGAGTCCAGCAGTCATATGAGCTCTTCTCTGTCTTCTACTTGTTTATATCCGGACTCTACCACACCTTGTTCTCTCTCTCTGTAGTGTTTTATATCCTCGCTCAACTGGCTCACACACAAACACAGGTAACGTGACCAGTCGATGGTTACCTGAGCCTAAGTTACCACAGCAACCACAGGTGCAAGAGCGAACAACACAAGGGATTAAGGTCGGCTGTTTTTTGGGGTGAGTCAGCGGTGATGAAGCAGGAACAAAAGGCTGAGCACTAAGCTGCTGACTGACGGTCTGGAACTCAGTGGATCAGACGCAGGGACAACATCGTCTCAGAGTCAACGTCCTGTCTGATGATGATGATGGTTAATGATGAAGATCAGGTGAGTTTTAAATGACCTCAGGTCAGAAGTGTGTAAAACCTTAATGAACTCCTGTTACCGAGGATGTTAATGCGTGCACGTGTCGTGTTCCTTCCTGAAATATAATTTTTTACGGTGTTCACTGATTAACTGAGTTTCAGCAGATTCCGTCAGGTGTGTGACACTAACACCAGGTGTTTCTAGATTATAGCTGATGTAGCTGCTGATCTGAACTCGTGGTGAGATCCAATAAACTTCTTCTGTGTGTTCATTAAAGTGTGGAGACCTGTTTTGTGTCTCGTGCATGTCAGCTGGTTTCAGCTGTAATCAGCAGAGGAACTTACTGAGGGTCAGAGTTGCTCAGATGAGTTAATCACTGATTCTACTGCCCCCCCCCTGAAAACACCACCACGTGGCGTCTGTGCTCTCAGGGTTTCTGCATGTGCATCACAGTGAATCCGTTTTTACAGAAACACGGGTCAGAACATTCAGGCCTACAGGTCCCCTAAACCGGGGGCCTCTGTATGAAGTGAGTGTAAATATTTGTCAACTGAAGCATAAACACCGTGGTTTCCAAACTCAGTTCAGAAGTCCCCCTGTCCTGCTTGTTTTCCAGCTGCCCCCGTCCTACTGCTGATTACCTGGATCAGGTGTGTTCAGTCAATCATAAACTGGAAGATACCACCTGATCCAGGTAATCAGCAGCGGGTAGGACAGGGGGACTTCATTACTGTGTTAAGATGAAGGTTCTGACAGGAAATGGAGGAGGATGGTGACGATGAAGGTGCTGACCTCTCGGGCGTTTTCTCTCAGCTGCTGCTCAGCCTTCATCACCCCGCTGATGGCGTCCTCCAGCTGATCCTGGGCCTGTCGGCACTGCTTCAGGCTGCTCGCTGCTGCCTCGGCTGACGGCATCCTGCACAGGAAACAGAAGGGACGTCAAAATAAAACCTTAGGATCCAGGCGTTAGGTAACAGCTGAACTCAGATTGCGGGTCACACACCAGGTATTTAAGGATTTCACCAAACAAAAGTCTCACTTCAGGGATTTTCTGTTTCCCTCCAGAGTCATGTCCCCACAGCTGCAGAGCTTCAACACCAATGGAGAAATGACAGAAAGAGGAAACTGTCATCAGTTTCAATTCTGCTCTTCACTGACCTGCATCTGTTTGTCATGTGGTTCACTTCAACAAAATGCATCATCTGACAATGAAGCCTTCACTTCTATTGTGCATGTTCTTTAAATCCATCGTTCATTCTCCTCACAGATTCTGGTCTGAACCTGGAGTCAAATCCAGCTCTGTCCACACACTCAATCACATCACCGTAACGTCACCGGCCGTCTTTCAGACAACACACTTATTCATCCCGTCGTCAGAGCGAGGAACCAGGACGAAACGCAAACGTTCTGCTGAAAACTTTCTGTTCTTTGTGATGTTACCAACCACAGACCATCAGGAGACCTGTGAAGGACAGAGCAGGACGCAGAACACACTCTGGTGGTCAGGGTGTCGCTTAAAGTAATCACTGGTTTACACCAACGTTCATTTATCCAGGACATCGAGGACGTTTAACCTGTCCCCACAACACACACCTTCCAGTTTTCACTCTTTCTTATTCCCAGGAACGTGAATGTCACCTCATGTATGTTCTAGTTTTGTACAAGGAATAAAAAGAGTCTTCATCGAGGATGAGAAGACAAGTCACCGGAGTTTCTCCGAGTGTCTGAACCTGGTTTTTCTTCTAAACTAGAAGATAATTAGTAAAAGTCTGAACCTCACGCCTCCCTTCTGTTTACACCACCTGATGGTGTTAATGTTCTTATTAATGCTGTGTCTGCAGCAGTGCTGGCTCTTGGCATAGGTGAACTAGGCGGTCGCCTAGGGCGCCACTCGCTGGAGGGGGCGCAGCTGCAAGACCTAAAAAGAAGTCGCTTGCAAATATCGTCAGTCGTGGGTTTTTGAGCTCGTTTTCTAAAGTGTAGTTACTTATTTGGGCTTTATTCTCTGTATGAACCCCTCATGATTCTCTCCACAATAAAGTGAAACGTGATAGTTTGTCCTTTTACAGCCGGGATCTGTCCACAGATCCGTTTCCTCAGTTACTGCGCCCGCTTGAGCCGGCATGCGCCCCCCCCCTCCGCAAAGACACACACACACCTCCACCTGACAGAGCCGCAGAGTGAGAATGTCTGGCAATAAGTGGGGAAAATATGGACAAATATATTAAAGAGTGGGAGAAAGAGAGGCATTAAAAGACTGGATCCGACCTCAAAGACATTTGACTGATGGAGAACAGTTATTCAAAGTTTCTACATGTTTAACTGTACAGTAACAAGTAAATCTACATCTGTCCTGGACGATGCACTGACAAAGTATTTGTTTTATGTTGTCTTGTTTGCACATTCTGCTAATTATTATAAAGTCTAAAATTATTAAATAATATTAGGGTTAGGGTTACGGTTAGGAATGACTGTGTGCGCTCGCGCAATTATAGGCGATTGATCACAGGGTGCCAAGTCGTAATCTCGCCTAGGGCGCCAAAATGGGACGAGCCGGCTCTGGTCTGCAGTGACACAGAACATCTTTACTTCATACTGAGTTCTGCATATGTTTCCTGCTTGGAAGAATCAGTAAGTTGAGGATATTTTGTGGCTCCTGTTAACCTGTAGTGTATCTGTGGAGCTTCACGGTTTCTTAGCGTGTTCTGTGTGTTTTTAAGCAGATTGGATGTTAGAGCAGAGGACTCTGACTCACTCATGTTTCTACCTTCAACATCAGACAAATAAACACATGAAGACACCAGTTTCTGTCTCATTCAGGATTTAATGTCCATAAATAACTCTGTGGTTCTGTCGTGGATCATGGGGCGGGCTGCTGACTCACCACAGGACCAGGTCTCTGAAGTGATGAGTAAAGACACAGAGCAGCCTTCTGCAGGATGAACTTGAACCAACAGCAGCTCACCACCTTCTACTGTGTTTCTATTCTTCTATTCAGCCCTGCGTGACTGGTCAGGGCCACTGGTCACCACAGTTCACTGGGATCAAACCAGTTCAACCACAGAACAAACAAACCTGCAGGAATGCAATTCTGACTAACATGAAGGAGTAATTCAGTGGGGTTTAAATACTTCCAGACACAATAGAGTAACTGTACATGTGGTGAAGTACTTCCTGATATAGGTTGATACTACACATAATAACGTACTCCCAAACTTCACAGAGTATTTAAATCAAACCAAAGCATGAGAATCACATGACACGTTAATATGTGATCTGCTACTTTTTAAACAGCAGTACATGAATCCTGGTGCTGGTCTGAGGGTGTGACCCGGTCCTGACCATAGGGTGCGGCAGGTTTCAGTATCAGCTGTAAACAGTCGCTGATAAAAAACAGCTGCACTTTCGCTTTTCCTTCCCTCTGACTTCACTGAAGATTTGATTATTTATTTACACACGTTTAACTGCAGGAAGAAGTACTGCAATACTTTACTGAGGTACTAACAGCAAGTACTCCACCACATTCAGACTCATTTTAACCATTAACCATACGTTCACTGTCACTTGTCGGTGTGTAGTACTTTATACATCACTGAGTACCGGTACTGATGTGATCTTCTGTTTCATCTGGTTCTGATGTTACATTAAAAACAGCTGAAACAACAACAGTTAAAAACGTTTGTTTGACTGAAGAAATAAAGAAACTATGAAGTTTCACGTTCACATCTGTAAAACTCACATTTAATATTAACGTTTACTTGAATAGTAACAGTGATATTAAGTACATGTACTACAGTAAGTGTACATGTTTTTAAACTTGTCCCGAGTATTATTTGTATGTGATGTTGCATTCACCTGTTCCACGTTATTATTTCACACATTAAAAACTCTTTAATAATCATTAATGCATCTGCAATATGAATAAATCCATGCTGACACTGTTTTCTGCAGACAAAGTGGGTTAAATGAAGACATTTTGAATCAGATTAAATCTGTATTTTTATTGATGTAGTACGTTAACGTGACCTAAACTTTACTTTTTAGATCTCACACTAGATTCTTTTATTGTTGAGTCTTTATATTAATAACACTGACGCGAGTGGTTTTATAGATATTAAATGTTATTTACATCCAACATCTGCACGTTAAACTGTTGTTCACACCCAAACGGAGCCATGTGTTAAAGCTAACCCGAACCGGCAGCTAAAATGGCGAATAAATTCGGTAAATCGTCCGGTACCGTACCTCAGGCTGTGACTTAGTCCCGGTAAATCACCGCACACTGATCCAGAAGATAGACGCGTGTTTCGGCTCCGATTTCAGCAGCTGACAGTGAAATAAACTCGTGTTTTTTATCGTCTCCTGCTCTCAGAGGAATGAGGAAACTGTGTCCGCCATCACTGTCTGCAGCTCCGCACGTACTCACTCACCCCAGGGGAAGGGCACCGCGAAGGGGGCGATAAACTCCGTGACCTCGCCCCGTTCGTCCACAGTCCTTAAAATCGATCAGGGGTGATTAGCTGAGATGTGACAGCGTCTAATCAATACACCCGATAACTGTTTTTGCTGTACCCAGACAGAACGTGACATGCAGCTGTGTCAGCTCAGCTCGCCAACCTCCATACAAAAAAATGAATGTGTATTTTAGTGAGGTTCGTCTGACAGGGGGGGGACACGTTTGCTCTAAATAGCAAACGTGTCTCTGTAAATTCGGTGTACACATAATCCACCCAGCAGCACTTTATTTTAATAAAATGTACACTTTTATAGTCGGAGTCCTGCGCCCACGGAGACTCCGCTTCAGTGATGGGGGCTGTGACATGACAGATATGTTAAATATGTCATTACAGGTCACAGAAATCACAAGAAATGACCTACGTGCTACATTATTAAAACCTAACTTATAGTTTATTTAATAATCCTATACGACAGGGTATAAAATGTAAGAATTTTTTTAGAAAAGCGAGTTTGGTTTTACACTCTTTACAAGGGAAAACGTCAACTATCCCAGTTGATAACATTCTAACTACTGGGACTGGATCAGTAGCATCTTGTTTGAAAAGGAACTAACACTTTTATTACTTATTTATTCTGGTTTATTGTCGTACTTTATCACCAGCTGGAGGTCATAGTGCGTTTAGCTAAGGTTGCTAGCTCAGCAAATCTTATAATCGGTTTTAGTTATTGGCAACAATAACAATGAGACAATCCTGTTAAAATCTAATCAGAATCTGTTTTTCTACACTAATAAAAGAGACAAAAATAACAGCATGATATCAGGTCAGCGGACCCAACAGCGCTAGCTATGCTAACTACCTAGCCAGCGACATTACCGGTTTCAAAGCGGCCGTTTCCTGTAACGCAGTCCGTTCAACTCACCGTGAGCCTCTACCGTGAACTCTTGTCTTCGATGTCATAAATAATCCACGACAGTTCGGTGACACGTTGAAGTGAAGAGGGTAATAAAGCTCTCCGTTAAATGCCGGCGTTTCCAGCTGGCCGGGTCCAATGTCACGATAACGTACCGGAAAACCCCCCCAAAAGAAACACGCAGCCGGCAGACCGCAGTATCACGAGACATGAGAGCAAGATCTCGTTGTCGTCAGTCGAGGACGGAGCGCGGCTGCCCCCTGCTGGAGACCAGAGGACACTGACGGTAACTGCAGCTTCTTCGTTGAGTGATGGCAACTGGACTCCTTTGTTGTTCGGCTGAAACGTTTCACTACTCATCCAAGTAGCTTCTTCAGTCTGGGGAGCGTTTCTCCAAAGAGCTGCTGCCGCCTGTTCTTCTCTGTTTTCCAGGACCAGTTAATTTACAACGAGCCTAATGAGTCACAGGCAAATCTCGCGACAGCTTCATGTCGTCGTGACGTCGCCCTCCCTCGAGGTTTTGAGCGCATGCGTAGCTGTGTGTTATGTAGATTTTAGAAGCTAAAACATCAGATATTTATTGTCAGAGATTAAAGTTCGTCAGTCCGCGGCTGGATCACTCACACTGTCGCCGAGCCGGGACCAACACCGTCACTCTCCTGGTAAACTGCTGCTGTCACTGCGGGAAAGATGTCTGCGGGCTCCGGGAGTAGAAACACGAACACGGAACCGTGGGGCAGCTTCGACGATAACCTCATACAGGTGAGCTAACATGCTAACTAGCTGTTTAACCAGCTAACTAGTGTCCTAACGAGTTAACTAAGCTACCAGGTAACCAGTTGAGTTAACTTTGTTACAGGGAGCTAACGTGCTAACAGGTTGTAACCTGTCAGACGTGTTAACTAGGAGATAAACCACTACTGGTATTAAACAGGTTAACTAACCTCTGAGTCACTACTCAACTACTGTACTTATGTTTTCCTGAGTACTTGTGTTTTCTACTCTGTTCTTCTACTCTTCTAGGCTGCATTTCAGAGTAAAGTATTGCACTATAATTATACATTTACTTTGCAGGTTTATATTATTAAAATGAAATGCTGTCAACAAATTACTGTGTTATTATACATTAGACTGTGTGTGATATATACACATATGTATATACACTACTCACAAAAAGTTAGGGATATTTGGCTTTCGGGTGAGATTTATGGAAAACGTAAAAAGTTCACACTACA